>ML780560.1:0-54690 GCA_009831015.1 Picea engelmannii | reverse complement strand
GGTTGGAAGGGTGAGGGAACTCTACCCTCATCTACACATAGACTGAGATAGTCTTTTGGAGGTCCAAAAGCTTCCTAATGGGGAGGTGTGATCAGGGGATCAAAATTTGCTCAATTTTCAAAGTGCTCGGATTGAGACGAAAATAGTGCCATTGCGTCCGTCTCGTTTTCCTGATTCCGGCGGTATATTTATTTTCGCGAACGGAGTCCGTATGGAGGAGATATCGCGATTTGACCACCAAGTCAAACAGGGAAAATTTTGGGATGTTGACTGTACTTGTCCGTACAGTCCATACGTCCACGTGGAGGGCCGTACCATTTTTCTGACGTGGAAGTTTGATGATGTGGCGATTGGTGTTTGGTTGTTCATTGACGAATCGTGTGATGACACGTGTCACATTGGCAAGCAAATGACAAGAGGGCACGTGGCCCAATGCCTGGGTGCCACGTGGCCCTCGTCGGTTGGTCATTATTTTGCTATGTTAAAAATCTTGTGTGGGAGTCCGTGGGGTTCGACCCCGGGACCTCCCACTCTATGAAAGACTTAACAAATATCCGTTGGCCATGTTACCGCCTTATGTTCCTTGTTAATGAGGCGGGCCACTTTATATTTCAAGTTACATATTGTTTGGTTGAGAAAAGGGCGTGGGCCGGGGCCCAAGCCCCGACCCATGGTTCCATAAGTTCAACGCATATAACCATACGTTTTGATATATGGGCGTGGGGTAATATAACAATGTTTATGTTTAAACATATATATTATATATGTGGCGCGATTCTTGTTTGTATTACATTACATTGTAATGTATTTGGGTGTTGGCGCATGGTTTTGAACCCGCGACCCATAATACCTATTGCGCGCGGAGTTTAATATTATGTTATACATTGTTTAATGCGCGGTTGAGTCCGTTGGCACGGTTTTGAAACGGGCCAACGACTTTTGTGCCCAGCCTATGGTTGCATGAGCATATGACCGAATGCCGAGGCGGTTGGGGGCTGGAGGCACCCTAACCGTTCTACGGTTTGTACCGGTGCACGGTTACGTACGGGACTGGGTTCTTTATGCTTAAATGAGCGTGTGTGCCAGGTTTGGAGAACAAGGGTGCAGATTGTAGAACCAGAGACAACAAGTTGGAGAAGGAGACTTCAAGGAAGCTTATCTTTCTCATTTTTTGACCGTTTCAGGTGTCGTCAGAGCCTAGACAGGGGTTTTGGGACGCTGCGGAGCCATTGGAGCAGTCAGTTTGTTAATTTGATCACTGTAAGACTTATTTTTAATCACTTTGATCAATTTAATATAAAATATCCATTTGGAGGCTGGACCAGGAGATGTAGCCCGGAGTGGGGTGAACTCCTTTATCAAGTTGTTGTGTTTATGTCTGATGTTCAATGATTTCTGATGCTATCTATATTTATTTCTACATAAGTAATCCTTTAATATGTGTTGCAAATTGATCCTGTTGCATTAAACACATAACATTTCACTTGCAATTTAATTTAATCAAGTTTATCAAGTCTTTCTTCATTTTTAGATCACTCTCGTAGATCTGCCTCTCCCCAGAAAATTATTCCCTTTATTTCCTTCCTCAGCAAGATTTTGTGGGTCTGAATACCTAGCTTATGGTCAGGTATTGAATCCTTGCAGATGGGTACTATGCCCCATCTCCTCATTAACTCTTGAGGAGGGATTTTCCAACTATCGTCTTGACTGATAATTCATTTCTGGGTCAGAGGATTGTTCTGGGTCTAAGAAATTAAATCCAGTAAGGTACTATTTTGGTGGGGGTCATCTCAACCATTTTTTGTTCCCCTCACCATCTCTCTCATAGCATCATGATCTATCTTGGCAAACCCCCCTTTCAATAATTATGCAACACTATCCATTTTTAATTAATAATAGAAATACATACATTAACTTTTATAACAAAAAGGTTCATCAAATCCAACATTCACACATATTCAATCTTCCACAGCCTTTTGGCAAATTATAGTTATATTTACAATTTGGGGGAAACAGGGGTATTACACCAAACCTTTCACATCAAGAATGCGTGTCTGTTCCTAAAAACGTGAACATGTTCCTACGAGTGTGTGTTCCTACTTACCTCGTTGCCACTTATCCAACTACATGTCTGTTTGTCGGAGACAATCATCTTTTGTTTAGGTGAGTGCACGCCTTCCCAGTTCCCCACCTATCTATTTCCTATCATACTTCATCATGTTGACCATGTCCTACTGGCAAAAATATTAGCCAAGTCATGTGAAAACATCCACACAGAAAAAGACGTCATGCCAGCTAGAACGCAACATTCCAATTTCCAAGCAGCAATGATCGATCTACCTATTATTGAAGGCGATACAATCTACTAAACACCTAGTTTAGACATAAGAGGTGAAACAATCTACTAAACGCGTAGTTTAGAAATAAGATTTTTTAACTTTTTAGTTATCAGTTTAATTCAAAAATTTTATGTCAGATGTGAGAAGTTGTCAGGATGATGTGAGAAGTTGTCAGGATATGAGAATTTGTCAGTTAGTTAATGTTAAATTTCAAAAATTTCAAAAATTTAAAATCAGCTTAATTAAAAAAGTCACACACTATTATATATATCATATTTACTATTACTTCAATATATTATTATTATTGTATTAAATTTACTATTACTTTAACATTTACATTTATTATTACTTCTATTACTTTACTTTATTATATTTACTATTATTTTAATAAATTTACTATTACTATTACTATTTATTATACTATTACTTCTATTACTTTTGTATTTACTATTACTATTATTATTATTTACTATTTAGAGCAATGAGAGCATTGATTTCATTCATTATACTATGAAAAATGATTCAATTAATTTAAAAAATAATACAAAGTAAATTAACACAGTGATAAATAATTTAGAGTAATTAGTTGCATTGATTTAATGCAAAAAAATAAGCATTGATTTGGTGTCTTGGTTAAGGATCCATATCCACAAGTAAAGGTTCTACAACAAGTGAAGAAAAATGTCAGAAAACAATCATTGGATCTGGGCACAGATTCAACTGATTTGGATGAAAAACTATGTAGCCACTATAACAAAACAGAGAGGCCAAGGTTGTGGGCATCGTGGGTTTGGTGGAGAGAGGAAAACAACATTGGGAAAACAATTCTTCAACTGCAGGAGATATACAATTAGTCCTACTTTTTGTTTTACATAAGAGAAGTTACAACTAAGAGCTCTTGAACATCATTACAAAGGAAACTTTACAAGGATTTGAGTGGAGTGGGTCACTTAATGTATAACATCAATGAAGGCACACCATCTCTCATGTTTTCAACCCCATAATTTTAGATGATGTGGATCATGGTGAACAACAAGCCTCAGAGAACATTCTCAAAAGCTTATTGAGTCAAGAGTCGCTCTACACCCCACTATGGGGGAGAAGTTGTCACTTGGGTGATGTTAGCTTTCAAAGTTTTCAAAAATTTTAAGTGGGTTCAATTAAAAAAATCACAAGCTATTATATATGTCATATTTACTATTACTTTAGTACATTACTATAACTTTATTAAATTTACTATTACTTTAGCATTTACTATTACTATTACTTCTATTACTTTAGTATATATTACTATTACTTTACTAAATTTACTATTACTTTAGTTTTTAGTATTTACTATTACTATTATTATTTTAGAGCAATGGGAGAATTGATTTAAGTGATAATACTATGAAAAAATATGCATTGATTTAAGTGATGATACATAAAGAAAAAGATTTAGCATAATTAAGTAGTTGTATTCATTTTAACAATGATATAGCATAAAACAATAGGGTGCATTGATTTTCAATGATAATACTATGAAAAATGACTCAAGGAATTTAATCCTCTATATTGATTTCAACGCCCAGATAGAACAAATCATCAAGTGAAATGAATTTAGGGTGAAAACAAATTTCAAAACATATATTATAAGTTGAAGGTGCTTCCCTAAATATGGCCCTCTTATAGCAATTTATTGATCTACCTTTCAATTTTTGTACTTTCTCTAGGGTTGAGTTCATAAGTTATGGACTTCGTTTGGGTTGAGTGGATAAGTTATGGACTTTGGCAAAAGACTCAAAACTGATGCCCACCATGTGCATGACAAAGATAAAGTTGTTTCTTCTCCCTCCTATCCTTCAAGTGACTCAGCCAAGTCAGTATCATCCTGTATGCACTTGAGAGATGACTGCTCCCATGTCATTAGTGAGATCAAGCCTCAAGGTTCCACCCAACCTAAGGCTAATTCAGGGAAGTCAAGAGGAGACAACAACAACAAAGGAAAAAATTCCTCTCAAAGTGGCAAATATTGTTTTTGATTATGTTTTATAAATGATTTATTGAGGACAATGGACTGCTAAAAGTTTTGGACAACAAACTATTTTTGGATATTGTGGATATTTATATGTTTGGATATAATTTGAAATATCTCTGATATTTAAATTTCAAATTGTGGAAATAATTATGGGAGCCACAAGGAGACATGTGCTTGATTGATTGTCTAATTATGTTTATTTTTGTTAAGAAATAAAAGGGAGTCACAAGGGGTCCCACCTACTAGTTATTTAATTAAAAGACCCTTTATTAATATTATTAATTCTTCCCCTAAACTAAAAGTTAGTTGAGTTTTAGTTAACTTAACTAAATGAGGTAGTTGAACTACTTCAGCTAATTTGGAATGCATAAAATCCAAATGAGAAGGAAGAATAAGAGGAGAGTAGAAGGAGAATGCATACTAAGGTTTTATCTTGAGTTTTATTGCGATAGTTCAGTTTTCATTCATTATTCAATTCATTAAAAGCCTAATTCTCTTTTATGACAACACGGTCCTGTTATCACACAAACTTGTCAAAGTCCTGTGGGGTTGTGATTTCTACCTAAGTCTGTGTTTTTCTTACTCTCTCTCCTTTTGCAGACCAATTCTTAGGTTTTTTCCCCTTTGGCTTGTAAACCCATTTTATTTTTCCCCCCTCTGTGTTTAAAGTGCCACGGTCTCCCTATTTTCCCTGCCCCTATCCAGTCGTCCAAGTCTTTGTTTACACAGGCCGCATTCGCGGGCTCAAAGTGCAACACTCAGAGAAGTCTATTTTGGACTCAAATCAAGAAATCATACAAGTTTATCTTTCAACAATGAAGATCCAATCAGGAAAATCATATCGACGACGTGTGAGCATTCAAAAACCCAAAGTTTCTCAAAGATTAGCGCTGGAGCAAAGGCCCGAGATCAAGGTTGAGAAAATATTAAATCTAGGTTGTAGATCTCATTGGGAGAGATCAATGGTGGAAAATTATCGCGAGAATTGGGAGTTCAAAATAATGTTAAATTTAATCGTCAAAGGTCTGAAGTCTTGAAACTCGAAATAAGTGGGAGGTGTCTAATCGTAAGGGGACAAGTGGCAGTTGATCTGAAGGTTCGTGGGAATGAGCTTCGGGAGTGTTGAAATGAGAAGTGTCGAAGCCATCGAAGTGTCGAGGTCCCAGAGTCACGAAGCGTGAAGTGCGAAGTAAAGATGGACCATCCGATCCAGAAGGGCATGTGGCAATAGATCAATAGATTCGCAGTTTCGTGAATCAGAGGTTTACGGGAAGCAATGCACAAGTTTCCCGCAGTGCAAGTTCATGAAGCACTCAGAGAGTGGGCCCAGGGTCGCAACTCGAGGTCCTATGGAAGGAGGTTCCATAAGGAAAGGTTGCCACCCATCGAATGGAGATGAATGATTCAGAGTTCTAAAGAAGAAATCATAGCCATCGATTGTGAAAAATATCTGACCGTCGGTCTGAGCAGAGTGATTTCACCGACTCCGGCATCGGGAAATATATAGTAGGGGGGGTGAAGACTCCCTAATCGTGAAATCCTGAGATACCATTTGAGATAAGACGTTGAGTCACAGCCCGAGGTCACATTGGAGAAATGCCAAAGTCACAGGGCACTCATCCTCTGCTCTGCATCCAAGGATCTTAAAGCGCCAAACTTGGCACCATCTCCACGCAAGGTCTTATGTATCCCAAACTTGGTGAATGGGTAAACTTCAATGACTGCACCTCAAATAGCAGAATCGTCCCAGCCACACATCTCGATCATACCAATGGCCCCATGTTCATATGTTCATTTAGAATCTCATTTAATCACAACAAGTAGTCGTCCCTTGGTTACCTGTCCCGGTCTCGATCTGAAGGAGATATCAGTTAATGGACACAGAGATGGTGGTTGAAACTTCAACTCACTCCATAAATGGAAAGCAGGCTGAGAGCGGCCGTGAAGGAACAGTTACGATCCGAAGCTTCCTTATGGGAAATTTTTCCTATAGAGCACATAACTATGCCTGGCTCTCATCTGACATAATGAGGTTTTCACAACCTGACAGAGCGGGTGCCAACTGAAGGCTTTGAAGGCAGTGATCTGATCACATTCCTGGAAGTTTCAACAGTTTTGAGTATATATACTCAATTTTGATATTTTGTAATGGTCGATGGTTGAGCTAACCTCCCGCATTGTAAATCTTTGATGAAAGTTCTGGCTATCTATTATGTAGTAGGATTTGATATTTCCTGTTTAATATAAGTCATCTTCTTTCCATCTCTCTATAAAAATTTTATTAGAACACTCAGACATTGAGAATATATTCGAGGTTCGTATGATGTTCTTATGAAGGTTTGATTTTAGCAGTATTGTGACCAGTTTTAATAAGTTCGTTTTGTTATCTTTTTCCATCTCACACTGAAGAGATCAGGCATCGATGATCCAATCGAGTTGTTGTAGTTGCATCATGATGTATGTTTGATCATTGTGTTGCTTAAATATACTTCAGTGTCTGAAACTTTGAATCCAAGAGGATCTTGTGTTTGAGTTTTTCCTCATGAGGCTATTGGAAGACATGATGTCCATAGCAGACCTCTACATTCTCCTCACCAAGTCTTCCTTCTATTCACCTTTAATCCAACTTACTCATTGAAGTTGATCAATACCTCACTTGCATATGCATACCAGTCCAGTTTTCTGAGTTAAAGCGATATCATCTTGAGTCTCCTTCACATTTGACCTCTTTAAAATCATTTTTGACATACAAACTGATGGGTATTAGGCTTACTCTCTATGCAATCAGAGAGTTACTTCTAGTGCTAACAGGTCCTATTGTAGACAATAACGTTCAAAGATGAACCATATCATTCATATGTTTGTTTCATAGGTGTTGATCTATCTTTGATAGTCTGTGTAGACTTGGTTGTTTATGAATTGAGTTTCATGACTGATAAAGGATATTGTGTAGAGTCATGTGAGCAATAGTCTGTGGTAAGATCAGTAAGATAGTCTCTATACATTTCTTTATTATATCTCCGCTCTCATTTCATGCCTAAAATAATCCAGATCAGTCCTAGAATGTGATGCTTTCGAGAGAGGATTTCGAACATTCCTTATGCGAGATGGTCGTCCTTTGGCCTTTACCAACAAAAAATTGTCAGAGAAACATTTGGGCCAATCAATATATGAAAAGTAAATGTTGGTTATTTTGCATGTGGTAGATCTATGACACCCTTATCTATTGGGGCAACTCTTCCAAATTAAGAAAGATCATTAGAGCCTCAAGTATTTTCTGGAGCAACATCTTTCATCATTGGAGCAACAAAAATGGATGACTAAGCTATTTGGATATGATTACAAGATAATTTACAAGAAAGAAAAATACAATGTAGTTGTTGACGCTCTTTTAAGAAAATGTGAAGATGAAGGGTCCCTTTTTTCCCTCTCCTTCATTGTACCAGAATGTCTCCAAGCTGTTTGTCAGGAATGGCTGCAAGATCCCAAAATTTCACATGATCCAAAAATTGCAAGCCAATTCTCCAGTTTCCCCAGGGTACTCTTGGCACAATGATGAACTTCTCTACAAAGTCCATCTGCATTTAATTAAATAGTCATAAATTAAATCGATGGTGCTTTTTTAGCTTCATGCCACACCCGTTGTTGGGCACTCAGGGTTTACCAAAACCTATGACAGGGTCAAACAGTCTTTTTTCTGGGATGGTATGAAACAATTCATTCGCACTTTTATGGATAAATGTGATGTATGAAAACAAAAAAAGGGAGAAACAGTCAAAGCCCCTGGCACACTGGAACTGATTTCAATTCCAAAAACTATTTAGAGGGATGTCTCTATGGATTTCATTGTTGGCTTACCTAAATTGGGAAATAAGTCAGTCATCATGGTGGTAGTTGATCGTCTTTCCAAGTATACTCATTTATGTGTTCTTCAACACCCATTTACCTACTCCACTGTGGCTCAAGTTTTCATGGATCATATCTTCAAGCTTCATGGCATACCTTAGTTTATTGTTTCTGACAGAGATATCACTTTCACCAGAAATTTTGGAAATAATTGTTTAGGCTATAGGGCACCCAATTGCATCTCAGCACCGCCTATCATCCCTATACTAATGGTCAAACTAAAGTTGTCAAAAAGTATTTGGAAACATATTTGAGGTGTTTTTCATCTGAAAGGAAACATCAATGGGATCAATGGTTACCCCTAGTTGAATGGTGGTACAACACTTCTTACCACACAACTACTCGCATGACTCCTTTTGAAGCAATATATGGAAAAAAATCCACCTTCAGTTCTCTCATACATTCTCGATGTCTCGAAGATCCAAGTGGTTGACCAAACTCTTACAGTTCAAGAGGCTATTCTTTGTACCCTCAAAGAGAATTTGGTCAGGGCTCAAAATCACATGAAGCAACAAACATATTAAGGTCACTTAGAACGTCAATTTGCTGAAGGGGACCATGTGTTTCTTCGACTACAACCTTATAAGTAGACTTTTCTCAAGGCTGACCATTTTCAGAAAATAGCACCCAAATTTTATGGTCTTTATACAGTTCTCAATCCTGTGGGACAGGTGGCCTATCATTTAGGTTTGCCCAGTCATTCTAAGCTCCATCCTGTTTTTCATGTCTCATGCTTAAAAAAGGTGATTGGAACTAAGTGCCAAACGCAAACCAGTCTTCCCAAGTTGGATGAAGAAGGCTCCATCTGGTTGTATCCACAAGTATTCTTGGACCTACGTGAGCATCATCTATGTTAGTGCACCATCAAGGAAGTGTTAATACAGTGGAAAGATACAACTCCAACAGATGCCACTTGGGATCCAACTACCATTCTGCAACAATTTCCTCATCTCAATCCTTGAGGAAAAGATTATTTTTTAAAGGGGCGGGCATGTTAGGGACCTAACCCCTCATGTAGGTAGAATAAAATATTTTCCATGTAATAAAGTCCAATATTAATAAGGCCTAGTAATAAGGAAGAATAAGTAAAATGTAAGAAGACCTAGTAGAAGCCTCCGCTTCTAAAAGATCTTCCTCTAGATTGTTCTTTTGGTAGATAGATTTAGTATAAATTGGAGTCGAGGGCATGAGAAGTCTTGTCTTTAGAATTATTTAAATAGAGCGTTGCTCTGTTGAAGGTTTCCCCCTCGAAGAGGCAAGTGAACATTGTTTCCTATCAATAAAGGTACTATTTTGGTGTTGTGGTTTCATCTATTGTGTTGTTCCGTTGTTATTCTCTGTAATATTTCAGTTTTTAGCTATTATATATATATGGTACATTACATGATGAGAAAAAAAAATTTGGGATCCAACTCCAAATAAAAAAATTAGAGAGCCTCAACATCAAAATTATTGTCTTGACGATTGCTCGGATTGCAGGCTCTACATCATTACATCAAACTTCAATAATAATGATGTTCTATGTTGTTGAATGCTTGAGGCTTGTAATATATGATTGGAGCACCTCACTACTAATGTGTATGAAGGCTCAATTGATAGGATGAAAGAAAGAAAATATGAATAATTTTGGCTTTGGAAGCCTCTTGTGCATTGTTTTCTTTGAGAGAGTGCCAATGTTGAGTCCCAAGATAGATATGCATCCCCATTATGTTTGAGATGGACCGAGGTACTCTTGAGGCAAGGAGGAGGAAAGTTGGGTGATCCCTGGGACAACTCATTTTTTTCTTGGTGGTCAGACCAAGTAGTTGCAATAGGGGATTATCCTTATACAGGGATAGATTATCACAACAATCGGGAGATGCCCATTCCTCCTAACAGTTCCTACAAAGATATTGGTATAAAATATTTTTTGAATTATTTGATTTTTATATTTTATATCAATAAATGATTTAAGAAGTAAATATTCTTGTCATGAATCAAGATAATAATGTGATTTCTTAATCATGCATATGTTAGACCGAGATGGCCGAAGGGGTTTCCTTGGCATGGTCGATGTGGTCGAGATGACTAGCCATGGGGAGATGTGGATTGAGTATTAGATAATTTCTAGAGGAATATGGATAGAATGATACACCTAGTGCCAATGATACAGATTGAATATTTTTCAGAGAAAATGCAGCGGCATGTAGTTAGGGTACCAAGGGCATGGGTGAGACTCTTTCAATGTATATCCAATGTCGTGGTGTGTTATGGGAGACATGAATAGGGAATAGATGGTCCCTTGGGATCATGATGATGAGATATTGTATATTTTTTGTATTATTGGTCCTTAGAGATGGACAATCGAGGCTAAAAGATTGTTTTGTATGAAGATTCACATTTTGCACTTAATGAACATTGATGGCAATATATATACATATAATATTTTTTCCTTAATGACAATGTGCCTATGATTCTATTATGTACATGTATGATTTTTTGTACTTCTGATTAATGTGAATGATATAAGTGCCAATGTAACACATAGTTAGCAAATGCATTAGATAATGAATTACAAATTCTTGGGACATGAACATAAGTGATATAGTCAAAATGGCACTCGAAAAAATGTATCTGAAGGAAACGAAAACGTAAAATAGGGTCACGAATATGAAATTCACCATTTAGCTAAGGCACTACCAACTGAGCATCCAAACGAACTTCTAAGGACTGAATACCATGTGTAATGGAATCACAAAGTAGTTCAATAACAACTCTATATTTAGCCACATTATTAGTAGATGGGACAAGACAAGCACCTCCGAAAACAACCAATTGGCTTAGAAGCGAATATATTACCCAAGCAGTGGAAGAAAGGTTTTGAGTGTGATGGCTAGCACCATTAGTGAACCCTACAAAGACCAAAGAATCTTGTGACATATTCCAATCAAGCAAAAGCACCATAATCACCACTAATGCAAAAATAAGTATATACTACCACTAAATACAACAATATACAATAATTACAAGGGGAACGCCTAAGATTAAAAGTTCAAGCATAATACTTCTTAAGTTAGCACCCATTTTTGGGCTTTGAAATCACAATCCCTTCAAAGTCCTCCAACTCATAGGCTCCTTTCCATAGGACACATCTCACAATGTAAGGGCCATGCCACAATGGATTGAACTTGTGCACCCATAAAGAGGCTTTTTCCTAGTCATAGACTATTGGAGAAAGCATGTTTGGAGAATAACGTAGCAAGCGAGGCGGATTTGAGGAAAACCACCATGCATGACAAGATTTATGGAAATCTGGCACAAATGTGGACAATACCTAGCCATGTTAGGGTTAGGGTTTTGGGATGTATCGTAAGGGTTTTAACCCAAGTTTATAATATAAATAAAAGATATGAGGTAGATTATAGGATCATCATAGGCATCTATTTGATCCATAGAAGTATCTTTTCATATGTTTTGGAGAACCTTTTTTTGGAGTCTTTGTGAGTCGAAGTCTGGTTTGGGAGTTGTAGAGCTTGGATGAGGTCGAAGTAGTTAAGGGTCAAGTCGCAAGCTATGGAGCTTGGTGAGATCCTAGTCCACCTCACTAATATTTACTATGATGTAATGCGCGCAACGCCCCTTTTATGAATAAGAAAAGAAGCAGAATATCTTTGTGGACATAGCCCTAGGGGGGTGAACCACGGTAAAACCATGTGTGCAATGTGTTTTAATATTTCTACAGTTACGATTGAATGGTTAGATAGATGAATATATGGTTTATTTACAATGTGCACTAGATTAAGTATGAAAATGAATGAATGGATCTGATGAAGAGTATAATAGAATGCATGGTTAAGTGGAAATAAGAAGTAAGAAAGAAAATCCCCCTATCCCTTCCATGACTGCAAACAATTGTGTCCCGAAGTCCCCCATAAACCATCTCGGGTAAGACTACATTGTTCACTCTGTGCATAGTGTAGCCTTCTGGTTTACTAGAATGGTCGATGGTGATAAGGGCTTCATTGGAGAACTAAGGTAGAACCCGAGTCAACCCATAAGTCCAACAAATGGTTTTGTTTCTGGCTAGAAATCAGAAGGAGAGATGGGAAGGGGTTTGGTGAAGAAGATGCAGTGGTAGAAAGGGATATTCAGGCCATGGAATCCTATGAAAGAAGAAATTGAAACATGGTTAGAGACAAAGCAGTTGGAGTTTACGCAGAAAGACAATAAGGGTTTCAGGTATACACGACGCCAGTGCCTACAGAGGTATGTGTTTATTGATCTTCATGAAGAATATTTTTGTTTCTTTTCAAATTTATTACAAGAATGGTTGATAAGGTTGAAGGATACCCATATGACTAACCGTATTAGGACAATAGTGTGGAATGCTAAAAATATCGCACGATTGGAAAGAGTTAATAATAAATTCACGCATGTAGTGGATTTTTGGTTAGACAACATTAATGTGGGGTTTATCACTGAGTTTGCAGTGAATTCATGCACTACTGTAGAGAAGGACTTCTTGAGGGGACCCAAAGGGAGGTATATTAGATCTTTTTACACGTCAATCAAGATCTTATTACATGATAAAGGCATGATGACCATAGAATCAGACAACTAGATCACTTTGTGTGCATGGGGTAGTTGGGGGAAGTACTAAGGAATATCTAAGAAATGGAGAAGGCTCCGGAGAGGAGCCAGAAGAAGGAGGAAATGGACCCCATTATGATGGATGATGAATAGACCAGGGAAATCATAAGGAGTGTAGGTGTGACGTGCATCGGACGACCCTACTAGTATAGGATGAATAATAAGAAGAGGGATGTAGCGGATCGAGAGGGATTGGACAACGATGAGAAAGAGGTAGAGGATCTCTATTCCATAGTGAATATTGAGGATATCTTGGATGCCACATATGAGAGGAAAAACAAAGGTCATGGATTCAGTGCAGAAGAAGGTTCGCCATTCCAGATATGAATTAGTGTGGAACCCACAACCCCATGTGTGACTAACATAAATGAATAAGATAAAGAAGTTAAAAAGCAAGTGATTAGTGGTAGACTAATTTTTTCAGGACGTGGGTTCAGTAGCAGACGTACAAGTTCAATAAGTAGTAGTCAAATTTCTACCCCACGTGGAGGTGGTAGCTCAGAAAATTTCACAATGGAAGGACAAGATCCAACCACCAGGTTACCATAGTTTTGAGGGGACGCGTAAGATGACCCATAAAAAAAAAACATATGTGAGAAGATATGGGAAGAAAAGAAAATTAAATACGAGGATACAAAGTTTGCACAATTGGAAATCACTTTTCGAGACCGTGCATTAGATTGGTACATGGGTCTCTCAACATACAATCCAACGAGAACACCTACAACTGTAGCATATGTGAAGAGGTAGTTAATAAATGAATTTCAGAAACCAAGCTCAGAATACCATTTTATGAATGAAATGATGGAGATCAAGTAGAAACAAGGAGAATCAGTCTGGGAAGTGGACTAGAAATTCAAGACGTTAAAAGGTAAGTTAAAGTACACTATCACTGATACACAACATAGGCATTTGTTTGTTAATTATTTGTTGCCACACTTGAAGTATCCTTTCAGATAGAAAAAATTCCAAAGTCAGGGTGAGGCCCTACAAGCATCCTTACAGCTAGAGGAAAATGAATACAAGCATACAGATCCTACTATGGAAGAGATGAAGCAAGATCTGAAGAACTTAACATTCTAGTTAAATCAAAACAAATGAAAGGAGAAAAGAGAATATGATGTCATCACAAGAATGAGTTTCCATCATTTTCACAATATATTGGAGTGGGTATGACAAACTATTTGGCTTCAATATGAACATGGTGTGAGATTTGAAAAACACATGGGAATGATCCCTATCATTTCCCCCCAATGCAAAAATACCAGACAGTTATGAAGAGTACATATTGTAACTTTTGTAAATTAGTTGGACATGAAGACAAGGACTGTAGAACCTTGGAGAGGATGAAATAAAGGATTGCAGATACATACAGGGTGCAGGTTGAACATGAAACAGGACAATTTTCACAACAACCATAGTATAACACTGTGCAATAGCTACAATACAATCCCACATAGCATTTTGCAACAAAACCACAATATAATGTGCAACAGTTTCATGGGAAACAACAGTATAATCCTGCACAACAGTGTGCAACACCACAACAGTTTAATAACCCGCAATCGCAGTATAATCAAGGACCTCAGTATAACACACCGTATGGAGATAATCAAGGAAACAGAGGAGGATTTAGAGGAGGAGGTCAAGAACCAATAGTGTTCCATTACTATCAGAAATAAGGGAACTATGCAAGAGACTTCCCACAACCACTTGCGACATGTATGTATTGTCTTGCAACAGGCCATGAAATAGAGGAATGTCCAACACTATTGATAAAAATACAGAACAACAGGAACCAGACTAATGAGAACGTGTAATGGATCGGGGTGGAACACAAATAAGAAGATGAGAAGAAGATTAACATAGTAAAACTCGAGGTGGATCCAATATAGGAGAAGATGCAACCAAGAAGGATCAAGACCAATGCCAATGGGTTAGGAACAATACAATGCCAAAGAAGAAGTTTGATGTGCATAAAGAGAAAGAGATATTCAAAGAATCTAGACAAGATATCTCAAAGGAAAATATTGTGTCCACTTCAGGAACGAAGCCAGTAGATGAGGTACCAGTCTATGAAATTCCCTCATTATTTGATAAAACTAATCAAGAGCAGTCTTCGAAACAAGTAACTTATGAAAATTTTTGGGAGCTTGTGTCAATTGTTGAGTGATAAAAATTCCTTAAAAATACTACAGAATTTATTAGAAAAGTGTAATCCTAGGGAAGAGGGGATAAAAAGAGTAAATCGGGTCTAAAAGAAGAGAAGAATCAATAGGGAATTCAGATTGAATTTCAACATAGGATATTTCAATATGGGGGATATTATACTAGACTTAGGATCTGAGGTCAATTTTCTTCCAAGGAAAACCTAGGAATCTCTGGGAGAACCACAACTTGGGTATTCACCTATTCAGTTGAAATTGGTAAATAATCACAGAGTGGTTTCAATAGGAAGGTTGAAGGGGATTCCAGTAAATCTACATGGTGTGTGCACCATGGATGACTTTGAAGTCATTGACATAATGGACAATACTTCGCCATATCTAGCATTGTTGGGGCTGAATTGGGCCTTTGATAACCAAGCTATTATTAATTTGAAAACAAGGAAGATGATATTTGATTCTCTAGAATACAGAGTTATTTCACCATTGGATCCCTCAGAAGGAGGCATGTATGTGGAACCTGTGATGGATAATATTCTTACAGAATATGTGAATTAGCTATACATGACCACCGCGCGGGAAGAAGATTATATAAACCCAATTGTAGATGGCATGCTCAGTTGGAGGAGTGTTAGTTCTTGTGATTCAGACTCTGACATGAAACCGGAAAACTGGCAACAACAATTACATGAATTATCTACCAGAAGATGTGCCAGAATGACGTGTGTGCTGAGATGGGTTGGTACATAGGTAAGAGAACCTCCCAATTTGTATGGATTAAATGATTTAGAATATATTTTTATGAAATATGAGGTAGAAGTTATGGAAAATCAAAGATTACCAACATTATATATTTCTTTAAAAGCTACACCTACAATATGGTGGGGTACACACAAGGTAAAGATCAACAATTGGTTCCAATGAAAAAGGTTACTGTGCATCATATTTGGTGTAGAACAGGAGCATAAATATGAGGAGAAATATGAAGGATTTGGACAATCCCAAGAACATGTCGAGAGGTGCATGGTTCAATGGAGAGTAGTACCACCAGAAGAATGTCCACACCATTTTATTCACACATTATCAGGCATTCCAAAGAAATGGTACAAAGAACAGGGGCAACATAGAGAAACTGCTAACTGGGAAGAAATACAATAGAGATTTGTAATTACATTTTCCTTTGAGAATGAAAATCCATAGATTCATATAGAATTGAAAGTGGTAAGAGATAGGATATTTGAAGAACCAAAATTTGAAATAATTCCAACATATCAGAGGCAGGCTATTCATACAGTCAAACAATTGCTACATTGTTATCACGAAGCAGAAGCAGAAGAACCTAGAGAAGATAACCCATGCAATATATGGATCCCAGAAGTATAAGTTGAAAGAGAAGTATAAGGCCCTGTATTGGACTCAAAATATTATGCTACACCATTAAACATTAAGAAGGCCAACATTGGAACTGCAAATAGCCCAAAGATGGCTAGTATTGGAGATTATTGGGATCACCAGAGAGTAGAAAGGATCACATAATTTTTGTGCGATTACAATGACTTGTTCCCAACAACATTCTCAGAGATGAAAGGGATAGAAGGAGATATAGGAGAGATGAATATCCCATTGAAACCAGAAGCAAGACCGATCAGACATAGTCCATACATATTGAATCCAATATACAAAGAGAAGGTGAAGACATAAATTGACAAGATGCTAGAAGTTGGTGTTATAGAACCTGTAGAAGAGTCAGAATGGATCAATCCTATGGTGGTGCAAGAAATGAAGAAAGGAGGGATCATGATTTATGTATATTTGAGAAAATTGAATGATGCTTTCCTACATGATCCTTTTCCTACCCATTTTACAGATGAAATTTTGGAAAATGTAGGGGGTCAAGAAGCTTATTTGTTTACAGATGGATTTTCATGTTATCATCAAATCAGGATAGCACCATAAGATAGACACAAGAAAACATTTTCTACAGAGTGGGGATCATTTCAATATATTGTTATTCCATTTGGATTGAAGAATGCACCAGCAATTTTCTCAATAGTAGTAGTAGCATCTTTCAAGGACTTTATTCATAAAATTTTGTAGGTTTACTTGGATGAATGGACAATGTTTAGTTTGCTTAAAGATCATGTTGAAGTATTAAGGCTGATATTGGATAGATGGAGACAATGTCATATCTCCTTAAATATTAAGAAGTGTATTTTCAGTGCACCTTTTGGAATTTTATTAGGGCACGTGTTGTGTAAACATGGTCTACTATTTGATCCTGCTAAAATTGTTGTCATTGTTAACTTACCACCACCAAAGTTAGTGTGCCAGTTGAAGAGTACATTAGACCATACAAGGTATTACAAAAAATTCATCAGGGAATATGCACAGATCACCACGCTAATGGAGAAGTTGTTGAAGAAGGATACTAAGTACGAATGGAATGATGGATTCCAAAAGAGTTTGGATATTTTGAAGGAGAACATAGTTACTGCACCAATTTTAGTATTTCCATATTGGGATAAAGAATTTCATGTGAATGTAGATGCATTTGCAATTGCTTTAGGAGCAGTATTAACCCAACCAGGAGAAGGTAATATAGATCACCCTATTTCATTTTCAAGCAAAAAGTTATTAGATTCATAATAGAACCATAACACTACAGAAAGAGAAGGTCTAGAAATGGTGTATTCTTTGCATAAATAAAGAAATTACTTGTTGGTACAACACTTTAATATGTTTACAGATCATTCAGCTCTGAGATACTTAGTTAATAAGCTAGTGTTGGGGGGAAGGATATGCAGATGGCTACTCTTATTTTAGGAATTTGACTTTGAAGTTGTGGTGAAGCCTGGAAGATTGAACGTAGGACCAGATCACTTGTCTGGGATAAAAAATAGAGAAGAACCCAGTAACTTGGAAGAAAAATTTCTAGATGCACAATTGTTTTCATTACAAATTGCAGATGAATATTTTACTGACGTTATTGAGTTTTTGAGTACAGGATTTGCGCCAAGAGAATTTACAACTGCGCAGAAGAAAATTTTGGTGGTCATAGTTGCATATTATTAGTTGATTGCAGGTCATTTATACAAACTTGGAGTAGATAACATCTTTAGGAGATGTGTGATGGAGCATGAAAGACACATTATTCTAGCAGAAGCGCACGAAGGGATTGCAGGAGGACACTACGCAGGAAAAGCTACCGCACAAAAGGTATTGCACACAGGATTATGGTGGCCAACAGTTCATAAGGATTCAAAATAATATTGTCATAAGTGTGATGTTTGTCAAATATTTGGGAAGCCATCCAGGAGGCATGAGATGCCACTGAGACCACATGTTACTTTACAAGTATTCGATAAATGGGAAATAGATTTTGTAGGTCCAATTAATCCACTAGCAAGAAGATTAGGAGCTATATCGGTGCAAACCCACTCGGCCCTCAGGTCGAGGATCCACTTATAGGATCATTCTTATTTTCCCTTTGAGTTGGATCGACTCTTTTGATTCCCACTGGAATTCAAAAAATTATCGATCCATAGGTCGTTTTAGGCAACTCGCAATCTCGCAAGTTCGTGAGTCGTGGCTTCCAACTCTTCCTCTCCAAATCCGTGATACCCGAGATCACGAAATGGTTATAGCCCTTTCTTCTGTCAGCGCCCTCCTTGCGTGACTGTCGGCTAGGCTAAGCGCTAGCACTTCTCACCTCTCACACCTTCACGAGTTCAAAGGTCCAACCTTGACACCCTTCTTTCCCAAAACCCCGAGAGGTGATATTGACTTTTCTCCTCTCGTACTCGCTACTCGTGACTTCGTGAGTCGAAGGCTCAAACTTTTGTTCCCTTATATCTCGAGTCCTCGAGATGCGAGAGGTAAACGGGGTGTTGACCCCTCCAAATGGGTGATGTGTGTCCTTCTATCTACTTCCCAGGCCCACCTTGTTGTTCTGCTATGTGTCCCTCGCCCCTCGCGATTTTGCCACTTGCAACTTGGAGCACCCAAGTTCTGGACTTTCACCCTGCAAACCTCCAAGTTCGCGAGATCCTTTCGATCTCTACCACCTGTTCTCCTCCTAACGGATGACTGCGATTCTCTCATTGCTTCACCACTCGTGAAGTGAAAAACTTCTCTTTTTGACCTCCGATGTCTGAGTCCCCGATACGGGTGATCTCGCGACACGTGTCCTCCTTCTAGTAAACGGCTCAGATTCCTTCGCTATTTCAGGACTTCGCCCTTCGCAACATCGTGGGTCTTGAGGGAAGGCTTTCGACTCTTCACTTCATGAAACTCTGAGATGCAAATTCGGGAGTGATCTAACAGCCCCTGTATGCTCAGATCCTACAGTTCATTTCTCCCCTGAGCTTGCACTTTGAAAAAATGCTTACTGTAACTTCCCTACTCCTCTACATGATCTGACAGCTTTTGTAACCTCGTGAATTCTCCACGGATAATTCTGACCGTTCAATTCTTCCTTAACACTCCTGTGAAATGAACAAAATGTTCCGTTACAGAACCGGTCCACCTGCAGAACAACTTCACTGCGCCTCCTTCTGACAAATTCAAGGCACTATCTCTTCTGTGCTTTTCTTCAACAACTGCGAAGACCCTATCCCTCCTGATCTTTCTCCAACTCCTAGTCCTAAATAAGACTCCAGCATGCACTCCTTGCGGAAAATCCTTCAATTACTTCAAAGAATTGAAGTCCTTCGACTCTGTGCACTCCCTACAGCAGTAGTCCTTCAACAATTTCTCAGGTTCACAAACTCTGAGACTTTACTCAGCCTGCGCACACCTTGCATGGATCCTGTGCTCAACTTGCACTTCCGCGAGAATGAGAACAACATTACCCTCCTGAGCTTTTAGAGATAAAACTCTGAACTCTTGTCAACACACTCCTTGCGGACAACTTCACTGCACTCCTTGTAGGAACTCTTGCTCAAATAGAGAAACAATTGAAACTCATTCCTTACTCTCTCTCACACTTCAAACATAAAGCATGAAATCATATACAAAGCATATAAAGCAAATGTATAACAGAAAGTAAACATCCATGAGCATAACATTCACAATGCATACACAGAGAACAAATACGACACCATGAATTTGAATCGAAGTTGTTTCTATTAATTCAAATCTTTGTACATGGGTGTTTTCAACTACAACTCTCTGCTCTCTTCTCTATTCTCTATGCTCATAATAATCTTACAACTATACAATGAGGGTGTCTATATCCCGTTTCCCTCCTTGCTCCTAAAACTGTCAAATCTAGGAAATTAAAGCTATCTACTTACAATAACTAACATAAATGCCTTCACCTACTATAGACGAGAGTGGGACGCTCAAGGTCTCTTTACAATCAAGAAGTACACCCTTTCCTTATTTGTTTCATTTAAGTTTGGCGCATCCAACTTCAAAAATATTTCAAACAATTTTATCATGTGCCAAAATGTGTTGGTGCTTGTCCCACGCTCACTTGATGCTGGCGATGCTCCTGCATCATACTCCCTCACTTGAAAATTTTCATGGGCTCCTATCCATGAGCTCTCGCATGGTCTGTCCATGCTTCTGAATTTCTGCTTCGTTCTCCCAGCTGGCATCTTCAACTGTATGTCCCTTCCACTTGACTAAGTATTCAAAGTATTCCTTTCTTCTAGTCTTCTTGCTAACTCTTTTGTCCAGTATGCTTTCCATCTGTGGCTTTTCTGCAACTAGCATTTGTTTATTCCACTGAACCTCTGGTTGTTCATCACTTGTTCCTGCTTCATCTTTGTATGGGTACAAATCTGAGACATTGAATATTGGAGAAATTCCGATCCCATTGGGTAATTCAATCTCATAAGCATTTGCCCCAAATTTCTTCAAGACCTTACATGGTTCAATCTTCTTCATCTTTAGTTTGTTATATGTCCCCTTCCGGAACCTTTCCTTTCTCAAATGTGCAAGGATCAAATCACCAACTTCGAACTGAAGTTGTCTCCTATGTTGATCTTCTCTCCATTTATATTCTTGGTTCAAACTCTACAATCATTCCTTCACCTGGCTGTGAAGTTCCTTCATCGCCTCTGTGAAATCTTCTGCACTAGTGCTCCTAGTCACAATTTGTTCTAAATCCCTCAGCTCAGAAATTCCTCTCGGCTGCATGCCATAAACAATTTGAAATGGACTCTGTCTTGTGCTCCTATTAAGCGAGTCATTATAAGCAAACTTAGTCTATGGTAATATGTTGTCCCACTGACTGTGGTGTTCTGTCACCAAGCTCCTCAGCAAGTCTCCCAAACTCCTGTTCACGACTTCTGTATGTCCATCCATCTGAGGATGATAAGATGAACTGAATGACAAGTTTGTTCCTAGCTTCTTCCATAAGGTTCTCTATAAGTGTCCTACAAACTTAGTGTCTCGATATAAAACTATGCTCCTTGGTAAGCCATGAAGTTGAATGACTTCTTTGAAAAACAGGTTCGCAATGTGAGTTGTGTCACTGGTTTTTTGACATGGAATGAAATGTGCCATTTTGTAAAATCTATCCACTACCACAAAGATTGAGTCAAATTCTCTTTGTGTTCTTGGCAACCCCAATATGAAGTCCATGCTGACTGCATCCCATGGCTTGTCAGGTATGGGTAATGGTTGATAAAAACCTGCATTCTGCCTCTTTCCTTTTGAGTGTTGACAAATTCTACATCTGTCCATGAATCTTTTGACATCTGCTCAGATTCCTAGCCAAAAATATGACTCATTCAACTTTGCGAACATCTTGTCATTACCAAAATGTCCGACCAATCCTCCACTATGTTTCTCCTTCAGCAAATTCTCCCTCATGGAGCATTTTGGAATACAAAGTTGATTATCTTTAAACAGTAATCCTTCCTGGATCATGTATTCTTCCCATTGGCTTCTATCCCTAAGAATTGGATTCTTAGCTGCTTCATACGCCTCTTTAAAAACTAGATCATCTTTGTACATATCCCTGAGATCATCAAAACCCGATGTTTTGACTCTGAACTCCTGCAATAGCAAACATTTCCTGCTCAAAGCATCGACAACTTTGTTAACAGTTCCAGAAATATGTTTAATCACAAAAGTGAAATTTTGCATATATTCAACCCATTTAACATGTTTTTGATTCAACTTCTCCTATTGAGTGACAAATTGCAATGCGTGATTATCACTGTACAAGACAAACTCCTTAGGAATTAAGTAATGTCTCCATTTTTTCAATGCCTGAATAATATCATAGAATTCCTTATCATACGTGGAGTATTTTATCTTGGCTTGATTCATCTTCTCGCTGAAATATGCTATCGGCCTGTCTTCTTGACTCAAGACTTCCCCTATTGCAAATCCACTTGCATCACATTTTACTTGAAATGTCTTTTGGAAATCAGGCAACACCAGAATTGGTTGTTCCGTGATTTTCCTTTTCAGCAAATTGAAGCTTTTCTCAGCCTCTTCCGTCCAGTGAAAATATTTGTGTCTCTTCTTCATTGTGTCCATCATCGGTGCACTAATTCCACTGAAATTCTTGATGAACTTCCGGTAGAAACTAGCCAATCCGTGAAAACTTCTCACCTCGAATATACTCTTTGGTGATGGCCAATTCTTAACCACCTCTACCTTATCTGGATCCATCCTCAACTTATCTGCAGAAATAACAAGCCCCAAATAAATGAGTTCTATCTTCATGTTTATCAGCAGCTTCTCTTGCTGTAACCTCTTCATCAATGTAGCCAAATGTTTCAGATGCTCTGCCTTTGTTTTACTGAAAATCGGTATGTCATCCAGATACACAATGACAAATTTTCCGATGAAATCCTTCAGGACTTCATTCATCAATATCATGAAGGTACTCGACGCGTTTTTTAAGCCAAACGGCATGACAAGCTACTCGTATAACCCTTCATTTGTCTTGAAGGCTGTCTTCCATTCATCACCTTCTCTCATACGAATCTAGTGATATCCACTTTTCAAAACAATATTTGAAAAAAATTTGGCCCCACTCAAGCAATCCATCAGATCATCCATCCTTGGCAATGGAAATCTGTACCTGATGGTTATTTTGTTGATTTCCCTTGAGTCAGTACACATCCTCCAACCTCCATCTTTCTTCGGACTAAGTAGTGTCGGAATAGCACACAGACTCAATCTTTCTCTAACCAAACCTTTGTCCAACAAATCCTGGACTTGTCTTTTGACCTCTTCATTCTCCTGTGGCGTTAATCTGTACGCTGCTTTGTTTGGAAAACTAGCTCCAGGTATGAGATCAATTTGATGAATTATACTTCTAATCAGTGGAAACGAACGAGGTAGTTCATCCACTACTATGTCAACGAACTCTTCCAGCAGTTCATGAACCTCTTCTGGTAAATCATCTACCCTTGTGTTGGTTAAAACAATATTTGGTTTCCTGACCACAATGAATTACAGTTCCTCCTTCTTCTTAACCTCTGTAAGAAGTTCCTTCCCACTCATGAGAAGTACAGTGTTGCTTACTTTAGGTTTCACCTCCTTATCTTTGATTGGAAGCAACATGTGAGTTCTCCCATTCTTCTCTAGGGTGTATGTGTTCTTCCTCCCATCATGAATCACATTTCTATCATATTTCCATAGTCTACCCAACAATAGATGACAAACATCCATAGGAATAACATCACAGAGTAATTCATCTTTATACCCTCCTATTTTAAACTCAACTAAACATTGCTTAGGGACATTTACCTGATGTCCTTTTTGCAACCAAGAAACTTTGTATGGGCTTGGATGTTCAATAGTCTCCAGCTCTATCTTTTCTACCATCTCTGTAGAAATGAGATTATCTATGCTACCACTGCCCACAATGACTTTGCATACCCTATCCTTAGTTTTGCAAGAAGTCCGAAAAAGTCTATTTCTTTGGACTGAACTCTCCACCTCCTTCTCTGGTGTTAAGAGAACCTTTTGCATCATCAGTGATGTTCCACCTTCAGCATCTTCTGCCTCAACATTTCACCTCTGTTCTTCAGTTATGTGAGTCTCTCCTTTCTATTTCTTCTTGTCTGGACATTCATAAGACTTGTGTCCGACCTTTCTGCACATGAAGCATTTTATCACTCCACCTCTTCCTCATCCTCTACCTCTATTATGAGGGAAAATGTTGTTATCATCATACTCTACTCTCTAATTAGTATACTGCCTTCTCTGTGAGCTTCCACCTCTCTCAGTTTGAGTCTGAGGTTTCTTCCGGTCTTCCTTGGGTTTCTGATTTCTATCTTGGACGACTGATTTGCCCCTGGCTTGATTTCTGCCTCGACCTCTTTGACCTTGTTTTCGGCTCAGCTTCTCTTCATCTTTTAGAGCCATCTGATAAGCATCTTCCACTATTCAGATGGTCATCATGCTCATCTCATCTTGAATGTTGTATCTCAGACCATTCATATATCTGACAACTTTTTCATCATCACTTTCGTGATGACCTGCCCTGATGTTCAGCCTGTAGAATTCTTCAGTGTACTCCTTCACTGTCATCAGCTTCTATCTCAAATTTTTCCTTCTCTGAAACAGAGTAATCTAGTAATCCCTAGGAATAAATTTTGCCTTCATCTTTGCGATCATCTTATCCCAACTCTTGATTTTTTGCTTGCCCTTGCAGCATCTTTCATCTTGTAGCTCATCCCACCACAATGATGCATGTCCTTTCAATCTTGTGACAGCATGTTTGACCTTTTTTCCCTCCTCGACATCTTTGTAGTCAAAATATGTTTCTAGATCTCTAATCCAGTCTAGAAGCTCTTCGGTATCCAGGTTTCCTTCATATACTGGAATGTCCATTTTTGCCTTAGCACCCATTCTTGCAACGACCCTAATCAGGCATTCATTTGCTACATCTTCTGCTATGACCTCCTCTCCTTCATGTTCGACCTCATTTTCACTTTTGAAATCACTAAGATCCCCAGCACCGACAGTGTGCCTCTGTGTTGTCTCCATGTCCTCAAGTCTGGCGCGTAGGTCACATGTCTCTCTCTCCATGGCTGGATCAGGCATATGCCTACCCCTTCTTCTTGGTATTTCCCTATCCTCTGGTGGATCGAGTGTTTTCCTGTCCCTTCTCCTCGATGGCATGGCTGAAATTCCTTCTCACTTTTCCTGCCTGAAATATACAAACAAGAATCAAGCTCTGATACCAGATGGTGCAGACCCACTCGGCCCTCAGGTCGAGGATCTTCTTACAGGATCATTCTTCTTTTCCCTTTGAGTCGGATCGGCTCTTTTGATTACCACTGGAATCTGCAAAATTATCGATCCACGGGTCCTTTTCGGCAACTCACAATCTCGCGAGTTCGCGAGTCCTGGCTTCTGACTCTTCCTCTCCAAATCCATGATACCCAAGATCGCAAAATGGTTATAACCCTTTCTTTCGTCAGAGTCCTCCTTGCGTGACCGCCAGCTAGGCTAAGAACTAACACTTCTCGCCTCTCATGCCTTCACGAGCTTAAAGGTCCAACCTTGACACCTTTCTTTCTCAAAACTCCGAGAGGCGATATTGACTTTTCTCCTCTCATACTCGCTACTCAGAACTTCGCGAGTTGAAGGCTCAAACTTTCGTTCCCTTATCTCCCGAGTCCCTGAGACGTGAGAGGTCAATGGGGTGTTGATCCATCCAAATGGGTGATGTGTGTCTGTCGGTCTACTTCTTAGGCCCACCTTTCTATTCTGCTATGTGTCCCTCGCCCCTCACGATTTCGCCACTCGCAACTTGGAGCACCCAAGTTCTAGACTTTCACCCTACGAACCTCCGAGTTCACGAGATCCTTTCGTTCTCTACCACATGTCCTCCTCCTAACAGACGACTGCGATTCTCTCGCCGCTTCACCACTCGCAAAGTGAAAAACTTCTCTTTCTGACCTCCGATGTCCAAGTCCCCAATACGGGTGATCTCGCGACATGTGTCCTCCTTCTAGTAAATGGCTCGGATTCCTTCGTTATTTCGGGACTTCGCCCTTCGTGACCTCGCAAGTCTTGAGGGAAGGATTTCGACTCTTCACTTCATGAAACTCCGAGATGCGAATTCGGGAGTGATGTGACAGCCCCTGTTGTCTCAGATCCTACGGCTCATTTCTCCCCTGAGCTTGCACTTCGAAAAATGCTTACTGTAACTTCCCTGCTCCTCTACATGATCCGACGGCTTCCCTAACCTCGTGAATTCTCCACGGATAATTCTGACCATTCAATTCTTCCTTAACACTCCTTTGAAATAAACGAAATGTTCCCTTACGGAACTGGTCCACCTACAGAACAACTTCACTGTGCCTCCTTCCAACAAATTCAAGGCACTAGCTCTTCTGTGATTTTCTTCAACAACTGCGAAGACCATATCCCTCCTGAGCTTTCTCCAACTCCAAGTCTTAAAGAAGACTCCCGCATGCACTCCTTGCAGCGAATCCTTCAATTACTTCAAATAATTGAAGTCCTTCGACTCTGCGCACTCCCTACAGCAGTAGTCCTTCAACAATTTCTCAAGTTCAAAAACTCTGAGACTTTACTCAGCCTGCGCACACCTTGCACGGCTCCTGTGCTCAACTTGCACTTCTGCGAGAATGAGAAAAACATTAACCTCCTAAGTTTTCAGAGATAAAACTCTGAACTCTTGTCAACGCACTCCTTGCGGACAACTTCACTACACTCCTTGCAGGAACTCTTGCTTAGATAGAGAAACAATTGAAACTCATTCCTTGCTCTCTCTCATACTTCAAACATAAATCATGAAATCATATACACAGCATATAAAGCAAATGTATAATAGAAAGTAAACATCCATGAGCATAACATTCACAATGCATACAAAGAGAACAAATATGACACCATGAATTTGAATCGAATCTCTTTCTATTAATTCAAATCTCTGTACATGGGTGTTTTCAACTACAATTCTCTGCTCTCTTCTATATGCTCTATGCTCATAATAATCTTACAACTATACAATGAGGGTGTCTATATCCCATTTCCCTCCTTGCTCCTAAAACTATCAAATATAGGAAATTAAAGCTATCTACTTACAATAACTAACATAAATGCCTTCACCTACTACAGACGAGAGCGGGACGCTCAAGGTCTGTTTACAATCAAGAAGTATGCCCTTTCCTTAATTGTTTCATTTAAGTTTGGTGCATCCAACTTCAAAAATATTTCAAACAATTTTATCATGTGCCAAAATGCGTTGGTATTTGTCCCATGCTCGCTTGATGCTGGCGATGCTCCTGCATCATAGATACATTATTACAGCAACAGAATACTTAACTAGATGGGAAGAGGCAACACGAGAAAAGGAATGCAGTGCAAAGACTACAAAACACTTTTTATTTGAGAATGTACTGACAAGATTTGGATGTCCAAGAATATTGATGAGTAATTAGGGGACTCACACCTATTCAGACCTATTCCAAAGCCCTACAACTAATCTAATGTAGGTATGCTACCAGAAAATATAAAAATGTCTAATCAATTTTTAGTTTAGCGCTTGATTTTTAATTCTATTGTTACTCAAAAGGAAAATGGCATGGACAATATGGTGTTTTGACCAACTCAAAAATTATGCAAAAAGATGAAGATGCAATGTTTTCACTTCAATGAAAACTATACTATGAGAAGGAGAAAACATTCATCATTACAAATGTACAATGTCCCAAAAAAGCCAAAAACCATGTAATTCTGCTACTTCAAATGTGAGCTAGCTTCACTGCCCAAAATCAAGAATGCATCTATCTTCTTTGTTTGATTTTGATGTATACAGAAAGTAAATACAAACCCTTCAATGCTCCACTACTTTCAAACAGGAGAAAGAGTCATATGCAGATGCAAAAGATATGAAGCAAAAAGGATACAAACAAAGCATACACTCAAGGTAGTGAGGCATGAAAGAAAACAAGTAGAAACTTGTTCTAACAAGCAATAAAACCATCAAGGATTCTAAAACCAATCAAGCATTCAAGGAACACAAATAAAATGTAGAGAAGAATCCAAGAAAAGATAGGGAGAAAGAGAAATCACTCAAAACTGTCCTCACAAACACGCAGCTAGAAAAGGCAATTTCACATTTCTGAAAAAGGTTTCAAGATCCAATCAAGACAAGAGGGAGTGATAAGCATAAAAAACCATCAAAAACCAATCCAAACAACTTCACAAACCAACCACATACTCTGGGTAAAGAGCTCTGCAAAATAGGCTACAAAAGACTGAGCAAAAGAAGGCAAAAACTTTCAAAAAAGAGACTAGCGCTCCCCCAGAAGGGTGCATAGAGTGTTGCAACACTCCCTAATAAACTATAGGGGAGATTTGGCTCTCTGGTATGGCCTACAGGGGGGCTTTGGTCCTCCCATAAACTCAGAAAAAGAGCCAAAAATTTGCAAAAAAATCACCCAAAATGCATAAAAAATGGTGAACATGGTAGTGAAGATAGGAGAAGGCTAATGGATCATAAACACACAGAAAAAGTGATCTGAAAGGTGGTAAAATGGTAGGGACAAACCAAGGAAAAAAAAATATGAGTCCTTCCCTAGTATGGTTGCCAATTTCTGTTACAGAGAAATCCCCGCGCGGACAAGTGGATTCTCTCTTGGACTCTAGACTCCTAAGGCCAAGACGGAAAGGGTGCTAACTTTAGTCACTGACATCCTTTTAAATATAATTAAACCAATATATAGAGAAGAGGAAGAAAGGTGTACCTTTTTAATGATGTTCATCCTCACGCAGTCCAAGTTGAGCTTTGATGGTCAAGCTCCTTGATAAGTCTTGCAAATCAAACAAAGACGGAACAAGCTTCCTATTCTACTAAGATTAGCTTAAAACCAGATCTATCTAATATAGACAGGCTCATGTACAATAAACACAACCTTGAAAGAAACAGGCCAAGCACATATGTATATTAATGAGAACAACAGAGAATACTTACAGACCTTTGATGAAGGTGCAACAACCTCTCCCACCTCTCCTTGTCCAACCCTTTGTTCAAGTAATCCACACACAAGTTGATTATGCTTCAATGATATCTCCCTTATGAGATCATAAGTTTGATGTCTTCAATGTCTCCCCTTCCTTATGAGATCATAAGTTAGCTGCTTCTCTATTTTTCCATATGCTTTTCACCATGAGAAGGCCTCATTATATAATCTTGGAGAGACCCAACCACCTTAGATATTCTTGGGATAGGTTGAGGATCTTTCTCCTTCAGTTGTGGATCCTCCCAAAATCCAACCTTGACCTCAGATTCGAATCAAACCAACTCTAGAGATGAAGGGAATTTTTCCCTAATTTTCTTGAACAACCCAAAATTCACTCAAAAATGCTAGCGCTCCCACAAAAGGGTGCACAGAGCGCTGCAACGCTCCCCCAAAGAAGGCTAGGGAGCATCGACGCTCCTTGACAGTGTATAGGGGGGCGTTGCCTCCTAAAAATGATTTTTGAGTGGTTTTCTTCATGGTAAAAGCTTTGTACTCTTTGTCAAATGATTTCTCCTTCTTAAACCAGTCTTTGAAGGTGTCTTAAGTGTCCTTGTGATGTCGTTAGAGACACGACATAGGCAAGATGACAGTATGATGTTTGCGACACTTGTGGCCAAGATGTGACACTTGCGACACTTGTAATGACGATAATAGGTCATCATCGAAGTGAGTAATTTTGATGTGTAACACTCTCCGAGGTAGAGATGTGAAGTTAATTTATCCTAAAATACAAGAAAAGTGGTGAATTGAAGGAAATATTTACCTGCCATTTGGCAGTGCCAAGGGTGGTCTGGAGCTCCCACCTCAGAATATTAACTGAATTGCCCAAATTATCACCACAACTAAGCTGCGTGACACTAGGATCAATCCCCCCTGCTCATCATGAATATGAGCCATAGAAGAAGATGGATGAAGAGGCATGAGCTTCCCCACACATCCCCAATGCTTCCTTTGCAAATCAAAATAAAAACAATCTCCACTATATCTTTCCAATAGGTAAATTATGTCATCGAAAACAGTAGAGGAAATCCATGTGGAAGAGGCACTCACTTTGAATTGGTATGGCAACGGATCCAACGACTTACACACACCTGAATTCAAATCGAGCATCTCTGCACATAATGGATTGACTTCTTCTCCTTCAAAATTAGAGACCCCTCCAACAACGAAGATATGATTATAGGTGACACCTTCAAGGTAGAAAACCATGGGATGTTAATGCCTCCAACAGGTCATGGGAGGGCTCTCCTCCCATTTACATTTTGGATTTAGAAATTTCAAAGTGTATTTAATACGACGCCCTATGAGGTAGAATAAAACAAGTACACTGAATAGAATTTGCTCACATCTCTACATGAATTCATTGCAGGGGAAGGATAAGGGCGACAGTGCAAAGGAGGTGCAATAGGGCTGTCTAGGGAAGGATGAGGGTAATGATGCAGCAGGGAAATCGAGGTAGGTAAGTGAAAAATTAAATCATGAAAATATCTACCATGTTACTCTAATTACACTGACACGTGGTATGCTTTCAAAGGCCCTTGACAGACAACAAAAACTGGGCGAGGAACCTCCCTTTAAAAATGCCTTTGGCATAATTAGCATTTATATTTAGCTTAGCTAACTCAATATAGGAGTGCACTCACTCCTATTCAGTTTAGTTAAGTCAATATGATAGTCTAATGTTATGTTAAAATTAGGTACTTTAACAAGCAATTGGTGGAAAATGAAACTCCAAGATAAAGACCAAATAAGATGACAAAGATGCAACATAAATATCGAATATAAATGTGTATGAAAGTAGGAGGAGTATCTTTGAAATCATGGTTAGTGGTCAACCAAAACCTATTAGGGCCTACCCTAACCCCCTTACTTAGATACTTAATTAATGTATAAGGCCACCTTCCTTGAATAAGGCTCCTTAAATAGTTAGTTAATAGTCACTCATTGTAAAAATGGTCATTTGAGAATGTAAGTTTTCACAATTAGACATAATATTGAGAATATTTCTGGATAAACACTGCGTGCCTGGTTTTGAAATGTAATTTTTATTAATAAGGCCCAAATTAGCTAGTCGACCCCCATTATAAGGGGCCAAAAGGTAGTTAGGATTATCTATGGTGATCCGGATTATTTTCGGCACGAAATGAGAGCGGAGATATAATAAAGAAATGCACAGAGATATCGCGTATATCCAGCAATATAATAGAAATATATCAGAGATGCAATCATAAACACAGAGATACAGTAATACACGATTTCTATTAATGAAAGAAATGTATAGAGACTGTAAAAATACAGAGTGAAAGACTCGCTAGAATGGTGGCAGCTTATCCCTGAGAAGAGATGTGACGGCTACTCGCATTCACAAGAAGATGGTTACAATGAGGCTCTGGAGGCCTTTTTACAATAATCGGGAATGCCAAAAGTCCTAGACATCCAAAAACCTAACCCTAGGAGATGAAGCGCCAAAATTCATGTGGGCCCCATTTGGGTAAGTTGGTGCATCAACTTCCCGGGGTCGTAACTTTTGCATACGATCTCCGCTTTAGGCGTGTGATAGCTCATTGGAAAGGTATCGTCGAGGAGATTCATTTTGGGGGCTCAATCATGCCTTCGGCTATCATTGAGAACCTTGATCTTGAAAAAACTTCATTTAGGCCTTCAAAATGGCCTCGGAAGTTAAAACCTGCTAAAAATAGTAAATTGCCAAAATGGCCAGAAAACTGTTTTGAGCCATTTGGAAAAGGTGGGTGGCCCTCGATATCCACCTGGATCATATGGATAGCTATATAATGAGTAGAAGGTTATTTAATGTTTTTTCAAAAATTGTTATTGTATTTGGAGTATTTCTCTTAGAGGTTTCCCCCTAAGGGAAGAGGCAAGTGAACATAGCTCTTTAATTTTTATTATCAAAGATATTTTTATTAGGGTTTATCTCTCTTTTATCTTGTGTTCTTGTTTTTTGCACTACGTTTATGTGATTTCTCAAAATTTTGAGGTTAAGTACACTACAAGTGGTATCATAACTCTTTCTTGGGAACAAAGTGGGAGAATTTTGGGGCACAAAGTGGGAGATTTTTTTTTTTTTTTTTTCTGATTTTTTACGGAAAAGTGGACAACAACATTCAAGTCGATTTCTAAAACTTTCTATGCAAATTTTGGAGAATCCATCCCTAGATTTGAATTCGCCTAAAAAAATAGCCAATGTCAAAAAACAAAGCATCCAAAATGGAGTTGGGGAAGTGGAGATATTGTTGATTTAAAATCAACCTTTTTTTTTCAGGAAGGCTGCAAATGTAATGTTCCCAAGTGGTTTTTCTTGGAACATATTAAGTTTTTATGTTTTCTGGTTGTGGTCTTTTTTCAAATAGTTTTTTGATTTAGTATTCTTGTGTTGCGTTGGGGTTTATGATGATGATTTTTGTTGTGTTTGCAACAAGTAAATGATAGAGATATATCAATGACATATACTCAACAAGATGCAATACAAGTAACACAAGAAATAGCCACAAATACCTCAGATATAATTTTATTTATCATAGATAGCTAACCTCCATACAATAGTAGAGCAAATATGGATCATAGATAGAAGAATAATGAGTGTGGATGATAATGCCTCCAAAGTACAATATAAAGAAGAATACATGAGCTTCCAAGAGCCTTCCCAAGCTTAATACCAAATATCTACGAGATCCAACCCTTTCCCTTGCTGGAGGTGATGTCTTCTCTTGCAAAAATGTGCCCTCTCTGGCTGTAGCAAGATAATAATTCAAACTCCTTGAATATGAACACAAAACCTCTGAAACCAACTATCAAAATGTATGCCGAGTGATAGGACACTCCTATGAAGAATATCCTAGCTATTGGGAGTGATCTCACACTCCAAAAAACTAGATACCCTATGAACAATGCACCCTCCTGAAGAGAAACACACCCTCCTAGATGATAGAATGGATAGGATGAAGAATAAACTCATATACTAATGCAAAAGGAGATAGGGTGGTAGAAACCACTCTTGGAATAAGATCTACTGAAGATATAACCTCCTCAAGGAAAATCAAACCCATTCTCCTCAACTGGTGGGCCCAACCTACTAAAAACCCTCACTGGTGCCCCCCTTGACATAAATGATGGTTGAAGTAATTATGAACTAATGTAGAATTGTGAGGGAGGAATATTTCACCTCCTTGGCCAAGCTTGGAACAAGAACATGAGAATATTTCAATACCTTGTTGATCTCTAGGGTTTCTTCAGACAAAACCCTCAAAAGCCCCAAGTACCATGGGCTCTCTAGCTAAGAAGCCAGATATCAAAATATCAATCAACATAATGAGATAATAGAAGCCCCTATATCTCTTTTATACCTCTGTTCACCATTTCTCTCCAAGTGAATTTTACTTTACTTTTAATATTCCTTCATAAAATCACTTTATTAATTAATTAACCCTTTTTCCTCTAAAAAGTGATTAATGTGTCCTTATGGCTTCTCCGACCACTGAAAGTCACTTTTCATCATCTTATCCTGTAGTGCTCTTCCTCCCAATTCTGATGAGATATTACACTAAGGTGTTTCTTCACATATTGTGCCCAAAATGACATCCTTAGTGAATTTATTTAAAATATGCTCGATAATAACTCAAAATTACAGAAATTGTTGGAATGCAACATAACCAAAGACAAGTTGTGCAGAATGGATCCCGATGATGAAATATGAAGAATAATGTAAGTTGGGCCCCATAAATCTCCTCAATACCTCATGTACTCACTATCAGCCCGAACTGGCTACTTTGGCAGGTATCCCACTTTGTAATATAAAAGAGTTCAAAAATGAGGACATTACAATACTCCCTACTCGAATATTTCTTGTCCTCAAGCAATAACTGAATCATATTGTGTATAATCCTCAGGTACCATATCCACCTATGTGACATGAAGTACTATCCCCTCAAAAAATGGTCCCTCCAAGTGCTCATCACGCATGTCACCAAATGCTCCCGATCAGTAGAATGATCATGTGAAGTAGATCCTCGGTCAACTCCTCAAGCAACCACTCCACTCTGATCTCAAGTCCATCAAACTATGAACTACCAAGAACTCCAATCCCTAGATCCAAAATCAAGATGTGAACTGTAGTTCCATGTAAAGTATATTCCTGTAAGACATCAACACCATGAGTCTCCTGAAGACCCCCAATCAATGGAACAAGTAAATACTGTAACCATCCATCAGATGCTCTCTCACCTAAACCAATATCCAAACTACCACCTCCAATAGAATCTATTTCCCCTGCTAACCAAGAAGACGATCTACTGATATCCCTGATCCTCAACGAAAGAGATCCATCCTACCACATAGCATCCTCATCTCGACCTGCTCTCAAATTCCCCCAACAATGGAAGGAATAAACCATGCAAGTCCCTGAAACTCTGATGCACTCTATATGAGCACCAAATCCTACATCAAATAACTCTAAGGGTGCCACACCAAGTATCTCGGTGCCTACAAAACTGTAAACCTCTGGTCGAAGTATATTGATAGCCATGATGTCCTATCCATAATCACTAAACTCGACCTCTTTGCCAACCCACTCTACTTCTTGCGGTGTCCCACGCTCCAAAAATATCCCTATGATGTCAGTCCTACTATATATCTCTAGTGCCCCAGGGTCGAGAGAAGCTATCATACTCTCCAAAATCAGCACCAAAACAAGGGTGGCCACAAAATCATGCCCTGACTCCTGACACTAACATACCAAAGATGCCCCCATGTGCCTCATGACATCATCCTCAAGATCCTACCAGGAGAATCTCTCTCTGATATGCTTATGAGTCATGAAATGGCCAAGTTGTCCAACCATAGGTACAACATGTACAGTCCTCAATATCTTTGATGCTACCTGTTGCAACCATACATCCTGCCAACTGACCTCATAGTCCTCATCAAAGGAATCTGTCTTACTCTACTCCCTGTCCTCATCCCGCTGAGACTCTAAACCTATATCCACCTATGGAATGTACTATGTCCTATGTCTAAGGATGCTCTCCATCACGCCCAAGGCCTCATCTGACTGTCTCAGATGAACCTCCCCTATCCTACTGTATATAATGAAGTATCCCATGTCAGGAGGTCTCTGCCTAAAAACTCTCCATGTCCCATGCAGATGAATATATCCCCCTATGTTTTTTTACACAATGGAAGTATCAGGGAAAGATAACAGAATTAACTGCAATTGTATGTAGGACTAGGGAGCATCATATGCATTGGTCAATCCCAAAGGCTTTACCAAGAACTCATTCACTTGAACCCATGGTGAATAATGGCCTGTACTCATCACTAATCTCAAACCATCAAGTACAATAGTAGGTAACTGATGGTCAATCATACTCCCTCCATCATCACTCATATATTTGTTGCTACTGAGAAGGTGATCTCCCAAATCCATGTACTGATGCAAGGGAGAGGAATATCCATGCTCCACTTAGTATGTCTCCTCCTTGCACTCCAGTGCATCCCTATGGATCCCACTATACACCTATGCATGACCACGTGAACTACCACTCATCATTGTATGCCCCTGCATGCTCATGAAAGATCCTATATCCTCTTGCATTATCATGTATCTCGGGTGTACTACTAGGTCAACCTCTACATGGATGTCAACCAATCCTGAAACCTAAATGGAAGTGTCCTCATAATTTCCCCTGGCTCTAGAATCCCCATGTGTATGGGTATGACCAACTGTCTCAAAAATCCCCATGAATGGTGGTCCCTGTAACACCTAGACATCCTCCAACACCTCTTGGTCATATCTCTCCATAATCATCAACGATCCTAGGTATCCCTTAGACACCTCCATCATCTGGCGCTCTTCTACAAAACCACCAACATCCTCTGGCGATGTAGCTGAAGAAAATATATGAATCTGATGCAAAAATGGTGCTATGGTGGTAACAACCACTTTTGTAGTGAACTCTACTGAATATCTAGCCTCCCAAAGGAAAATCAAACATGTTCTCCTCAACTGGTGCACCCAACCTGTTGAAAACCCTCACTAGTGTGCCCCCTTGTCAAAATTGATGGTTGAATTTGTTCTGAACTGATGTAGAATGGTGAGGGAGGAATATTTCACTTCCTTGGCCAAGCTTGGATCAAGAATAGGAGAATATTTCACTCCCTTGTTGATCTCTAGGGTTTATTCAGTCAAAACTCCCAAGTACCATGGCTCTCTAGATAAGAATCCAGACATCAAAATATCAATCAACATAATGAGATAATTGAAGCCCCTATCTCTCTCTTATACCCATGTTCACCTTTTCTCTCCAAGTGATTTTTACTTTACTTTTAATATTCCTTCATAAAATCACTTTATTAATTAATTAACCTTTTTCCTCTAAAAAGTGATTAATTTGTCCTGATGGCTTCTTCGATCACTTGAAGTCACTTTTCATCATCTTATCCTATAATGATCTTCCTCCTGATTCTGATGATATATTACACTAAGGTGTTTCCTCACATATTATTTCCAAAATGACATCCTTAGTGAATTTAATTAAAATATGCTCAATAATAACTCAAAATTATGGAAATCATCGGAATGCAACAAAACCAAAGACAAGTTGTGCGGAATGGATCCTAATGATGAAATGTGAAGAATAATGTAATTCAGACCCCATAAATCTCCTCAATACCTCTTGAAATCACTACCACCCCCAACTGACTACTCTGGCAAGCATCCCACTTGACGGGAATGAAGTGAGCAACCTTACTCAGTTTTTGCACCACTACCATGATGGCGTCATTCTGTTTGGTCGATTTTGGTAACCCTGTGATGAAATCCATGGAGATGGTTTCCCATTTCCATTTTTGGATTGGTAGGGGCTGCATCAACCCTGCTAGATGTCGGTGCTCTGCCTTAACCTACTGACATTCTAGACATTTGGTTAAGTAATCATCTATGTCATTTTTCATTCCTATCCAATAAAATAGTTTCCTAGTGGTTGTGATCATCTTCTAATAACTGAGATGAGAAGTATATGGTCTTTTGTGTAGTTCATCCATTATGAATCTCTTCAAGTCGTCACAATTTTGAATATACAACCTACCTTTGTAAGTTAGCAGGCCATCATTCGACAATTGATAACCCTCATACTTCAGCCCTGTGGGATCTTGCTCTAAGTATGATTTCACAGTATTGAAAAATGAATTTTTTTCTTGTTCACTTTTGACTCTCTCCCTGACATATGTTTCATGGGCGCTTGCAGCTGCCAAGTGAATCACTTTTATACTTCTACTAAGGGCATCAACCACCCTATTTTCTTTTCCTTTGATATGTTTGATTTTAAAATCAAACTCACTAAGGAGAGCCATCCATCTAGCTTGTCTAGCATTGAGTTTTGGTTGATCAAACATATATCTCAACCCACTATGGTCTGTCATAAGCACAAATCTCCTGCCTAGGAGGTAATGCCTACACATTTTTAAATCATGTACTATGACATCCAATTATAGATCATGGGTCACATAATTGATTTCATGCTCATTCAATTTTCTGGATTCATAGCAAATTGCATGTCCTAAGGAATCCTCTGAGCCCTCCCTTGTAGGGATCTATACACACAAGGAAGTCCTTGTTTGGGTATGCAATATTCAACACAGGTGCATTGGTTAGAAGGTATTTCAGCTCTTGGAATATCTCTTCACATTCTGATGTCCAAATGAATTTAACTCCCTTTTTCTGAAGGAAGGTGATTGGACAACCAATCTTGGAAAATCCCTTTATGGACATCCTATAGTATCCTAATAGGCCCATAAATGATCCGATATCAGATATATCCTTTGGGGCAGGCCAATCCATAATGGATTTGATCTTGTTGGGATCATATGCCACTCCTTCTTCAGAAATAACATGGCCTAAGTAATGGACTTGTTTTTGGAAAAAGTCACACTTACTAAACTTAGAATAGAGATAAAGTTCTCTTATCATTTGAAGCACTAGCTTGAGATGTTCTTCATTCTCTTCCCTATTTTTAGAGTAGATTAGAATATCATCAATGAAAATCAATACAAATATATCTAATAACTTATTGAGTACATTATTCATTAAGCACATAAAAGTGGTTGGTGCATTGGTTAGCCCGAATGGTACCACCACAAATTCATTGTGACCATATCTTGTCCTAAAGGTTATTTTTTGGATGTCTTCATACTCAATTCATATCTGATGGTATCCAGACCTCAAGTCAATCTCGGAGAAAATTGTAGCACTCCTTAATTCGTCAAACAAGTCATAGATCCTTGGCAAGGGATACTTATTCTTAATGGTCATCTTATTAAGTTGTCTATAGTCTATGCAAAACCTAAGTGTTCCATCCTTATTTTTCATAAACAAGGTTGGCGCTCCCCATGGAGACACACTAGACTGAATCTAGCCTTTTTCCATCATCTCCTTTAGCTGTAGTTTCAGCTCAACTAGCTCTGGTGTACTCATTCTTTAGGGTTTTCTAGACACTGGCACCACTCCTGGTGCAATTCCTATTGAAAAGTCAATATCTCTTCTTGGAGGTAGACCTAGTACCTCTTATACAAACACATATTTATACTATATTATTATGGGATGATCCTCTAGGCCTGATTTACTGTTCTCAACAAATATCAACACTTGTATTGCATACAAAGGACACCCTTTTCTGCAATACTTCTTCACTTGAAGGGATGATATTTGTCTCACTGAGATATGCTTTTGAATCCCTTGTAGGGTTACCTTTCTCCCCTTTTCATCTTCACACTCCAAATTTTTATTGTAACAGTCCAACTTGGTTTTATGGGAAGCCAACCAGTCCATGTCAATCATCAGGTCATAATATCCTAAAGGTAGTATGTTTAGGGTAGCGTGGGTGGGTAATCCATTCATAATGAATTGGCATGCTGGTATGACCTCTGTTACTTTTCTTTTGGTTCTAATGACTAGTTGTATCAGGCATGATTTAACATGTTTAACTTGCTGAAATCTACATTTATCAATAGTTTGAGGGGAAACATAACTCAAATTAGAACCAGGGTCAATTGAAATGGAAATTAGATGGTTGGCAATCATACCTTCCATCTCCACCACTGAAGCTTGGTGGCCAGCTTGTCTATTATCCAAGGATGCATATATTTGTGGCATGCTCCTAGCCACATCATTAATTGTGGTAGCCTCTTGGACGTTGTAGACCCTCCTATTGTTATGTTTCCTATGTGAGAAATCCCTCGACAAATTTTCTTCTCCACAGCCCCAAAATTTCAAGGGTTCTCTATTTGTGTTATCAGTCTTACCTTAGGCTGCTCCAAAGGGTTTATTTCCACTCTGATATGGAAACTTTTTTTGATATACACTTTTAATAGGAAGGCTCATCTTAGAACCTTTTCCATGGTTCTTAAATCTTGAGGTTTTAAATCCCTTCTTCTTGAATTTCGAACTACTTTTATTTTTTTAGTCCTCGTGAGGTTCTGTCTTATTCTTGAATTGCTCATAGAAATACCTTGCCTTTGATATGATGTCTTCTAAAGTATTTGGCTCATCAAACTCAATTTTGTCCTAGAAGGACTGAGGTAATACACTAATAAATCGGTGTATCTTTACCTTTTCATCCTTTATGTAGGGCACATACCTTATCAGATCAATAAATTTGTTGATATATTCATCTATTGTGATTTTCCCTAACTTGAGTTCATAGAACTCCTTGGTCTTCCCATCAAAGTATTTCTATGACAGATACTTCTTCTTGAAGTATTTCTCGAATTGTTTCCATGACAAGTCATAATTGATTCCTTTCACATTCCTAAGGTCCTCCCACCAAATGGAGGCCTTTCCATTTAGGTTGAAAATGGTTATTCGAGCCTTTAAGTTTTCAGAGTAGTCATGGACTCTGAAGTACTTCTTCAAGCCAAGCAACCAAACTTCTGCTTCTTCCCCCTTCTTAATTTCTCCATCGAAAGTGGGTGGTTTGGCTTTCTTGAACTCTTCAGGGTCATGGGTCTTGGAATGCTTTCTCTTCTTTCTTCTCCTTTGGGAATGTGAAATAGTTTTTATACTAAAAGATCCCTTGGAGTTGTCAGTTTCCTCACTAGAGAATTCTTCTGATGAGTGTCTCTTGACTCCATGTTGGGCCTTCTTTGAGGTGCTTCTCCTTGTGTCGCCACTTTCAGGACCATTCTTTCATATCTTACGTGGGCTTTGAGTTTTCTTAATGTGATGTTTGTCCACATGACTGACTGTTGGTCCATGTTGCCACTGCCTTTGTATATCTGATAAACTTTGCAGTAAGATTGTGTTAATTTCAATTTGCTTTTCCTACTCTTTTATCATCCTTTTATTGTCAGTCTTACAACTTTGTATTTCTTCCATGAGGCTTCTTACAACTTCATCCAAATATGGAGGGGTTTCCACCGCCCTCCTTTCATCAGATTCCTCCTCTCTATTGTGGGATATTTCCCCCAATTCATGATGTGTCACCATCCTTTATGTTGTATTTTTCCTGTGGTCCACTAACTACTTGAGTGTTGATAAAACATTTTTTGTTAATTATTGATCTACTAGTTTATGAACAATACATAGTTTAGATTTTTCAAAACAAACAACAACAACAGACAGTTTCATTCCTCTATTCAGTAGAGGTTTAAATAAGCCTCTTAGGAATGGGGTAAGATAGGGGGTTACCCTTAAAGGGTCTCTAATAATATTTTTATGCGAATCGTTCATGAGCTCAAGAAGGCCAAGCTTTGTCGCCTGCTCTGATACCAATTTGTAACATACCCGACCCTTAAGTACCCTTTTTAGGGATGGGGAATCATTTTTTTGCTTACTATAATCATCTTGAATCCTCTTTTCAAGGCCTCCATACTCTTGTACTCAACCATATCTTTCTAACGACTGCTACCGGACTCAAATCTAAGCTCTAAATTTCAAGTTATGGCCTCCCGAAGTTCTTCGGGCATTATTAGTCAAAGGCCACGTGGCACCCACATGGGTCCATATCATTCGTACCATCCCCAAGTTCTTACATCCACGGTGGAAGTCCATCCACCGTTCAATCCAACAACAGGACTTGATCCTTGTTTAACACATAGGCTAGAGGGGAGTTCGGCATTTGACGTTTAGCACTTCGGTGTTGAATGCCCCTTTTTCCTTTCTACACACATGTCCTCTAGAGTCTCGAATTCTTGAAATCCCGAAGGAGCTGGATATCTCACCACATGGCTCAGACCTTCGGTCCTTTTGTCTTATCTATGACACTACACTCCAAACCTCTGGAGTTATGAAGTCCCAGACTCCCGAAGGGTCCACCCTTACACGTGGTGGCATATTAAACACAGAGGTAAGTACAAGTGGGTCCCGAGTACTCCACCTGCCAAATGGACCAAAAAAATATGTGTTAGGGGGTGACACGCTGCAAAGTATAGATGACATGTGGCCTCGTCAGTGGGTGACACATGTCACGTTCTAATGGGCACATAGGGTTTGTAAAATGTACAAATCAAGGTGACACGTGTCACATCAATCGTGGGCCACGTCAACCTGGGTGACGTTAGTGTTCCATGCCACTCCAATTTGATATCCTTCCAACTCCCTTAGATCTCAGGGTCAATATGTGTCCACGTAGAACCATTGATCCACGGCCTCCGTTACTTCGTAACTTCGACGTTCGGGGGATCCACTGTGTGACTTCCTCCTTGATCCCAGAGTGATCAGCATCGAGCTGACCATGGTCTAGATCTTATGATCATGGGAGATCCCGAAATGTCCTCAGATCTATGACTCTTATCACTTCATGAATTCGAAATTCAGAGGTTTCTCTTGCTTACCACCCCCTTTCTCCCAGAGTGGTCAATGTCGGACTGACCACATCATGGATCCAACGACAAGGAAGGATCCTACAGCGTCCCTAGATCTACGGTTCTCGTTAACTTGTAGCTCCAACGTTCAGGCGTTTTGGCATTATTATAGCTCCGTTCTACCGAAGTAGGACTTCGCCGAAGTGTTGTACGTGAGTCCTTCCACTAGTTGATTGGAAAATTAAGAGGGGTTCTCAACAGACTTCCCAGATCCATGGATCGTATTAATTCACAACTCCAACATTTCAGGGGATTTGGTGCTATGACACCTCTGTTCTCCTGAAGTAGTCAACACCAGACTGACCTCGACGTAGATCCAACGGCCAGAGAGATCCCCGAATACCCTTGGATCTGTGGATCATGTTACTTCGTGATTGGTGACTAGGTCAGGGTTTAATGATGGGACAGGTCCATCTGTCACAGTTAGGGACACTACCACATATTAGTCAATCTCGTGGGTAACTGTAGCAACAAGTTTCCTTCGACAGATTTGAAAGTGGTAAGGTCATAACACCCTAGAGCTATGAACTCCCGAAGTTCCAAAGCCAGAAATGCTTAGCTCCTTTTGAGCCTAGTGCAGGGTTCCTAGACCTTGGTCATATGGGTCCTCCAAAAATTCTCGTGGGATACACGCTTAATGCTTAGCTGTGAATTGGTTAAATCCATGGGCACAAGCCCTCGATCACATAGGTGAAGGGTTTGAAGGAGGCGCTCTCCTTCTAGAGAGTTCGAACATGGTATTCCCACGAAGGTAAATTTGAGAGGCCAACAGGACTTAAGCATTCGAGTTAACCCTAACCTAACTCTCTTACAGACCTACATCCCATAACTCTCTAGGTGTTAAGATGAGGCAAACATAAGACCATTCAAAAGCATGGGTTCACAAAAAGACAATGAACATTTCTACCTTAATCGTTCAATACAGAATTTAGCCATAGACATTTATATTCAATCATCATTTCCATTTCAGTACACAGAGTATGAAAATACTTATCAGAAATGATAATCGTGAAGTGACTGCTGAAAGGAGTGCTTGTTTCCACCCAACCATAGGAACAACCACTCTTGAATGGATTTACTGCTGGCCACCGCCTAGCTAGACCACGATGTTGTAAGAGGGACTCTTTTTTTTTCTCAACGACAGTGAGGGACGGAGGTTACTCTCCTCCTCCCTCAATAACTTAGTAAATGATCTCCTCTATACCAAGCAAGGTTGCTTGCAACGAGTACTTCCATAGTCACTCATCTTCTCTGCAACCCCATTTATCAGCTTGGAATGAATACACTGCCAACATCTTCGTGCACCTAGAACAAAGTTATTTCTCAGTTCTCCTTCGAACCAGAGAGCTGCAAGCGCTCTTTCCTCTTCTGGAGATTGGTCTCTAGACTCTTCTCTCTCGTAGATCTGCCTCTACCCATGAAATTACTCCCTTTCTTGCCTTCTTTAGTAAGATTGCGTGGGTCCGAATCCCCAGCTTGTGGTCAGGTCTTGAAGCCTTGCAGATGGGTACTCTACCCCATCTCCTCATTAACTCTTAAGGAGGGATTTTCCAACTACCGACCTGACTGGTAATTCATTTTTGGTTCAGAGGACTATTCTGGGTCTAAACAATTAAATCCAGTAAGGTACTGGTTTGGTGGGGGTCATCTGAACCATTTATGGTTCCCCTCACCATCTCTCTCATAGCATCATGATATATCTTGGCAAACCCCCATTTCAGCAGTTATGCAACACTATCCATTTTTAATTAATAATAGAAATACATACATTACCTTTTATAACAAAAAGGTTCATCAAATCCAACATTCACACATATTCAATCTACCAAAGTCTTTTGGAAAATTATAGTTATATTTACAAGCTGGGGGAAACAAGGGTATTACACCAAACATGTCACATTAGGAATGTGTGCATGTTCCTAAAAACACGAACACGTTCCTACGAGTGTACGTTCCTACTCAACCTGTTGCCACTTTATCGTCCGCCAACTTCGTGCACTTGCCCCTTGGTGAGGTGAGGTAGTCATGTGACTCTTTCAAAGTTGTAAATCGAGCTGGTAGTGCTCTTATTGTAATTGTTTAGCAATAACAAAGACTTAATCAGGTGTTAGGAATGATTTATGTTGCCTGCACTATTTCTATGTATGTATTTCATTTGTTCCACAATTGTTCTCTTGTTTTTTCACATTCATGCATGTATGCTTATATATGACTAAGTGTTAAACTTGTTAACGAATGTCTAAGTATACAAGAGTTTCACTAGAATAGGAGTGTGACTCATCGGTAGCCTAGAACGGAATATGGGTATGCTCTAGGTGAAAAGGCATAGTCTAGACGAAGTATTATTGGTGTTGCTAGGTAACCAAGTGAGAAATGTAGCAGTGTTGCACACCCTCAAAATGTGCATGATCACAAGTAACAGTGTGGGGACATGAAAATACCCTTTATTATAAAAAAATATAAAAATCATATTATTTTTCCACTAAAACTAGTTTCATATATCAGCAAGTTTTTTAATTCTAAATTGTGGTATTATAGTCCACATTCTGCATTGATGTACTTGAGGTTAACATTAGAATTTAAATAAGCTATATATCTGAATATTATGCCAGAATTTAGTCAAGTTAGTAAGCACCGAGATATCGTCATTGTTTAAAAAATTATTAGTCATTTTCAAAGGAGATTTGAGAGTACCGGTTGGCTACTTAAAACACTATAATTATGGATCCAAAGCATTGATCAATTCCCTGTTTATGTTCCCAGATTTTGAGCAATCTGATATGACTTTTCATTTGAGTTAAATTTCAAAACATCTTAGATCTTTCTATCATGTACTCTGTGTTACCTTAGAGATTTTGTACTGCAAAGTAATGATATTGACCAGGAAATCATGACTTCTGTGATTTATCTTTAATTAGCTATCTAGTTCATTGATTTTGTGGAAGATCACAAACTTACCATGTCACATAATGATTGTATTATTTCATTTTCTTTCCTTGTTAGCAGTTATTCTTTTGTATTTGATGAAGTTTCATGATGCAATATTCATTTCAAGTAAAAAAGAATTGTAGCATACAGTCAATCCAAGTTTATGTATGGACCAAACGATGTCAATTCTAACTTGTTTTTTAACAGATTTTTGGAACATTTTTTAACCGATGCCAAAGATCAAATTTACTTAAAAGGATTTCCTTTATTATGAGAAATTTTTGTTGTTCTATATTTGTTCTCTGTTTCATAGATATTCACATCTTGAAAGATTCCTCTTACAAAATAGTGTGTAATTTTTGCTCGATGTAAAAATATTTTCTCTCCATGTTCATGCAAGCTTCATGTATTTGACTGTAAATTGTAATTTTTCTTGCCATTTGCATTGAAGGTTTAAGAGCAATACATGTCAAATTTGAGATTTTGTAAAAATTTATATAGCTGGATTTAGACAATAAAAAAATAACAATGTAACTAAAAAACAATTACAATAGACAAAACCTGCTGAAAGTTAGTCATTCGTTTACTACACTATCTCCACTTAGCAAGGGGGAAGAATATTATTAAAATTTGAAATATAGATAATTTTATTTTTTTGTTTGCTAGTTTGTCCCTGATCTGCAGGACTAGTTTGTCCCTGACCTGCTGGACTAGCATGTGGTTAAGAAACTTTAACATCATGAAGTGCCTTAACAACACACTTCATCACCACACTCCATCACCCAGTTTCCTACACCTCGGGGAGAAACATGAACCATTATTATTAAGATTTGATAATGGGATTTTTTTTCAATGAGAACTCTCACTCAGCCGGGGCTCCAGATAGTGTATAATAAATATAGACATTTATTTAAAGATTTAATTATGGGATTTTTATGAGAAATCCCACTTAGCCCTGGCTCCAGCTAAGATAGCATTCAGAAAAAATGAAGAAGAGTACATGTACCTCCCAGTGCTTCCATGGGGTCGTGCTGTTGGGCTTCGTTGACGTGGAATGTATTGACCAAGAAGATAACTGCCAGTTGCCCACTTCACTCAAACAAGACCTTGCACGGCACCGTATACCCATCTACCAAAAGTTTTTATACCCAAAGCTCTTGATACCACTGTGCATGAGACAATGCATAATATTTCAAAAACTATCATTCTGCAAAGTATCCGAGTCTTTCTTCTACAATTGAGCGATCCTTTGAAGTTCGATCTCACATTTAGTAAATATAAACTAAAATCAAGCCATCCTTCGAAGTTCGATCTTGCAGAAGGCAAATATAAATACAAATCAACGCAGTCCATGCCCAAAGCAATACCAATAGCTACAAATATCACAAGAAGTCTAGCTTTAGAGGGTGGCCTGGAATGCATATGATACCATTTGTTATTGTCTCCTTCCAATGCTACAAGCACCGCCCATGCAATAGAGCATGCCAAGTTGACAAAACCTACTATAACAGATAAGGCTCTCGGGTTCCAAAGATTACCTCTGAATGACAACAGTTGGTAAACATTGCTGTGATTGTCATTAGATTGGGCCTCAGCTTTGGCTATAAACACATGAGCAGCAAACCCTCTTGTTGTGTTGTCCACAATATAGTCTCTCACTGCTCTTCTAGCTACCAGAGCGCTAGAGAATCCATCCACTTTGAACCAGAATGTTACTCCAAGATTGATTAATATTTCTACCGACCTTGGCACGATTAAGGAAAGAACGCTGTATTCTTCTTCTGCATAACATTCGCCGCTCTTAGCCAAATAGTTTTCGAGGTGATCTGAAACGCTGTTTATCTCTCGTCTGATTATGGCTCCTCTGGTTTCATAATCTTTAGACTTGAAAGATCCGATCAGTACCTCTGTCCAGCGATCAGTATCTCTGTCATTGCCCTCCTGACACACTGGAATGCAGATGCAGATGCATGTAGCCGGCTCTTTAAGGATGGTTGAATAAGGTGCTCTACAGACTGCAGCAGGGCAGTCCATCTTGGAGTCACCCTCTCTCAGTGTCTTCTTTGTTCCAATATCCTCCACACGCAATTCATCAGTCTCCTCCACAGGAAATACATCAGTCTCCTCCACATGCAATAGGCCACTGTTGCACCCATGGCAGCCATTTTTCAGGCAGTCGAGAGATGGCAGTAGACACAGGCCATTAGATAGTCGTTTTAGTGTTCTGGGGATCTGTTGAGCAAGCATGGTGGTGATGACCTCATTCACGCCTAATACAATGCATCCGCATCTACTATTGTCGAAACTGTGGTCTCTCTCCCTTAAGGGACAAGTGCAGATATCTACAGTGAGTGGTACACATTCAAAAGGGAAGTATTGTACGAGAACGGACCAGACATGATAAACATTGGCGTTATACTCCACGAATTGCTTCATCGAACAACTGGGAGTCTCCCGTGACAGCATTAGAAGGGAACAGTCTGATAGATCTTCTTCCCTACATGTGGTCTGACAATTTATGTCCAACCCTTTTATCTGCTTCAACTTTACCCGACCTGTTAGCATGGTCAGAGCATCTTTGGCACCCATCTCCAAATAAAGTCCGCCTCTCAAAATACTTGAATAGAAAACCGCTAAATTTCCTAAACACGTGATCACTAAATCGGGAACACTCACAGAGCCCGATACACTTTCACTTAATTGCAATTGTCCAGAAGCAATAGCAGACAGCCATCCCAAGCAGCAAACTAATTTAATAATGAACTGCTGCATTATATATCGGCTTCCCAGCCGATCATTGATTAAACCCATTTCAAATGAAATTGAAGGAAGTTTGTCCAACAAAAACTCTGATTACAAGAATCGTTTCTGGGAGTCGGTGAGTATAAGTGCGCATATTTGTAGGTGTCGACTATGGGGCACGCCCCATTTCCGGGCGAACCTCGTTTTTCCGGCGATGTTTTCCGGTTGTTTTTTTACAAATTGGCAAAAACTCCGAGAACAGAATTCCGTGGGCAAAGTATATGTCTTGTTAACTCGGGAGCAATCTTTTCTCGGATTGTTTTTTGGTACGTTTTTCAGTGATGCGTGGTTTTAAATTTTTTATTAATCTAAAAATTTAATTAATTTGAGTATTTGATTTGATTTAAAATGGGATAAAACTTCTAAAATAAGGTTCTGAATTGTATGGAACTTTGATTCATGTCAAACTCAGGCTACATCTAAAATTCTGACCAAATTCAAACTCATTTTTTAACTTGAAAAAAGAAAGATTGCTCTCAAATTAACTTACTCCGTTGTGTTATTGCTAAACTCCATATCTGTTATTGCAAAATTCCATGAGAAAAGGACATGTATTATTGAAATTTATTATCCAACGACCGGTAGGTGGGCAATTGAACATTCCGGGGATGTGGGCCAAGTCACGGATAAAACATCTTATTGCGTGGTCCAATTCACACGGTACCTTGGGAAGAAGGCAGCCTCCTAATTTGTGGAGGAGGTAATAAAGATCTGGGGATATTTTTTTGTTTAATAGTTTGATTATATAAATATAACTATTCAAATATATAAATCTAATAATTTTTTGTTTAAATTAAAATTAAATAAAAAAAAAATCCACAATTACACATTTTTCATGTATGATTTTATGATGACCACCTCATTTAACCAAGATTTGGTGAGTGCACACATTTTCACATATTTATTTCATCCATCATGACATCAATGACTATGTAGAACATGTTTTATGTTTTGGTATTTTTTTTTTTATGAGATCTAGCTATATAAATTTGGGCAAAATCTAGCAGCAGTGTATATAGCAATAACTATGCCCCTTGAACACCTATTAGTGTAAACTTTGACCATAAAGTTTTAGCGTTTTTCTAAAATATAATTTTAAGTTATAGAATTTTTATATTTTTTAAAAATATTTAAATTATTTTTCTTTATTAAGTCGAAAGGCGTATACCTATTTACAAGGGGCACATTTAATAGGGTTTTAGTGTTTAATCAGTTTTGTATGGACAAGATTAAATATTGATGGAATATTCTCAGTCATCCCAATAAATCAATGGTTGAGATTTTAACCACTAACTTCCTCACTATTATAAAGACATCAGTTTACATGTTTATTTTTTTACTTTTACTTAATCATATTTAAAATTTACTATGGTGGCTAACTGATTGCCACGTCTGAGTGATTAACAACAATTAAAAATTTGTTACAAAATGGAGCGTTTCATTTTCTGGGCCATGTTTAATTACCAGGTGATTTAGCCATTTTTTTTTACATGGGGACAACCTCCAAGCCGTTTCTGTTCCCGTCCGTTCATGTTTCCAAAAGTTTAAAGAATAACACTAACACGTTTACTGTACCGCAGCGTTTAAAAAATAACACGTTTGTAATGAAAGACACACCGGACGCTCCAGAAATGTTTGTAAGCACAGCAAATGAACTAATATATATAGAGAGAAACAATTGAGTCAATGCCTGGTGCATTCATTCGGGACCTTAAAAAAATAAAAAACCACCACGCGTCAGGCATGGCATTTGACCAAATGTCAGCGTTTATTGTTTTTACTGGGCTTAGAATTTTTTATTGGGTTTAGAATTTTACAGCCGATACCTTTCGGCGTTTTCCAGCCGCGACTTAGAGGCTGTGCTCGTTCTTATTCGTTTATATAAACCAATAATTGGAGAGCTGACGGTGGGCTTTAATTTTTTCACATACTTAAATCCCGTCTGTAATGCTATTGATTCATCTCCCCTCCGGATGTCTCCATAAATTATGCACTAGGCAGCCATCGATTTTGGGGGATATTGAAAATCGTCATAGTGTAAACCTGACAATTTAGTGTAAAGGTTTTCTACATATTATTTTTGTAAAATACAAAGTTATGTGTTTTAAATACAGGTTAAAAATAAAATGACAAGTCAACAAATAAAATTTTAATATTCATTAAAATCTATAAAAAAAAATATTAAAATTTAAAATAAATTAATATTTTTAAAACTAATTTTATTTACATAGTACGTAGTGCCCACTGTTTCTTGGTAGGATAAAGTTTTACTATTAAAAAATTAATTAAATGATGAAATTGACATGCTGCTGGTGTATTCAATATGTATTATTACAAATTCAATAGACAGTTGACACTTGTTTAAATTGAGTTTCTGAATAATAAATTCACTGTATTGAAAAAAATCCTTCAACACTTTGATAATACAGATAAAAAGTTTAGACTAATTTTAAGATAATAAATCATTCTATTACTCCTAGTTATATCAATTTGCTTCATACCCTTTAGGGGACATTAGGCACAATCAACTTTAATTAGTAGATCCTTTGTAAAAGTTGACCTCTTATCTATTAGATTGAAGAAAACAACTTTATTTTTTTTATGAGTTTAGTTTATGCATGCTCTGCAAAGAAAGTGAAGAAACTTTGCTATATTTATTTGGGGGGAAAATGAAGAAACTTTGCTACATTTATTTGGGGAATGTTTATAAAAAATATTTGGTATATTTTATCTAAGGAACTTATGCTGGTTAATAAATGGCAAGGAGGACAATTTGAAAACAATTTACATAATTGGACAAAAAGAAAGGAAAACTGGAATGAAATTCCATGTTTCATCAGCTGGGAGGTTTGGAAGCATAGAAATTTGTTGATTTTTGAAGATAAGGCACTAAACCTTATTAGAATGTGCAATTACATACTACAGGATCTGGGGGAACAAAAATTAACACTAGACACTTCTCACAAAAGGATTGATAGACCACCAGTTTTTTATTGGGGTGGGGTAGTAGGTTTTTTTGATGGGGCATCACAGGAAAGAGGAATGAAATGTGGGGCTGGGACCATACTGAAGTGTTCTTTATTGGGCACCTATAAACTAAAAATGAATTGTGGGAAAGGAACAAATACAAATGGAGAGATGTTGGCACTTTGGCTAATATTATATTTTTCATATCTTAAACAGGTACCAAGGTTACTTTTGATGGGTGACTCTAAGATTATTATTGATTGGTATACTAATAACAGTAATCTTCAAGTGATATCATTGCAGTCCTGGATGAACAAGATTAGAGCAGTGAGCAGACAATTCCAACAAATCAAAGCCCAACATATATATAGAACATATAATCGGGTAGATTATCAAAGGAAGCACTTCGATGGAAGAAGGTTGCATATATTGGTCACAGAAAGTAGATGGACAGCAAGAAATTTTTGAAAGAATTGAAATCAGTGCTTAGAAAAATCATCAATAGACTATTTTACACTGGTATTTTGTATATTTCAGATATAAAAAGGAAATAACCTTTTTGTATTATGGACACAGACATGCATAGAGCGATGATTACATGATCATAAGATGTATTAGAGACAAAAGCTGATAAGCTTTTTTTTTGCTGCATGATTACATTTTGTAGTTTCTGAAAAAAGACAGTGTTATATTTACTTAATATAAGAGTTTTTCTTAGTGAAAAAAACCATTGAAGAGAACAACTCTATTTCATATTTATGAAGCAAGTAAAAAAAATTTATAATGGTTCATTTAGATAATGGAAATTGAAGCAAGTAAAAGAAAATTATAATGGTTTATTTAGATAATGGAAATAATGATATTGATTTGGTTCATATTTATGATAAATTATAATGGTTCATTTAAGTAATGGAAACTATGATATTGATTTGTTAATTTAGGTTTTAAGCAAATGTTAGACATTGAAGTTGAGAATATTTTATTTAAAATGATGTCTTCATATTGAATCTAAATTTAATATTTTTGGTTTAATATAATTATTTAATTGAAAATTAATTTCTTCCTATTAAATTTAAATTTAATGTTTTAATTATTTTTAATTTAATTTAATATAATTGTATAATTGAAAATTAATTTAATAATATTGTTTAATCTAAATTTAAATTTAATGTTTTAATTATTTTTAATTTAATTTAATATGAATTTATAATTGAAAATTAATTTAATAAATTTGTTTAACCTTAAATTGAATTTTGAATTAGAAAGGTATGTGACTAATAAACTCATGTTATTTATAAAATCTTATGGCAACCTATCTGCCACATCCAAGGTATTAGTCACAATCTATTGGTTTTTCAAAAACCATAACAATGTTTTCCCAATAAATTAAATAGTATTAAACACCTTTCTAGTGTTTTTACAAAAAGTTAAAGAAATTTAATTTAGTAAAATAATCAAAGTGGACAATTATAAACATCATTGTGGAGTTTTTACTCAAAACCTTGACATGAATGGCTTTGCATGGTGATATTATTTCCCATAGAGTGATAGAAATTAGGATGGGCACATTAAGTGCAAAAACGTTTCAACCTAGAGTGGCTTCTGTTATGTCAAATTTTAAGTTAAATGTGATTTAAAAATGATGTAATTTGTACTAATTATTTATCTTTAATTTATGTTTTTTTTAATGATATAACAAACTTTTGTTTTTATAGGATGACATTAATTTTATTATAATATTTTTATTATTATTTTACATTAAAAAAATTAGACATTAATAATATATACTTTAAAATAATTTTAATTTAAAATTTATTATTATAAAAAAAAATCAAAACATAAGAGATGTTTTAATGAGTATTATTGTTTTTATTAATAGCATTGTCTTAAATTATCATGTCTTCTTAAACTAATCTATGATAGAAGAATGTGAAGAAAACAAAAATAATAAGAGTTGCAAATACATGAAATGAACAAACCATTAACAACATGGTATCTTGGGGAAACCCTTCTAGGAGAAAACCTCCACACTCTAAAGCACACTCAATGTGTTATTAAACAACTAAAAGGTTACAGTACAAAATCTTTATGCTCTCAACAAGAGTGTTCAGTTGTATCATAATTGTAGAGAAAAATTGGCTACAATTATGCTATGCTCTCAACAAGAGTGTTCAATTGTATCACAATTAAAAATAAATATATGATTGTTTAACATAGAATCAACCTAAAATGAAACTTTTAATTATAATCAATTCAATTGTTTTTAAAAATTATTGCAGCTATAGTATAAATTTAATATTACATCAATTTAATAGTATAAATTTAAATTTAATAAAATTATTACATCAAAGAATATTTATTACATTCATGTTTTGTGACTTAAATAAAACAATTGTTGGTCGAGTGGGTCGGGGATATGGCAGTGCCAGGGAGTTGGTAGAAGCCCAGACCGCCCATGTTTTTCAGTAAGTCGCTGCGCTGTAACTCACAACTCTTTTCTTCGTTCCCGATGTCTCTATACGACACTCCTGCACCAACAATGGACAAGTGGCAGGGATTTACTACTCCAATGTTCGATACGGTCGTGGAGTAGGAGTTTCCGCGTTGATCAAGACCGGGAACATTTATTACATTCATATTTTATAGCCTATAATCAAATAACATTTATTGCATTAAATAGCATTTATTAAATTATTTAGTTCATAAAAATTTGAAGTAATGGAAAACAACAGTTACCATGTTCCACCCTTTATTAATTATTGAAAAAAATTGTCATAATTTTACCATATTAAAACAAATTTGAACCCACCCTAATTCTAAACAAGGAAACTCCCTAATCGCAGATTCTGCTTTGTAATAAACCTCGTCAAGTTGTTCATCATCTATATGATTCTATTTCATTTAGCTGATAACATGGCCTGGTTTTGATGCAGCAAAGGACAAGAAATATTAAATGATTCCTACATTCATAATCTTGTATTTGGAATTTAGATTGCAATGTTAAAGCCATGAAGTGTAAGACGAAGAATATGCCAGTATCTTGAATTCCTGACCATCAGATTAAATTTAGTAATTAAAAGCATAATTAATCGTACAAGTTTGATAGGAGGAGACATTTATTTAAAGATTTAATTATGAGAAATCCCACTTAGCCCTGGCTCCAGCTAAGATAGCATTCAGAAAAAATGAAAAAGAGTACACGTACATCCCAGTGCTTCCATGGGGTCGTGCTGTTGGGCTTCGTTGACGTGGAATGTATTGACCAAGAAGATAACTGCCAGTTGCCCACTTCACCCAAACAAGACCTTGCATGGCACCGTATACCCATCTACCAAAAGTTTTTATACCTAAAGCTCTTGATACCACTGTGCATGAGACAATGCACAATATTTCAAAAACTATCATTGCGCAAAGTATCCAAGTCTTTCTTCTACAATCCAGCGATCTTTTGAATTTCGATCTCACGAGCGATCCTTTGAAGTTCGATCTCACATTTAGTAAATATAAACTAAAATCAAGCCATCCTTCGAAGTTGGATCTTGCATAAGGCAAATATAAACACAAATCAACGCAGTCCATGCCCAAAGCAATAGCAATAGCTACAAATATCACAAGTAGTCTAGCTTTAGAGGGTGGCCTGGAATGCGTATGATACCATTTGTTACTGTCTCCTTCCAATGCTACAAGCACCGCCCATGTAATAGAGCATGCCAAGTTGAAAAAACCTACTATAACAGATAAGGTTCTCGGGTTCCAAAGATTACCTCTGAATGACAACAGTTGGTAAACATTGCTGTGATTGTCATTAGATTGGGCCTCAGCTTTGGCTAGAAACACATGAGCAGCAAACCCTCTTGTTGTGTTGTCCACAATATAGTCTCTCACTGCTCTTCTAGCTACCAGAGCGCTAGAGAATCCATCCACTTTGAACCAGAATGTTACTCCAAAATTGATTAATATTTCTACCGACCTTGGCACGATTAAGGAAAGAAGGCTGTATTCTTCTACTGCATAGCATTTGCCGCTCCCAGCCAAATAGTTTTCGAGGTCATCTGAAACGCTGCTTATCTCTCGTCTGATTATGGCTCCTC
>ML780559.1:2147340-2158425 GCA_009831015.1 Picea engelmannii | reverse complement strand
TGTCTATTAAGAGAAGCATCTAGAGGAAGATCCTTCTAGAAGCGGAAGCTTCTATTAGGTCTTCTTACATCCGCCTTATTCTATTTTATTGAAAGGTCTTATTAATATTGACCTTTATTACATTCGAATACATTGATCTACCTGTGTGCGGGTTAGGACCTTAACACTTCTACTACCATGAATAGAATTCTCCCTGTTTAACTGTCACTGACTTCATTTTCATCTGATGATGAGATGTCTTCTTTGGTGCAAAATTTTTTCTTGAAAAATTTCTTTGTAGTTCTTTTACCTTTATATGTTTGTTTGTCTTTTGAGTAACCTTCATCATTTCTCTTTTTCTTATGAGGACATTTGTTAGCAAAATGAAAAATACCATCACAATTAAAACAAATTAAAGGAAGCTTACCTCTATACCTATCGTTGGTTCCCTTGTTCAGTCTTTTGACGAAGTTGGCCACTTCTTCATCATCTTCCGAGACGTCGCCGCTGCTGCTATATTCTTCTTGTTCCTTTTTCTTTTGCTTTGATCTTTTGGATGCTTTGAAGGTTGCTTCTTTTACATCTAGATTTTCCTATTCAGTTCTCATCTCATATGTTGTGAAGATTCCATGCAGTTCGTCCATGCTTATTGAATTTAGATCCGATCTTTCTTCTAGTGTTGATATCTTGGGGTTCAATCTCATAGGAAGAGATCTTAGTACCTTTTGAACAATTACAGATTCTTCGATTTCTTCTCCCAATCCTATGATTGCATTCACTGTTTCATCGGCTCGTAAGAAGTAGGCTGCGATATCTTCATCTTCCTTTATTTTTAGTTGTTCGAATTGACCTATGTAAGTTTGAAGCTTTGCTGCTTTGACTTTTGAATCTCCTTCATAAATATTTAGAATCTTGTCCCAAATCTCTTTAGCAGATTTACAATGTGCAACTTTGGTGAATACTGTATCACTGAGACCATTCAAAAGTGCATTTATGGCTTTGGAATTATTCTCACCGAGTTTCACTGTTTTGTCATTTGTTGGTGGAACTGTTGGTGCTATGTATCCATCTACAATTGATTGTCAAACTTGAAATCCCTGTGTTTGTATATATGCCTTTATCCTTATGCTCCAAAAAGCATACTTTTGTCCATCAAACTGTGGTATTCCATTTTTATATGAGTTGGTACTCTCCATGATCTACCTTTCAGTGGTTAAACTAATTTTTGGAGGAACCTGCTCTGATACCAATTGTTGGATTACTGAGAGGGGGGGTGAATAAGTAATAGCGTAATTATAATCCTTTTTCTTCAAATGTTATATCAATGTAGAATTATTATCCAATAATGAGCAGTGAGAAATAAACAATCACACACATACACAGTACACCAGTGTTTTACGTGGAAACCCAGATTGGGAGAAAACCACATAATGTTTTTTCTTATATGTCTTGAAGAATTACATTCATTGGAAGCACCAAATTCCTTTGTTTTCCAGCTGCAACTGGAAGGAGACTCCGACCCCCTAGCGTTTTAGGCTACAACCTGAAGGAAGTCCCAACTCCCCAATTCTCTGGCTACAACCAGAAGGAGGCTACAACCCCCAATGTTCTTCGGCTACAACCGGAAGGTGGCTACAACCACTTGTCCTTGTCCCGTCCTGCCACCCTGAAGTAGAAGTAGAATGATGGAACCACTGTCACACTATCATTTTGAGATATACCACTGTAAACCTATACCAATAAATCTGAACCATGCATCAACCATGTATCAACCAATACCTCAACCTGTAATCAACCTGTACCATAAACAAGTGCATCAACCATGCACCAACCTGTAATCAACCTGTACCATAAACAAGTGCATCCAATCATGTACCAAGTATGTACCAATCATGTGTCAACTACTCATCAACTATGACTCATCAATATGTACCAACATCATCAACTACACACCTCATGTATGTGCGCAAACTCATCAACTACTTGTCTCAACCATGTACTCAACATGTACCACAACCAAAAGCCCTCATCAATTTCATCATCCAAATCTGATTTGTATCTCTATAATAGACCTGGTGTGTATGATCACATTCTTGCAAACCTTCCTTAACTTTAAAAACAAGAGACTAGCATTTTTATCAAATGTTTCTTTAGTCTCACATGCCTAGTTTTGGATTAGTCAACAACCCTAACTTGAAGTAATCATAACTTTGAACCTGTAATGTATAAAGATCTGAAACTGATACACAATGTTCTTCAGTGTGGTTTATGCAATTCCTCCAAGTGTCACTACTTGGAACCTCTCAGAAAATGAGTTATAGAAAAAATGACATACCTTGCTGAATTATGGATTATTCTAGAGAGCAACCTTGTAGAGCATGTTCCGCACAAAATATTTGATGAATTGATCTAAAACTATTACACAGCATACTACAGACCATCCCCTAACCAACACATTTTGTCTCACTGAATTTGGACCTATTATGAAGAAGTTATGACGTTTTTACCTGAAACACCTGATTTTGACTAGTTTCAGGACTGGCAACAAACCCTATTTTCCACAGAGTGTAACTCCCAAAATACGACCCACAAGGTGAATTGTTTACCACAGATACTTGGATATGTTTTCTCACTTTCATAGCAATTTCATGGTCTGGATCATTATAGAAAAAATGTTATAGTGAAAATGGTGAGATGACCTGTAAATAACATACCTTAGAAAACACCATCAAAAGAATTTATCCTTCCTTGCATTTCGGCCTTCTTTTCTTCACCTTCACTCAGAATTCCAATTTAGATATTCTTGGTTACCTCAGACACATATAGATATTCAATATGCTCAAGTGTGATTCAAATGAAAGAGCATCGCCTCTTATTTATACTCTCCAAGTAGCTTCCTTAAAAACATCTTCTAGGTCACTTGACCCACTTTCCTTATTTTAGGGTTGGGTCCACTTCTAATTCCTCCATTAAATTTATTATTGAAATAATTTATTTTGTATTCACTTTGAATTATAATACACTCATCACTTCACTTTATTATTTACCTTTTAAAATCTCTTAAACCACTTTGACTACTTTGACCTTTTGGGGCTTCTAGATGACATATGAGGGTCCTCCAACTTCGTAAGGCCATAAGAAGATATGTAGCACCTTTTTTGTGAGAGAAAATGTAATATAGAGCCAAGTTTGGCCAAAAAAATAAAGATAGAGGTTTGTTGACGCCAAAAGACTAGTGAGTCTCAAGCATCAACATTTTCAATCTCCCGCGGGGCTAAGCAAGAAGAAGCGGGAATATCACCCTAGGCTTTAAACCCCAGAGAAGAATGTGCATTGAATTCTAAGTTAATTTTATCCTAACCTATAGTCCAAGCATAAATCCCTTTGTCTTGTAATTTTTCTTTTAGCAATATTTAATTTTTATTTGATTTATGATTTTATGCTATTTACAATTTGATCATTTCTATGTGAGGATTTATACAATTAAAATAATAAAATTTAAATTAAAAAGGAGATGCAATGATAAAAGTAAAATGCAAGGTTTTGTTGTATTTTAGCAAAAACAATTTAAAACAAAGTCAATCTAAAAGCTAGAAAAGTTAAAACACTATGTTAGATTTAAAGTAAAAAGAAAACTTATTACATAACGCTACAATAGCAAATTTTAATTTTTATTTGATTTATGATTTTCATTTAGAAGTTAGGGCATAATAAATCAAAATAATAAAAAATAAATAAAAGAGTTTATATTAAAACATCTAATGAGTAAAACACATTTATGAATTTGTTCATTTTCCTTTTTAAAGTTTAGGATGTAAAGACAATAAAATTAAGAACAAATAAACCAACTTTATGTACACTAGTTAGATAGTAAATAAACTTTATGAACATGATTGTTTACAATGTAAATACAATTAATTTGTCCTTTAAGGATTTATATAACTTCTTCTTTATATTCTGAAATCAAAATGTAAAATAAAGATGAAGAAAACTAAGGAATTTAAAGAAAAATCAGAGAGATATACAAAGTGACAAAGAGTTGATTTCCATTGAAAAACTTCTCATACAACATCATAAATCATCAAAATCTTCAAGTCTCTCCGTAGACGAGGGCCAAGTATATGGTCTTTAGCCCTTTTAGACACAACTTACAATAAAAAGACCAAGCATGAAGAAGAAAAAGAAAGTTGAGACAAGAAGGAATAGAGCCCTGATGGAAAATCGCAAGGAGAGACCTGTATAGTACGCTGGATTAAATCGACCCTTATTACAACAAACTAAACAAACAAATTTTTACCTCATGAAGGCCAACAACCTCATCCGCTTATCCTCTTCGCTGCTTTTCAATACCACCTACTACCGACGATTTCGTCAATCTCTGCTAAAGAAGTAATGGAAAAATGTAATGAAAAAACCCTCTCAACACTCACAGCATACTGCTTTCTGAAAATTCGGCCTAAGTCCTCCTCAATTTTATTTCTGAGATCATATATCCTTCAGAATTTTTTTTCTGCCTGCGACTCCTCCCTCTCTTTATGGGCGCTATCTCTTGTTTTATAATCTTTGGTGTTCTGGCGGTTGTGGTCGTTGAGTTAACTGGATGAAGCAACCGGTTTTGAACCATTTCCACTTTTATTTTGATTTAATAAAGAACCGTTAGTTTATTTGATTGTCAATTCCTTGAAAAAAGCATTTGTTTCGGGTAACAATAATAACTTTGTATCAACAAAAACATCTAGTTTATCAATATTTTAAACATGCGTACTGAGGATATTCTCTTTAAAAACGATCCCTCGTTTCTTGGTTTCTTGGCCTTTGATTAAAACGTGGCATTAGAAATTCCAAACTGTCTCTAGCCTGAGATTTAGCCTTTAAAAACCAGACTAGCTGCTTTGCGTGAAAGCACAATACTTAGTTTGGAGACAGAGTCATCTATGAGGCTGCCTGGTTGCTCAACTTGTGTTAAATTTTTCATTTCCTCACGCACTAAATCCATTTTATCCTCAATTTCCTTCTAGTGGACCGCTATTAAAACCTCCTCCTCCTCCTGTAGCATGATCTTTATTCTCCTTGTAAAGCTGAAAAATCTGATGATCGCTCCTTCACTGGAGACAAAAGCTATTATGTTCCCCCGTAACTCCAATAACATTAACTGCACCTATTCTCAATATGTTGTTCATTATCAATTCGGTTGTCTGTCCAGCAGTTGTGCAGAAACCTTTCCCAGTAATGGCAATCATGATGTAAGCACTACCATTTACGAATTTTATGGTCCACTCAACACAACCTAGGAAGCACTGTGCGGAACACCACATCATTTTCGCAATGCAGCCTCCTGGTATGGCTTCTACAAGTTTCAACTGTCGCCGGACAGACTCAAGAATATAGCGGATTAACTCAATGATTGATACAACTAATGATCCAAGTTCCATGGAACCAAGGATGTAGCGTAAAAGTCACTTCGCTGAAGAAATAACAGGAAGGAATGGCATTTCAGAAACTTCACCACCTGCCCAATAGTAAGAAGAAATTGATCCAGCAATAACAGTGAATGAACATGCTATTATAAACTGGGTAATCCAGTAAAATCCAAAGATATGAAAAATTATGGCCAGAGAAATATGGTGGGTATAGTGAATGTTGTAACCACAACAATCCTCACATTTGACCTTGTTGGAAACAAGATCATAGGCACAACAGTCCCCATTGCAGTCATTCTGACGAATTTCACCTGAACTTAAAATATATAATGCTGCTCCAACCCAGTACATGTAAAAGATTCCAAGAATAACATAAGGAAAAATAGGAAATATAATCATAGTACGTATTTCTCCAATAGCATTTGCAACCACCTTTAAAACAACATTGGAAATAAGGACTCGCTTAATAAGGGCAATTGTTGACAAAATTACTAGTATGATTGTCATTAGAACAACAATTGCCCTAAGATGATCCAATTCAGTCCCATTCGTTTCAGAACTATCTGCTGCACTTTCGCCAATTACAGTTGAAATAGTGCCATGCCCGATCCAACCAAAATTTAGTGTAGAAGAACATTGTTACAGAAAAATTAAGAATGTTGAGAAGCATAATTGTCACCCATGTCATTACTTCAACAAAGTAGAGAATCATAACTATCCAAATCACTGAAAAAAACAATGGTAACAGTCCCCCACATACAATCAACACAGGCCATGCTTTCCCAACATTAGCTGCATATCTCTTGAAGATTTTCGAATTGGATTTGATGGTTGTATGAATGGACTTTACTATTTGGTCAACTTCATCAATACCCACACCACCCATTTGTTTCCAAAACCACAATGAAGCATTTGAGGCGCATGCTATAAATTGACAACTCCAAAATACATTTGTGTTGGGAAAGATGACAGGATAGCATGGACCCTGGAGTTGAAGAGAACTGTTCCTTTGCTCGGCACCCAGAAACTCATAGTAGTCATAATTTCTGTCTAACCAATCATCCATAGAGAACTTCATGAACCCTTCTGGATAATCACAAACCCAATTGAGGGCCTCATCTGAAGGAATTGGGCATTCCTTCAAACAGATACTCTGTGCATCAGCAAGCTTCAAAGGATTCTTGTGAAGCCCACTCTGATACACCTGGTTTGGATTTTGCCAATATCTGACCTCATATTCTCGCACATCAGGATCAGAGTCCTTGTTTCTATAGACATTTCCCTTATAATCTAGTCCATAAAGAAGCTAGATGTTTCGTCAGTTTTGTTGAGTATAATATCAATTACGGAGAAAGCTTCTAATGGAATTTCACCTGCCACACATACATACTTATGCAATGTCCGTCACTGCCAATCATTAGTGAATACTTATCCGTATTTCCAAAATGTTTTGAATAGCGAATAATCTGAAGACGTCATCCTTTGAATGTGTAGCGGCTACTCAGCGGGAGCATGCGAGACTTTGCGAAAGCAAAAACAATGTGTTAATATTCAACGATAAAAATAAAAACAAAATAAAAACTTTGGGTAAGTAGTGTGACTAGAGAGAGCATGGCAATGTTTTTTCGGCTAAGTTTTGTTGACAAAAATCATCTTTAACAAAGCTGTATATACATTATAACAAATAGAAATTTATGAATTTTGTAATCTAGATGTATTTGTATCATTAAAAAAATGAATAATCTATGTTGTTGTATCTCTAAGTGCCAATAAATATATGTTTAGATATTGTTGTATTGTGTGAATACTTATGTGTATCTATTTGTGAAATGTTTGAACAAATCAAGAATCATTTCCATTTAATGATGATATTGTGAGTATATATTCATTTGAGTTATGAATCTTTATGATTATTGCATAAAGAAGCGAGGTAATTGTACAAATAAATAAGATCTTGGTGATAATATTGAGTTTGATGTATGAAATAGCTTTTAAAGATTGAGAGTTTTGGAGGATTGTAAGTCTATATGGTAGAATGAGAAGAAGCTATGTGGATGTTGTTGGGCTATTACATTGACATATATTTATAAGCATTGAGAAAATGAAGAATGGGTGGCCATGGTGTATAATTGATAAGAAGTCTAAATACAATGGAAAATGATTTTTCTATGTAATTATTATTTGCAAATGGGATTTTTCTTCTTTGCATAAAGTGGTATTAGGGTTGGTAACAATAATCAAAGGAGAAAAAGAGAGTCAAAGCAGTTGAAACAAAGATGCATTTGAAAACATGATATAATGAAGAAAAGTTATTGAAGGTCCCAAATAAAACTTATATTCAAGAGGGAAGGAGCATATTACAAATCTTCCAATGAAGATGAAGAAATATACATGAAGAGATTATGCATGACGAGGAAGACTATAAATTGAGGTGGTTTGTGTGTGGTTGAGAATAATTGAGTCAGGAGAAGTGAAATATATTGAGTAGGTGACTTTGTTGCGTGGTTTTGAGTAAGAGTGGATAACTACGCTAGAGGCTCTTTATAGACTACATGAATAAGGGCACAACAATTCAACAATTTCTTTGATGGAGCAAGGAAAGAAAAAACATGAATACGATGAAGGACGAATGGTGATAATAAATAGAAAAGCATGGAAGGAGATAGGAAACTCTTGATTATGTTGGAGAAATTGCAATAGGCATCTAACTTTGTCTAAACAAACAAAGATCAAGGATACATATATATTGCACCAAATAATAGGTTCATGGCTATATTCGTTACATAGAGGGAGAAGTGTCAAAGGGAATTCACAAGTTTTGAAATTTACATGTATATATGTGATTAATAAAATAAATTAGTTGTTGTCGTTGTATCTCTAAGTGTCAAGAAATATATGGTTAGATAATGAGAGACTATATCATATCTATAGTTCTATAGATGTACATCTGAAATGTTTGAACATAGTGATTATCATTTCCATTTAATAATGATATTACGACTTGATACTTGTTTGAGTTATGTACGTATATGATTATTGTGTAAACGAGTGAGGTAAGTGAGCAAATAATATCTAAATGATAATATGGTGTTTGTATATGATTATTGTGTAAACGAGTGAGGTAAGTGTGCAAATAAGATGTAAATGACAATATGGTGTTTGAGTAATGCATAATTATCATTTAAATTTTGAGAGATTGAGAGGATTGCAAGTCTATATGGTAAACTGAGTGGAGGAGAAAAATGTTGGGGTTATTATATAACAATTTGTTTGCAATTTTGGAAAAAAAGAAGAATGTGTAGACATAATCCATACAAAGTCAATGGAAAAAGGAGAATTTTTTTCAATGTGTAATTATGGTTGGTTCTTCTTTCTATGAGAATATATATTCCTTATAAAAAGAATGGATTTTCCAATTAGACATTTTCAATCTCATTAAATATAAATATCTTACTTAAATTCATATAAAATAAATTATTTATAATAGAATAATAATTCATCATGTCTATTACTAGATTTTCCTTGGATTTTTCATTAAGCTCACAAGTTTGACCTTGACTGTTGCACATGGCTCACAAGGTTTTTTTCCTGACTTTTTTCCTGGCTTACAAGGCTTGTACATTTTCATTGACTCTTTCCATGACTTCACAAGACTATCTCTGGGAGCATCTCTTTCGTCCTGACTTTTGTCCTTGTTCACAAGGCTTGTACGTTGGCCTTGAATCTTGCCATGACTCACAAGACTGATTAATCTCCAAGTCTCCCTGGATAGCGTCAAGGTGGTCACTTAATACCTCTCGTTGGAGAATTCCTTCTGATGTTGTTATTTTCAACAAATATTCCCTTCCTTGACACAAAAGCAGGGTGGAATATGGGTTGGTATGTTTGAATGTCTCTTTTCGTACATGTATAGGAATGCATAAATTTAATAAAAACCTCTACATAGGGAACTATATGAATAAATCATTGAAATTGACTGTTGATCTAAAATTGAAGAAGACTTGAAAAACTTGAAAATTATTGCAAGTGAGTGTTATGTGTTTAAAGCAAAAGGATCAGTTTGCAACACATAAATTAAAAGGATTACTTATGCAAATTACACATAGACAACAGCATAATCATTGAACATAAGCACATAAACACAACAATTTGATAAAGGAGTTCACCCCTCTTATGAGCTACATCTCCTGGTCCAGCTTCCAATGGTTTATTATTATTAATTTCTCAAAGTGATAAAAAAAACATGTCTTACAATGCTCAAAATGACAAACCGACTGCTCCAATGGCTTCCCAGCATCCCAAAACCCCTGTCTGGGCTCTTTCGGCACCTCAATCGGTCGAAAAATGAAGAAGTTAGGCCTTCTAGAAGTCTCCCTCTTCAAGCTTGTTGTCTCTGGTTCTACAATTCACACCCCTCTTCAATGAACCTGGCTCACACGCTCATTTAAGCGCAAAAACCCAGCACCGGGCGCAACCGCGCCAATGGTGCAAACCGTAGGACGGTTAAGGGCACGCCAGCCCCTAACCGCCTCGGCACCTGGGCATATGGGTCTGAACACGACCACGCACTTATAAAAAAAAAGCTTCGTTTTAATACCACATAATGTAATGACACATGGCGGACGGTTATGAAAACCGTGGAAACTCCCACGCACACATACACGGTTTATACAACGGTCACGGGACACGGTTCAAACCCTCGCACTAACCGTTTGGTATATGATATGGACATATGCGTAACAAGTGACCACGGGTTGGGGCTAAGCCCCGGCCCGCCCCCCTTTCTGTGTAATACAACAATCAAACATAAACACAATAAATTTCGTATTCATTACAAGGAATAAGCGGCGACATGTTGGCTAGCGGAGATTCGTTGGAACGTTGTATAGTGGGGGAGGTCCGGGGGTCGAACCCCGCGGGCTCCAATATATTTTACACAAAACTCCTTAGCCAACCAGTGAGTGACACGTGGAGCCCTTGGATTGGGCCACGTGTCCTCCTACAATTGGCCACCCAAAGGACACACGTCAGCACCTCATTCGCCACTGTCAACCCAATCAACATCTGACATGTCATCGTACGGACTATACGGCCCTGCCACGTCACCGTACGGACTGTACGGACAGGTACAGTTAGCATCAAACTTTTTGCCTGTTTGTCTTGGCGAACAGATCGTGATATCTTCTCCATACGGCGTCCATTTGACAAAGTAAATATACCGCCGGAATCAGGAAGACGAAATGGATGCAATGGCACTATTTTCGTCACATTCCGAGCACTTTGAAAATTGAGCAAAATTTGATCCCCTGATCACACCTCCCCATTGGGAAGCTTTTGGACCTCCAAAAGACTATCTCAGTCTATGTGAAGATGAGGGTATAGTTCCCTCACCCTTCCAACCTCAATCCACTTGGCCTTGCTTGGATTCGTCCCTTTAATACCAACTCTCAAATACTCCACATTTCCTTGCTTTGAAGTTCGCATTCTCTTGTCAAGGATGGTGTCTTCCTGCAGTTCTGTTAGATACTCTAGAGAAAAATCATCTATGGAAGGAATCTGAACATGCTCTCCTTGATCAATCAATGGAGGATCATACAACTTCAAATTCTCAACATTAACAATTGCATACATCTGCATATAAGGAGGCAAATCTAAACGAAAAGCATTGTTACCAATCTTGTCGACA
>ML780559.1:2132095-2143833 GCA_009831015.1 Picea engelmannii | reverse complement strand
TTTCATCATCTTGAATCTTTTGTATTCTAGAATATACTTCAATTTGACGTATCCAGTTATCTAACTTTTCAGCGTTAACTTCTCCATTATAAATTGGCAACTCAAATTTTATATCAAGATTTAATGAAGGAATTTGCGAAGGATTTTTACCATGCCCATTCGGAAGATGTTTCGAACTGGTAGAAGAAGAAGAAGAAGATGATGATGGAGGAGGAGAGGGTGGTGGAGAAGAACCATTCCCTCCATTTCCGCCTGGAGTTTTGTCACCACCGCCTCCCTTATGCATTGAAGGGTTGGAGCCTTCACCCTACGACATTATGTTTTGTTCCAACAAGATCTTCATCATATCTCTCAACTCTATGACAACCTGTCTAAGATCTTCTTCTTCAACCAAAACACGTTCATGACTTTCTACACGAGCCATGGTTGGTGAATGTCTCTCTGCCACTTGCGGTGAATGAATCTGCTTCCTCCTTGTCGGATAAGAACTTGGCTCCACAATTTGACCTTCTCCTCTTGTGAGTTTCAACCTTGTGAGCATCAGAAACAAAACTTGCAAACAATCAAGTCTTCAAAACCAGTGCTCTGATACCAACTTGATCTAAAATTGAAGAAGACTTGAAAAACTTGAAAATTATTGCAAGTGAATGTTATGTGTTTAAAGAAAAAGGATCATTTTGCAACACATAAATTAAAAGGATTACTTATGCAAATTACACATAGACAACAGCATAATCATTGAACATAAGCACATAAACCTATCGATTTGATAAAGGAGTTCACCCCTCTTATGGGCTACATCTCCTGGTCCAGCTTCCAATGGTTTATTATTATTAATTTCTCAAAGTACTCAAAAACATGTCTTAAAATGCTCAAACTGACAAACTGACTGCTCCAATGGCTTCCCAGCATCCCAAAACCCCTGTCTGGGCTCTTTCGGCACCTCAATCGGTCGAAAAATGAAGAAGTTAGGCCTCCTGGAAGTCTCCCTCTTCAAGCTTGCTGTCTCCGGTTCTACAATTCGCACCCCTCTTCAATGACCCTGGCTCACATGCTCATTTAAGCACAAAAACCTAGCATCGGGCGCAACCGCGCCAATGGTGCAAACCGTAGGACGGTTAAGGGCGCGTCGGCCCCTAACCGCCTCGGCACCTGGGCATATGGGTCTGAACACGACCACGCGCTTATAAAAAAAAGGCTTCGTTTCAATACCACATAATGTAATGACACATGGCGGACGGTTATGAAAACCGTGGAAACTCCCGCGCACACATACACGGTTTATACAATGATCACGGGACACGGTTCAAACCCCCGCACTAACCGTTTGGTATACGATATGGACATATGCGTAACAAGTGACCATGGGCTGGGGCTAAGCCCCGACCTGCCCCCCTTTCCGTGTAATACAACAATCAAACATAAATACAATGAATTATGTATTCATTACAAGGAATAAGCGGCGACATGTTGGCTAGTGGAGATTCGTTGGAACTTTGTATAGTGGGGGAGGTCCGGGGGTCGAACCCCGTGGCCTCCAATATATTTTACACAAAACTCCTTAGACAACAAGTGAGTGACATGTGGCGCCCTTGGATTGGGCCACGTGTCCTCCTACAATTGGCCACCCAAAGGACACGTGTCAGCACCTCATTCACCATTGTCAACCCAATAAACATCTGACACATCATCATACGGACTGTACGGCCCTGCCATGTCACCGTACGGACTGTACGGACAGGTACAATCAGCATCAAACTTTTTGCCTGTTTGGCTTGGCGAACAGATCGCGATATCTTCTCCATACGGCGTCCATTTGACAAAGTAAATATACTGCCAGAATTAGGAAGACGAGACAGACGCAATGGCACTATTTTCGTCGCATTCTGAGCACTTTGAAAATTGAGCAAAATTTGATCCCCTGATCAACTGTAATGTCCTCTAGTTACCTTTGATATTTCTTGAAAAAATGGAGTTAGTCCCTATGGAAAATTATTTTCCATGTCATTTTAGGACTATAATAAGTTCCATCTAGTATATGAATTCTTACTGAGACATCACCGACGAATGGGAAGCCTATATAAAAACCAAGAAAAACCAAGTCACGCTTGATTTGTGATAGCCAACAATGTTTTCAAGGATTCTGAATCTATTTAATGATAACCACAAATGTAATCTACAAGGATAAATACTATCAGGTGCATTCAATTGTTAACTTCAACATGTTCAAGTCTAGTTTACATATTTTTAATGTTTAATGTCAATACAGATCTGGACATATTTATGTTAAATTTGACATGTTTTTTAACATGTGGAAAATTTTCATCATGCACAATGTTGATGCCCAAAAATGAAACATGGAATCCCTGCCTTCAAATGGGTTGCAATGCCTTATTAATTATATATATTTAATAATATACTAAATAAGTGGGATCCCGTTATGTGAATAATGATGAAAGGCGATTTTATTTGCTTTGCGCTCATGACTACCTTGCAAAATTAATTCTACAATTTGGGAATAAACCCAGAAATTCAAAACTGCTTTCCATGTGAAATGGACGAATGATGGGTGTGCTGGCAATTTAATTTAAAAGCGGAAGGGAAAGGGGAAAATTTTGTTTTAATAAGAGTCTTGGTTTATTCTTGCTACACACATATTTTGACTTGTTGTTCAAACCTCAAGCATGAGCCACGTATAGTTATGGTGTATTGCACTTACGGTATACTTGTTATTATTGTGGACAATGGATAACTTTTATGCGATGGAAATCCTTTACTAGCAAGGAATGTGGGACATAACATGTTTTGGTGCTAAGTATTGAGTATACGTTAAAGATTTATGAGTTTAATGTAGGAAGGAAAATTCAATTTTTGAATTGAAATGTTATGTGGAAAACATAGTGGACTATGTGTTGGAAGTATTGAGTGTACTCGTACTTGGTTCTAGTTGATGGAAATTAATGTGGAAAACAACATGCAATTACTGCACGTCACTCTAACCCTACCTCGAGGTCGCCACCTTCACTTTGTTTGCGTTTGTGTTGGTTTCTTTGGCTGGTGTTGCCTTTGTCATTCTCAGCCTTGGGAAGAATAATGGTGTGTATTGGTTTTCTGGCATTCTCCTTACAGATATGTGTTGGATCATGTTGTCATTGATGTCAAAGGAACAATGTATTGTCCTAGTATATCGATGTAGGATGTATTGTCATTGTTGTAAATGAAATGATTTCAAATAAATTCATTGATAAATGATGCATTGATGGATTGATGCATAGATGAAGATGGATCGATGTGTTGTCATTGATATATGATGCATATATAGATTGATGCATTAATGTATTGATCATTGGATCATGTGGTCATGCATGGAATCAATGACAAAGGGACAATGTCATAGTGATGTGTTGTCATGGGTTATTCCAGTAGGATTAATGTAAAGATGACTCATTATTGTCTTGTCATGGTTGATAGGAAGAATGAATGGATGAACTCCAAAGTGGTCCCCTTATGGTGAAATCCCACACAGGAAGACACTTTGTGGTTGAGTTATCCTAGAAGTATGGTTAGAGAACCCATGCTTAATTATGGAATAATGAGATGAAGATCAATGAATTTGTCAGTGAAACTATCCTAGATGGATAGTGCTTGTCATGCCATTTCCAGTGGTATGAGGAATGTCACATAACTCTTCATAGTTTGAGTGTTATGGCCTTATGAAGATGGAGGACCCTCATGTGTTGGCTAGAAGCCCCAAAAGTTCAAAGAAGTCAAAGTGATTACAAAGAAGAAATTATTTAAATAATAAAGTGAAGTGATAAAGTCAAAGAGGATTATTTAAATAATAAAGTTAATGGAGAACTTTCTAATTATGGAAAGTGGTTATAAGTGGGTTAACCCTAAAATAAGGAAAGTGACTAAGTGGAAAAAGTGGATATGTGGACAAAGTGGATAAGTGGATGCTTCTAAGGAAGCTACTTGGAGAGTATAAATAAGAGAGAAAGGGTCTCTTGTAAATACATATTTCTTGAGCACATTGAAGATATATTCTGGGTGAAATATTCATCGCAGGATCTCATGGACGCATCAAAGTTTCTGTAAATATGATATCTTGATGGCGAAAGTTTCAGAAGTTCAGAAACCCTAGTTTATGAAGGAGTATGTGAGAAACAATGGGTCAGAGTGCGTACATACGCGGGCTGTAGTGAGCTAGAGAGCGTACACACGTGGGCTGAAGGAGGTCAGATCACATACTGTTGGAGAGAGTCATGAAGACTTGAGTGTGAGTTGGTTCCAGGTTCCTGAAGTCTGAAGAAAGTTCCAGATCTGCATTCTATGGGCTCAGATATGCCACATAAGTTCTGGTATGGTTACATGATTGTTTTGATGGATACTTTTGCTTATGGTATGGTGAATGCTTAAGGCATTCTTGGTATGGATGTTGTGATATGGTTATGTTGGTTGTTTGATTGAGTGAGCAACACTTTTATGTTTCAGTACTAATATGGTTGCCATAGTATACTGGTTACTTATACATGATTAAGTAACATTCATATTGTATGGTTGAAGAGCATGAGTAAGATGTTAGACAACATAGATTTGTTGTGATTGGTTATGGTACAGATTGGACAGTGAAATGCAGAAGTGGATGTGATAGAGGCTGTAGAGGATCTGATTTTTCAAGGAGTGAAAACCCTAGTTCTTTAGGAGGTATACACAGGCTATTGTGAGCTAGATTGTGTACATACGTAGGATGAACTATTGGTAGGGCACATACATATGCGTGTTTCACTACTGACAGGTTGTGTACCTATTGAGGATTGAATCCTCTTCTCAATTGGTGTTGAGTTGTGTAAGTTGAGTCTTACATTGCAGAGCTGGTTCTCTTGTGGAGTTGATACTCTATTCATTTGTTGTTGATAAACCCAAGGATTGTAGTCCATAATAAAAAGAAAATTGTACATACATCTTGTGTTCTTTGTGGTGATGGCTTATTGATGATATATGTTGTTGTTATATGTTGTTGATATATGTTCACATACAACTGGTTATAAATGACAGGAATAAGTGATGAGTAAATGGTGAGTGCTAACTAAGGATTTTTTTTTAAGGGAAGTTGAAAAATATCCCTACAATGATTCACCTCCCCCTCTCAGTGTGGTTGGTGTGCTCAACAATTGGAATCAGAGCAAGCCTTCACTATAAGCCTTGACAAGCTTGGAGGAGATCCATGGACACACAAATGGATGATGAAGTTCCAATCCTTGATGAGGAAAATTATTCAACATGGAGAATAGAAATGAAAGAGTACTTGAAAGAAAAAGGAGGAGGTGTTTGGAAAGAAACTATTGGTGGATCAGTTCCCTTGAAGAACAAGTCAAAGTTTTCATCTCAAAAGGAATAAAAGAAGAATGATGCATTGGCTCTCAAGATCATTTTCAATGGACTCTCAAGTTCTATCAAATAAATCATGGGACAATGCACATCCACCAAGGATATATGGCTAAATCTAGAGAAGACATACTAAGGAAAAAAGGAAGACACTAAAGACAACTCCATCAAGAACAATGAAGGTAAAGACTCTCCAAAATCCTCTGATTTCAATAATTATATATGTGATGAAGTTGAATGTTTCTCTACAAGTGAAGAAAAAGATCTAGAAATAGTTTATGTAGAATCAGATGATAATTATCCCATGGAAGAAGTAGAATAAGAACTTTCAAAGCTTAAAAATAAAGTTGATTGGGGTCTATATGAATACAATTATGACCATAGTTATATAGACTATAGATATCTTTTCGAGAACACTAAAAGGTTTCTTGAAAATAATCAAAAGCGTATTTTTAAACTAAAGGAAATGCTCAAAGAACAAGAAGAAAGTAAAATGACTCAATTAGAAGAAAAGGAAGAAGATATCAAAAGACTAAAGAATGAAATAGAAGAAAATAAGAAGGTAGATGATGAGATTAGCAAAAGTCTTGAAGTTTATATCCATCTCAAGACCCAAATTGAAGAAGCCAAAAGGGTAGAAGAACTATTAAAGAATCAAGTAAATGAAAAGGAAGAGTCGTGTCATAACTTGGAAGCTGAAGTTGTTGATCTTAGAAAGAAAGTGGATAAGTCAAGAAAATTCTTGAATAACTCAACAATATTGAATGAAATCTTGGATATTCAAAGATCACCAAATGATAAGTCAGGTCTTCGATACAACAAAGAAGTTACACATGTTGAAGCAAGCACCTCAAAGAAGCTTGAGGTAAGTCCCTCATTCTCAAAAGATGAAAATAATGTTGCAAGTAAACCATCTACACAAGGGAAGGAAACTTTCAAAAGAACAAAGAAAGGGAGACATCAAGAATCCATCTTTACTCCTCAAATCAAATTCAGAAGAGACACCTTCAAGATGGACAACAAATCAAAGCTATGAAATTTTTTTTCATGGTCATTGTTACTCATGTAATAAATATGGTAAAAAATCTTTGGAATGTAGATATTATACAAGGAGAGATAATGAAATATTTCATAACACCCTAAGGTGTTGGAGATGTAATCAAGTAGGACACATTGCTGCTCATTGTCACACCATGAGATGCTACATTTGTAGTGGATTTGGCCACAAATCCCAGGATTGCTGGAACACAAGAAGATAGTCCATGATTAGGACTTCATATAGCATGACAAGAATAAAACATGAGGCTAGAAGAGAAGACAATGTTGGAAAAATGAAAGCTCGTAGCTCATGTTCTGAGAAGCTGGGACACCTTCAGAAGTGGGTGAAGAAGACTAAACAATCAGAACAAAATGGAAGCCCTAAGGCAAGGTCAAGCTTTAATTCTTCTGAAGAATATGCAGGTTACATTGGTAACAGTCACGTACATACATGAGATGAACTATAAATAGGTCATGTACATACGTGAGCTGTCTGTATAGTAGGTCGCATACATGTGGTAAAATCCTTGAAAAGTAGGCTATGCAAATAAGTTGCAGCTTGGTGTGATGGTATAAATATTTGTTGCAGGGTCTGACATGGTTTGTTGGAGGTTTTCATGATTACATGTTGGCATACATAATTGATGTATGTATGGTGGTGACATATGGTTGAATGTTTAAAATCTATCCTTGATGCATGGTACTAACCCTAGAGTGTGGATTGAGACATTTTCCTATTGAGGAACAATGTTGGTTGTGACAGTGAAGTTATAGCACTTTCGTTATGAGATATATCATGATGATGCTAGCTAGAGATATCATTGATCTATTGATGCACACTTCTAGTACATGCATTTTTGGATTCTTAGTATTTGTTGAAGTGAATGGAGGTTGAGGCGGATCTATTAGGTTACATGGAGGTTACATGGCTGGTACATATTTGAGTTTCATTGATATATCTTTTGATGTATAGTTAGAGTCATATTTGTTGGATATCTTGGTGCATGCATTTGGCATGTGGTTGAGCTACATATTGGGACATTTAGTTGATGAGTTGATGAGGTGGTTATATTGTACATCATTGATGAGTCATAGATTGATCTATAGTTGATGCATGTTTGGTACACTTTTTGTACATTGTTAGAGGAACTTGCTAGCAGTATGATTGGCACATGGATTTTGGTTGATATGGCATACATGTATGGGAACACATCTTGATTGTAGTTCATATTGTTGAGGTTTGGTGCATGGTTGATGCGTTTGGTTGGTACAATTGGTGATACATGTTTGGTGCACTTGTTGATGTATGGGTTTATATAGTTGAGACACTTGTTATGATACTTGATGGTTGAGATACATGGTTGTGACATTGGGTTCATGGTAGAGGCATATCATGAGTGATATGACACTTGTTTGAGGCACATGGTTGACATGTTGGTAGAGGCATATGGTTGGTACAAAGTCGAAACATGTTATAGGAATATGGTTGATACACTCCATTGATCATATCCTATGGAATATTGTATGGTATTGATGTATTGTTTATGTACATGAAGGTTGTGCACGATTGGCACATAATATGGCACAAGATGTACATGGTTGATGTTTTGTTGACATATATTTTTCTTCATGATGTATGGTATACCGCAAGTTTGATGCATGGACAGGTCCAAGGATCGTCATAGGAAGAGAAGAACACTCTTGAGCAGTCAATCTATATTCCAGTTGAGCAGGAGCATTTGCAGAAGAAGCATATTGTAGTGGTAGCATATTGTTCATATTGCAGAGAAGATAGGGGGAGACATACCCATAGGGGGAGTCATTCTTCTTCCCATGATTCTAGGAGGAGATATTTATCAAATTCAAATTTAAATACTTAGAGAAAGAGCACAAAGGCATGGTTCCAAGGGGAGCGATGGTCACATGAGGAGAATGAGTGATATATCTTCAGCATTACATCAGAGTGATATCACTTGTTCAAAAGGGGAGATATTATTCAGAGGAATATCAAAGGCATCCAAACAAGGCGAGCAACCCCAAGGAGAGTTTAGGTAGGGGGAGTAGCCCCAAGGAGAGAAATACCCTTTTCCATTGATGTCAAAGGGGGAGAGATAGTCACATTGATGTGATTGAGATGACTATTGATGAAGAGAAATTCCATGTCTACATGTTGCCATCAATAATTGGTGTTGAAATCAATTCTGGCATTGCCATCAATTCCAAAGGGGGAGATTGTTGGATCATGTTGTCATTGATGTCAAAGGATTGATGTCAAAGGACCAATGTCTTGTCCTAGTATATTGATGTAGTATTTATTATCATTGTTGTAATGAATTGATGTCAAGTGAAGTCATTGATAAATGATGCATAGATGGATTGATGCATATATGAAGATGGATTGATGTGTTTTCATTGATATATGATGCATAGATAGATTGATGCATTAATGTATTGATCATTAGATCATGTGGTCATGCATGGAATCAATGACAAAGGGACAATGTCATAGTGATGTGTTGTCATGGGTTATTCCAGATGGATTAATGTAATTAGATCATGTGGTCATGCATGGAATCAATGACAAAGGGACAATGTCATAGTGATGTGTTGTCATGGGTTATTCTAGATGGATTAATGTAAATATGACTCATTATTGTCTTGTCATGGTTGATAGGAAGAACAAATGGATGAAATCCAAAGTGGTCCCCTTATGGTGAAAGCCCTCATGGGAAGATTCTTTGCAATTGAGTTATCCTAGAAGTATGGTTAGAGAAGCCATGCTTAATTATGGAGTAATGAGATGAAGATTAGTGAATTTGTCAGTGAAACTATCGTAGATGGATATTTCTTGTCATTCCATTTTCGATGGTATGTGGAACGTCACATAACTCCTCATGATTTGAGTGTTATGGCCTTACGGAGTTGGAGGACCCTCATTTGTTGGCTAGAAGCCCCAAAAGGTCAAAGAAATCAAAGTTCTTACAAAGAATAAATTATTTAAATAATAAAGTGAAGTGATAAAGTCAAACATGATTATTTAAATAATAAATTTAATGGAGAACTTTCTAATTATGGAAAGTGGTTATAAGTAGGTTAACCCTAAAATAAGGAAAGTGACTAAGTGGACAAAATGGATATGTGGAAAAAGTGGCTAAGTGGATGCTTCTAAGGAAGCTACTTGGAGAGTATAAATAAGAGAATAAGGGTCTCGTGTAAAGACATATTTCATGAGAACATTGAAGATCTATTTTGGGTGAAAGATTCATTGCAGGATCTCATGGACGCATTGAAGTTTCCATAAGTTTGAGATCTTGATGGTGAAAGTTTCAGAAGTTCAGAAACCCTATTTTTTGAAGGAGTACGCAAGTAGCAGTGGGTCAGAGCGCATACATACACAAGATGCAGTGAGACAAAGTGCGTACACATGCGTTCTGAAAGAGGTCAGAGCGCGTACAATTTGAGAGAGTCATGACGACTTGAGTATGAGTTGGTGCCAGTTCCTCAAGTATGAAGCAAGTTCTAGATATGCATTCTATGGGCTTAGATCTACCACATAAGTTTGGGTATGGTTGCATGATTGTTTTGATGGATACTTTTTCTTAAGGTATGGTGAATTCTTAAGGAATTCTTGGTATGGTTGTTGTGATATGCTTATGTTGGTTGATTGACTGATATGGTTTCCATAGTATACTGGTTACTTATACATGATTAAGTAACATTCATATTGTAAGGTTGAAGAGCATGAGTAAGATGTTAGACAACATATATGTGTTTTGATTGGTTATGGTACAGATTGGGCAGTGAAAGGCAGAAGTGGATGTGACAGAGGCTGTAGAGGATCTGAGTTTTCAAGGAGTGAAAACCCTAGTTCTTTAGGAGGTAAATGTAGGTTGTTGTGAGCCAGACTGCGTACATATGTAGGTTGAAATATTGGTAGGGCCCGTACATATGCGTGTTTCACTACTAATAGGTTGCATACTTATTGACAGATTGGTATCTTTTGAGGATTGAATCCTCTTCTCAGTTGGTGTTGAGTTGTGTAAGCTGAGTATTGCATTGCAGAGATGGTTCTCTTTTGGAGTTGATACTATATTCAGTTGTTGTTGATAAACCCAAGGATTGTAGTCCCTAACAAAAAGAAAATTGTACATACATGTTGTTGGCCCTTGACTATGGAAGGAAAAGGAGCACAAGGAAGAAAAGGTAAAAAAAAAAATTCATGGGAGACACAGTGACTGTCACTGGGTCAAAGTGAGAAAAAGAGCAGAAAAGATGGAGCGAAGTGCAGAAAAGAAAGCCATTGGATGAGGAGATTGAGGATGATAGATCAACAAGGAAGATGGACCTAGAACAACTCAGGAAGTGGAAAAAGCCACCATTGGATGCTTTGGAGCACCACACGAGAAGGAAGGAAAGACAGGCTGACGAAGTTTGGAAAAACAGGATCAAGTTGACCTAGGGTTTTGGTAATTAGGGTTTTGACACCTAGGTTTCGACCTAAGGCTGTCGGTAAGGAAATATAATGTATAAATAGAGGTCGAGAGTGTTATAACCCTATAATTTATAGGATCAATTGGTGACTGAAATGTTATCTCTTTAAGTGTTTTTGTTTGTCAAATGATTGTCCATTCTGCAAATAATTTGAGAAATGAAAAAGAAAAAGAATAAAAGAGGGCATAAAAGAAATTCAATAGAGCCCCATGCAATAAAAATGATTTGGTCCATACCGTTCAAGCATGGCCAAGTTCTTTTAAATTGATGTTGATAGGAGTAGTGAATAAGCTTGGCTAAACTGTTTAATCTTAGCCAAGTGATTTAGGTTAGTTAGTGAATAAATCTGACCAAACTGCTTAATCTTGGTCAGATAACCCCAGGATAGAGTAATTTCTTATTCCAACAGTTTAATCTGGACTAATTGTCATAGGTAATTAGGTTAGAGAATAGGGTAGTTTTCTTTATCTTAATAAAACAAGCATGATGATCCATGTTGAACCATATCTTTGAGGTTTAAAGGCTTGATGTTTAACCCCCATGGTGATAAAGACAGGGAAAGCTTGAGAAAACCCACAAAATGCATTTATCCTAAGTTTCTGAGCAAATATGTTTGTGCGCTCATTGAATAAAGACCCCGCATTGATGAACGCCTGGAAAGAATATGCCCAGATCAATGACCGACAAGTCTTTCTACACCCCCCTGACCGTTCTACCTTTAACGGTGGGGGGGGGGGGGTTACGGAATAGTAGATAACAAAGGCACACATCTAAACGGCTGAGGCGTCAACACCTTTATCAACGGCTGAAATTGAATTCTG
>ML780559.1:2070072-2105458 GCA_009831015.1 Picea engelmannii | reverse complement strand
TGGATTGAGGTTGGAAAGGTGAGGGAGCTATACCCTCATCTTCAGATAGACTGAAAATAGTCTTTTGGAGGTCCAAAAGATTTCCAATGGGGAGGTGTGATCCAGGGGATCAAATTTTGCTCAAAATTCAAAGTGCTCGGAATTGCTTCAAATTGAATGGGAGCATAGCCCTCATTGTCACGAACCCAACACAACTTGTTTGGGTTCAAACAGACGTCAGATGAGAGAGATATCACGTTCTATTCAAAATGACAAACAGGCAAAAAAAAGGGATGTTGACTATACAGTCCGTACGGATGTTGATGTGGCAGTCCGTACGACACATGGCAGAGTCGTATGACACATGGCAAAGCTAAGTGGCAGAAAGTTGGAGGTTAGGTGGATGAAGAGTCTGCTGACACGTGGCATTTTCTGACCAATGGTTTCGTGCCACGTGCCACCCTGTTATTTGTTGTTGGTTTAAAAGTTATGGAGTCCGTGGGGATCGAACCCCAGACATCCCCACTGTGCATAGCCTTTGCAAAGTCTGCACTGCCAACATAACACACCATGTTCCTTATTATATATATGGTTTTAAATAAATTTAAATTTGATTCTTGTAAAGTTTGGCGTGGGGTCGGGCTGGGGCTTAGCCCCAACCCGTGGTTGTATTATTTCATATATGACCAGAGGTTACACCATTGGCACGCACACGATTTATTTGATTTGGTTTAAACGGTTATGGCCAACCATTCGATCGCCACTTGTCCATTATCTATTCGCCCTTGGAATGGAGCCCGTTTGCGCTTGCGCGTGGTCACATGTGTTTGCACATAGGACCACCGACGCTCAAGACCGTTGTCAATTGAATTGGGCTTGGCCCCTTTTGCATGTGCGTGAGGTCATGTGGTGGCCATGTGCCCGTGGGCCTTGGCAGTTAAGGGCCAGCGCGTAACCGTTCTACAGTTTGTATCATTTATGCAGTTGCGCCCAGTGCTGAGTTTTAATGCATAAAAGTGCTTGGGGGCTAGGTTGAGGAAACAAGGGTGCATTTTGGCGATCCAGCAACAACAAGTTTGAAGGGGAACTTCCAAGAATCCTATCTTCTTCAATTTTTGGCCAAATGAGGTGCCAAAAAATCCCAGCTAGGGGTTTTTGGACGTTTTGAAGCCATTGGAGCCATCTATTTGGCATTTTGAGCATTATAAAGCACATATTTGAGCACTTTGAGAAAATAATACAAAAGATCCATTTGAAGATGGACCAGGATATGTAGCCCAAGAGAGGGGTGAACTCCTTTATAATTTGATGTGTTATGTGTTTTCTGTTCACTGTTTATTGTTGTTGTTAATATGCATCTTGAATGAGTAATTTCTATAAAATTTGTGTTGCAAATTGATCCATTTTCATTTTAACACATAAATTAAATCTTGCAAATAATTTCAAGAATACAAGTCTTATTCATTTTTAGATCAGAGATAAATGTACCAACACAACAAATGCTGTTGGAAATGGATGAGGCCATGAAGGCCATGCCAAAAAGATGGTGGGGAACGCATAAGGGAAACATCACAGACTGGACACAATGTCGAAATTTGATGACATCGCGATTTTCAGCACAAGTAGGAAGATGTGAAGTAAGATACACAGGTAGAATCTTCCCAAAGGACCATGTACACAGTTGTGAAGAGGCCTGGAGTGATGTTCCTCGAGAAAATGGGTACACAGATTCATCAATATGCTGGATACCACCCCTATCAACTAGTACCTTCAAGCAGAACTGTGCCTCGTCACTTCAGAATGGGAAGGTATGATACAGAATTTTATAACCACATTTTTATTTGAAAGTGAATTTCCTTCAGTAGATCAAGCACTATAGATGGTGAGACGTAAAGTATTTAAGGAGGCATCTAGCTTCCCTTTAGATAAAGAAGAGGATGAATGGACTGTGCCCCTCCAGAAACTGTAGATCTTCTACAACATTAATGTCTATAAAGATGATGACCCAAGGAAGGTGAATATCGTAGAAACAGAAGACTAGAGAGATGTGGAAGGACCAGGATTTGAAATTCCATTCATTGGACAACCAATAAAGATAAATAAAGTCAACATTCAGATAGAGGAGACACCAAATCTTGCCAATGTCAGAGATTACTGGGACGTTGCTACCATTGACAAAATCACAGAATTATTGCACGAGTATCACGACTTGTTCTCGACCAAGTTCACCGATGTGAAGGGTATCAAAGGACCTATGGGAGAGATGAGAATACATTTGAAACCAGATGCAAATCTAGTCAATAAAAGACCCTACAAACTAAACCCAAAATACAAGGAAAAAGTAAAGATTGAGCTCGACAAAATGCTGGAAGTAGGGATTATTGAACCTGTCGAGGAGTCGGAGTGGATTAGCCCCATGTTAGTGAAATATAAGAAGACAGGTGAGATCAAGATTTGTGTAGATCTCAGGAAGTTGAATAATGCTTTTCTACATGATCCTTTCCCTACACCATTCACAGACGAAGTGTTGGATAACGTGGGAGGCCAAGAAGTATACTCTTTTACAGATGGATTTTTAGGATACCATCAGATCCTCATTGCCAAGGAGGACCATCATAAGACTACGTTTTATACAGAGTGGGGATCCTACCAATATATAGTAATGCCATTTGGATTGAATAATTCCCCAACCATCTTTTCCAAGGTGGTGGTTGAAGCATTCAAAGAATTTTTGCATAAATTTTTAGAAGCATACTTTGATGACTGGACTATTTTTAATTTGTTGAAAAATCATATTGAATGTCTAAGGTTAATGTTGGATAAATGCAGGCAGTGTCAAATTGCTGTAAATTTGAAGAAGTGCATCTTCTTCTCACCATTTGGAGTATTATTAGGACATATTGTATGCAAGCAAGGATTGTTGGTGGATCCATCCAAGATTCCAATTATGGTTGATTTTCCACCACCTACTTCAGTCAAACAATTGCGCACTATGCTAGGACATACTAGCTATTATAGGAAATTTATCAAATGATATGCTCAGATTACTGCGCCAATGGAGAAATTATTAAAGAAAGAATGTCAGTTTGGTTGGATAGAAGAATGTCAGCACAACTTCGACACACTAAAACAAAAGATGGTAACTGCACCTATTCTAGTCTTTTCAGACTAGAGCAAGGAATTTCATGTGCATGTTGATGCGTCCTCCATTACATTAGGAGAAATACTGGCACAATCTGGAGAAGGGGACATTGATCATCCATTATCATTTGCTAGAAGAAGTTGTCCACAGCTGAAGTTAATTACACCACTAGAGAGGGAGAGGGATTAGCCATGGTGTATGAATTGCAAAAATTCCGCCACTACTTGTTGGGAAGACACTTTAAAATGTTTACTGATCACTCCATGCTGAAGTACCTAGTCAACAAGCTAGTGTTGGGGGGTGAATCTGAAGATGGCTTCTGTTGTTTCAGGAGTATGATTTTGAGATCATAGTTAAGCCAAGAAAAATGAACAAACGCCTAGACCACCTGTCGAGGTTGGAACATGGCGAAGAACCTACCAGTATGGAGGATACATTACCGGATGCACAACTACTCGCAATTAGAAATATTGATGACCACTTTGCAGACATAGTCTAGTTCCTGTCAAAAGGAATGGCTCTGAGTGAGTATACAATCTCGCAGAAAAAAAGAGCTAGTGGTAAGCGTTGAAGATTTTTCACTGATAGTTTGTCAGCTATATAAAATAGGACCTGATGAGATACTAAGAAGATGCGTTATGGAAACAGAGCACCCGATGATCCTCGCAAAATCTCATGAAGGCATCGTAGGTGGACATTACGCAGGGAAAGAAACTGCGTAGAAGGTTCTGCGAGCTGGCCTTTGGTGGCCTATGTTACACAGAGATGCTAAAGAATATACTAGAGAATGTGGCATATGCTAGCAAGTCGAAAATCCATCCCGATGAGATGAGATGTCATTAGCACCGCAGATGACCCTGTAGGCATTTGAAAAATGGGCCATTGATTTCATGGGACCTATAAACCCAGCAGGAAAGCACACAGGAGCAAGGTATATTATCACTATGACAGAATACGTGACTAAATGGGCCGAAGTAAGAGAATTCAAAGACTGTAGTGCATCTACAGCTGCATGTTTTATATTTGATGACATAATAACCAGGTTTGGATGCCCTAAGGTACTTATGAGTGATCAAGGTACACACTTCATCAATAAGACAGTTGAATCCCTGACTGAAGAATTTGCAGTCCACCATCAAAAGAGTACACCTTATCATCCACAAGAAAACGAAATGGTTGAAGCCTTAAACAAGATCTTGGAGATAACATTGAAAAAGATTTGCAGCATGAATAGGGATGACTGGGATTTAAGAGTATCAACAGTACTCTGGGCTTACAGAACCACTTGCAATAAATTAACAATGCAGATCCCTTTCAAGTTGGTTTATGGTCTTGTAGTTGTTGTCCCGATGGAGTACTTGGTACCAAGCTTAAGAATTGTTGCATTTACACACACGAATGATACTGGCATTGTTCATGAGAGGCTAGCATAGTTAGCCGAACTAGAAGAAGATAGATTCATTATAGGCTTCCATCAACAAGTTTAGAAGGAATGAGAAAAGGCCTACCACGACACACATATCAAGAAAAATATATTAAGGCGAGGTGATTTAGTATTGGTATACGACAGTAAGTTTATTAAACACCCAGGGAAGTTCAGAACATATTGACTTGGACCATATGAGATCACCTACGTCACAGAATGAGGAGTTGTGCAGATGAAGATGTTGAATGGAGAATGGAAAGAAGGATTGGTGAATGGGAGTCGGTTGAAGTTGTACTATGACAACCATATGCCTCACAGCTCCAAGTAAAGGTATGAGTAAAAGGGTTTATGTACCAGGTGCAGTTGAAAATGGGTACCAAACATAGAAAATATAGTGTACACAAGGACAGGAAGGAGGCATAAAGCAGAAAGGAAAGCCTGCACTGTGCAGTCTAAATTCGAAGTCAAACAAAAGGAGCAGATCTAAAGTGCCTCAGGATGAGTCACAAGTGAGTGTTGGGGACCTGTTGGCCCTTGAATATGGAAGGAAAAGGAGAACAATGAAGAAAATCTAAAAATTGAATTTCGCGGGAGACACAGTGACTGTCACTAGGTCGAAGTGAGAAAAAGAGCAGAAAAGTTGGAGCAAAGTGTGGAAAAGCAAGCCTTTGGATGAGGCTATCGAGGATGATAGATCAACAAGGAAGCTGGACCTAGAATGACTCAGGAAGTGGAAAAATCCACCATTGGATGCTTTGGAGCACCGCATGAGAAAGAAGGAAAGACAGGCTAGCAAAGTCTGAAAAAAGAGGATCAAGTTGACCTAGGGTTTTAGACACTTAGGGTTTTGGTAATTAGGGTTTTGACACCTAGGTTTCGGCTTAAGGCTGTCGGTAAGGAACTATAATGTATAAATAGAGGTCGAGAGGACCCAGGTCGGGTCAGTACTAAAGGAGGGTATGCTATTGTTATTTGATTTAGCTCTATTACTGTGGTGAGAGGTCATTGTATTGAGAGAGAGAAGTGTTGAAGCCTTCTGGTATTGTAAGGTCTTTAGCTGGGTGTGAAGATCAAATCCTACAGTTGGGTGTGGAGGAGGGGGGAGAGAAAGACAAAAGGAGAGAGAGGATCTGCTAACCAAGAGCACATATCCGAACTGTGAGATTTATCTTAAAATACCATAAGCAAAGTTCTGTGGATGTAGCCCTAGAGAGAGGGTGAACCACATATATTTTGTGTCGTGTGAATGATTGATGCTTTTATATTTTTCATTATTATACTGTTATGTGCATTAATGTGTTATATCAAGATCTATAGCTACGTAGAGTAGATTTTGTTGGTAAATAATATATGAATACTGTTATTGTTGTTATACGAGATCCCCTTGATATTCCCCTGGTTGTAGACATCTCTTTCTTGCAACCCCCACATCGCTGCTTCGGGTGAGACTACATATGCTTCACAGGTGTCGTCGAAAGGGCCAGTAGCTAGGGCTTGTTGGTGCGATCTTGAGTGTTGAACCCTGGGTCTGCCCCTGTGCCAACACATCTTGTGTTCTTTGTGTTCTTTGTGGTGATGGATTATTGATGATATATGTTGTTGTTATCTGTTGCTAATATATGTTCACATACAACTGGTTATAAATGATAGTAATAAGTGATGAGTAAATGATGAGTGCTAACTAAGGATTTTTTGTGAAGGGAAGTTGAAAAAGAGCCCTACATTGTTTCACCCCTCCCTCTTAGTTTGGTCGATGTGTCCAACAGTATGTTGGCTCTTACCTCTCCATTCATGAACTATAGCTCAACTCCGAATAAAATCATGGTGTTGGCTCTTATATTTTCTTACAGACTATGTTTGATTTCCAAAGTTTATAATGAGTTTATGTAGGTATCATGGTTGTGAAAATTGCATTTAAATGGAGGTTCCTCCCTATTGGAATTTAAATGTTTCAAGCTAAGAATAAAGTTTGAAATTCATTTATGTTTGAATTATGTGATTTTGTTGTTCCAAGAATGAGTGATTATTATATTGTTATGGCTATTGGAAAATAATCATGGCAAGTACTTTCGAGTTCACTCATCTATGGTGATTAAAATTCAAGGGTTTTTCTCTGTGAAACAAAAGAACAGTTGTTGTCTTTTCTTGCATAATTCCATACCCTTTACCAGTCTTTGGAAGACTTGCAGCTCTTTCAAATTATCGTTCCACTATTTTTGAATGTATGTGACACATGTGTATTCACCTTGCACCCCCTAGTGGAGGTCTGTGGAAGGTCTGTTGTGGAAATAAATGGTTCAATGGTTTTTACAAACCCCTTATGAATGTTTCGCATTTTTCATTTTCCTAGACCTCGATTCTTTTATTTAATGTGTGACAATTAGTAGATCTGAACTTTGGTCATGATGTATGTTATAGTGTTGACCCGACAGTGGAAAACATTGGATATATGCATTAAGTCTTGGCTCATTTGTTATTTATCTATGGGGGTTTGATCAATTTTTAAGTTATATGATGATTAATTCAAATGATGAGCACTAGTTTCGCATGGGTTTTCAAACCGAGTCTATTTGTGCAACAAGAATTGAGGTTGTGATACAAGCATTGAATAGAAAAAGGTCGATGTATTTATGTTTGTGTTCTCAGCTTCCCATACGCTCTTGATGTAGTCTACTTTTAATTACTTTGAATGACTCTATTAACAATCTCTTATAAAAGATCTTCTAATTGAAAATGAGAAATTAAAGTTGTGAATTTTGACAGTCCTGAAAATTTGTTGGGGTTTATATTTGGGTAGTATAAAAATGTGTGTGTCTTGGATTTGAATTATTAGAAAGAGAAAAGTTTTGGCAAATTATGGTGTTGACGATTTTCAATAAATATTATTTTCTATAATAGAACAATAATTGTCTTTTCCCTTCCATTATCTCACTTTTCACTCATTATATGCCCACCGCCTTCCCAAATAAATTTAAAACATCCCCTATTCTATTATTATGGATTTCATTTAAAGAAAAAGAGAAATAATTAACAACAAAAGCAAGGGACTAGATGATGACTAGTGTTGGAAGTTTGGATATGGATACATTTTCTTTTACTTCTACATTTGCTTAAATAATATTTGTTGGTCGTTTCCCATCCATGCTACCATTTTATGCTCATTATAAATCCCTTGATCTTCCCAATAGCCCTATCACTCTCTGTTCAAATGGAAATTGATTGTTGAATTTAAAAATATTGATGGATGGATTGCATGTGCTTCTGTTGTGAATAATAGAGCCAAACTTTTGATTTTATTTAGGTAGAGTATTGATGCATGGATTGTTAAGAGTTTTTCATAACATGTTTGGAATATTTCTTCAAGATGAGTTTATTTAGAAAAGACAATAATGGAAAAGGTGCTAATAGAGGCAGAGGAAATAATTGGAAACGAGGCCATAGAAGGCCACGATTTTCGATACATTTTGACATTGATCCCAAGAAATGAATCAAATTTTCCAGGCTGGGTTTTTAAATCTATTTGGCCAAGGAATTATGCAACCTATACCTAAGAGGCATCCTTACCATCTGCGTCAGAAGGTCTCTAGTATCCACATACCCCCTCATGTGTCTATGTAGCTAGAACCACCTGTAAATCATGGTTGGCAAGAGATTGTTCATAAGATTGTAGATCATCACCATGGTTGTCCTACTATGTCATTGTCATTACCCCCTCCTCCACTAGAAATAAATCCAAATTCCCAAGATGATCATGTTGTCTTGCCAGTACAGTCCTCTCATGCAAGTAAAAGGCTAAAAATTGATGTTCGCAAGCCAGAGCTAGATAGGGAAAAGGACTGGACACTCCCTCCAAGTCATTCAAAGATTCCTATGAATCTGTGTCCTCTCATCTTCATCTCAAGGATGATTGTTCTCACGTCATTAGTGTATTCCACACATAAGGTTCCAATCAATTGAAGGCTATTGCACATGATAAATCAGAAATGGGATCAAAAGAGGGAAGCATTGAAAAGAGGCAAAATCTCTCTCACAACAAATATGGTTTTTAATGTTGATTAATGTTATTTTCTATTGAGGACAATATTTTTATTTTGACAATGTTTTGGACAACAAATACATATTTAGATAGTGTTTTGGATAGGATGGATATAATGTTTTTTTTGGATATAGTCATGTTTTATTTTGTTTATATTAAAATATTTGATGATTAATATGAGGATGGGAGTTACAAGGCAGATGTTTGAATCAAATTTTTGGGGTGTTATACTTCATGTTTTGATAATTATAAAAAGAGATTAAAAATGTGAGTTGCAAGGGGTCCCACCTATTTAGTTATTATTTAATTAGATCCTTATCTATATATATTATTATTTATTTGTCTCAACTGATTAGTTAATCTAATTAAGCTTAACAAAAGAAAGGTAGTTGAACTACAATAACTTATTGAGAAAAGATAAAATCTCAATCAAATGAAGAGACAAAGAGTAAGAGAGAATAGAGAAGAACTTCTACTATAAGGTTTGTTTTGTACTTGTGAGATACTTTCAATATTCATTCATTCTAAGTTTACTAAAAGTCTTAACCATCTTGATGACACCAGGGTCTTATTGAAGGCAGCAGAATTAAAAAACTAAATCATATCTTTCAGTGGCTTGTCTTTAAAGGTGTATGATTTATCTTTGGCAGTCTGTGTGTTCTTCTTTGTTTATGAATTAAATTTCATGACTGATAAAGAATATTTTGCAGATTCAAGCGACAACATTTTGTGGCAAGTTGATCTAGATATTTAGCTTCAGTTTTATTTTGTTGTTAGATTCTTTTTGTATGGTGCCCATCAGAGGCTTCTAAATCTATCTTTGGTCCCTACCCTCACAGGGGTTTGTAAAGAGAATTCAGTTTTGTATCTCATAATGAAATAAATATAAAAATCAGATTTCTGATTTTTGTATCACATGTGTATTCTAATGATTTGGTTTAGATTTTTATTTTAACTTTGTCTCTTATCCATGTACACACTTATGTAATTTCTTGCTTACTTTATTTTTTTTGTGCAGTTACATATAACATATATAAAACTATCCTTGGTCCCTCGTACTTAATACTTGTGGATTAAGTGATTTTTTTTTTAAGGCTATAAACCACGTGTGACATTCCCAACTATCTTAACTTATCCCGACAAGATCTGAAAATGCTTGAGTAATGTTCCTCATATGTATTCCTCAACTTTTATTTGACGACCATACTGGGGAGATCTTCCATATCTCTCTGGTTGATTCTATCAAGTTGTATTTTATTTTTTTGTTTTATCGGATTACTCTTTGACTAATTTTTCCATGACAATACTTGTTACTAGACAACCCAATATTGGAAACAGTCTTGATGACCAAACCAATTGATCTGGGATCTTTTCATTGATGTGACTTATTAAAGAATTGTATTAAATGAGCATAAAATGAAGTGCACCATAAAGAAGGAAAAACTCAATAATGAAGAGACATATGCATCAGATCTGAACATAAAAACTTGATAACGGAGTTTGTCCCTAGTGGACTGTGTCTCTGGGTCCTGCACTCAAATGGGTAGGCCTTTTTATTAAATCAGCAAAATAATTTGGAAAAATACATAAGTATACCTCATTCTGGAGTTAAGTTGCAGAAGATTTTCTCACATCAGAAAAAAAATAACACCGTTGAATTTGTAGCATCGAATTACCCAAAATTGATTGTCTCCACGCCTTGATCTAAGTATGGCACTTTTAGGCCCATGAGAAATTTCATCTCAGTTTTTGTGACTAAACTTGCAATAAATTAATGGAAAATGCCTCATTTTCATGCCGCATCTGTACGGTTGCACGCCCCTGGTCTAACCCTGTGTACTGGAAAAAACCAAATTTTACATAAAAATTGGGGCAGATTAAACGAAGGGGACACTAGCCCAAATGATTGGTGAAGTTATGTTAAGGAATTTGTTGTTGGGGAGGTCCCGGGGTCGAACCTGTGGACCTCCCATTTTGGGCACTCTATTGTAACAATATGATATGGTAGTTGTAACCCCCATTAACTTTGGAGTATAGTATGATATGGTGAATCCTGCCAGATCTGGCGGTGAGCTGCCTCAACCTTTTGGCGGATTGTGTGTTATATTTTGCAGACTGGGGATTAGCTCCAACCAACCCATTTCTGATTTTGAATTTCGAATGATGGGTTCCCTTGGGAATTTTCCCACTGCCACATGGAAACCCATGACTGGGCCACATGGTGACCTTTCATTGGCCCATGTCACCATACTGCATGAAACTACCACATCAACCTGCTAGGTGGATGTACAATATTCCACGTGGTTGTATGGACTACCACATGGCACTTTCCCATTGGTCCACGGACTGACCCAAAAAGTCCAAAAATGAATGACACATGGCAGCCTCTGGTGCTACCACGTCATCATGTTGACATCATGCTGACATTAGCATGACATGTGTCACCCTTTGCATGTGCCACATACCCTATATGGACGTTGAAATCATCTGTATTGATGCTAACATCATCAATACAGGTGTTGACTCATCCCTGTTGACTAGGATAGGTTGACCGAAACTTTGACTGCGAATATATTTTGATATGTAACTTCATTTTATGAGTCGTTTACAATGTTTGAAATATTGTGACGTGCTCTTTGCAATGATGCCAATTTCACTGGGTTTTGAGGACTTTGAATTTTTTCCCTTTCTCTATCTATTAGGGGCATTTTGAACTTCTCGAGGTGCTTCTGTGAATTTTGAGTTATCCTTAGTCTTCTCTGGATTCTTTTTGGATCACACCTTCCCAATGGGACCACGGAAATATTTCATCAATCAATAGATAAGTGAGGGAAGAGTTCCCTCACCTCGTCCTTCTCAATCCACTTTTCCTTTCTTGGATGTGTGCCCTTTAAGCCCACTTGATAATAATCAACATCACCCCTACGTGAAGTCCTTGTCCTTCTATCCAAGATGATATATTCCTTCAACTCGTCCAAGTAATCAAAAGAAAACTCATCAACTGAAGGTATTGAAACTTCCTCACCCTAATCCATGATCATGGGAGGCCAAAAAAGTTTCAAGTTTTCCACATTTACACCTGAGTAAATCTGCATATATGGTGGAAGATCTAAACGAAAAGCATTGGTAGCGCTTTTCTCCAAAATAGAGAAGTGTCCATATCATATGGGCTTGAGTTTCTTTCCTTCACCCTTCAATCTTTCCTTGTTGATGTGAATCCATACCTGGTCTCCAACCTGGAACTGATGATCAACCCTATGTTTGTCATGCTGAGCTTTATATTGTGCTTGAATTTTCTCCAATTGTTCCCTGACTGCTTGATGTAGCTGCTAGATCCTTTGAATGAACTTTTGGGCCCTGCCTTCATTTATTTCTTTATTTGAATCGACATATCTCCCATACATCAAGTCCAAAGGAACCTTAGGTAAATATCCAAAACATGTCTCGAATGGCGAACACCGAGTCGAAGAATATAAGGCTCGATTGTAAGCATGTTGTACATAGGGTATATGTTCATCCCATAACTTGGGATGTTTGCTGCAGTATCCTTGAAGAAAAAGTACCATTGTTCGGTTAACAACCTTCGTCTGTCCGTCAGTGTGTGGATGGAAAGAAGTGTTCCTCTTCAACTTGGTGTCCATCATTCTCCACCATTTTGTCCAAAAATCTCCAAGGAATTGAGTATCTCGATCCAAGACAATGGATGTGGGTAACCCAAAGTGAAGCCAAACATTCCAAAAGAAGAGATTAGCATTCTACTCAACAATGATATGCTTTTTACATGGCATCAAGATACACATATTGCTGAACCTGTCCACTACAACATACAAATAGTCATGACCCTTTTTCGACATTGGTAAACCCCCTACAAAATACATGGAGATACTCTCCCATGGATGAGATGGAACATGAAGTGGTGAGTAAATCCCCAATTTTCTATTAGTGGGCTTATAATTAGAACACATCACACACCCCTTTACATATTTAGTTACAATTGCTTTCATCTAAGACCAATAAAAAAACCTTTGCAGATGAGCCAAAGTTTTTCCTACCCCAAAATGCCCAGACACAAGAGAAGTGTTAGCTTCTCATATTACATGGACTCATTCACTTGTAGGAATACAAATATTTCCAAGATGGTAGAGTAGTTTTACTTGTAGACAACAGTTCTCTACCTGTGCACCATGGGTTAGCTTCTCAAATACCTCTTTAAAATCTTCATCAAAAACATATTTTTCCACATAGCTATATTCATGTGATAAAGAATCATTCTTCAAAATAATAGAAGCAACAATAGGAGGTCTAGAAATCATATCAGCTACCTTGTTACTTCTACCCTTTTTGTATTTGATTACCAAATGAAATTGTTGAAGAGAAACCATCCACTTGTAATGTCGATATTGTTGTTTCTTGGTTTGTGCTTGGAGATAGTGTAAGGGTTGGCGATATTTATGTATGATTATTTCATTCCCTAACAAGTGGTGCTTTCATTTATTTACACTTTGAACTAATGCATAGAACTCTTTATCATATTTAGGATAATTAACAACAACTTGGTTAAAAGTTTCAGAGTGGCAACAGATAGGATTATGATATTGCCTCAATACTGCACCCATGGCATATATGTTGGCATCAGTCTTGATCTAGAAAGGTTGTTGAAGATTCGATAGTGCTAATACTGGTGCAGTACTGATATTTTCCCTCAAAGTGTCGAAGGCATTTTGTTTCTTTCCTCCACACTGAAAAAGTGTTCTTCACATTGGTTAAGGCATGCAAAGGAGCTGCAATAAATGAGAAGTTTGAAATGAATCTCCTCCAGTACTGGATTGTATCTAAGAAGCTTCATACTTCAGTTACACTTTTGGGCTTAGGCCAATTTACAATTACATCAATCTTGGAAGGATAAATTTTCAATTGTCATCCTCCTACAATATGACCTAAGTGCACAAGTGTAGTCTTTCCAAATTCACATTTGGACAATTTTACATACAAATTTTCCCTTTGCAAAGTATATAATACTTGTTTTACATTCCGTACAGGTTCATCCCAAGTCCCACTAAATATAAGAATGTCATCTAAATATAGAATTACAAAATCATCTAGAAATGGCCAGAATACATCATTCATCACACACATGAAGGTTGGCGGAGCATTACAAATCCAAAATGACATAACTAAACACTCAAACAATCCATGTTTGGTTTTAAAGGAAGTTTTCCATGCATCATGTTTTGCAACCTTGATTTGATGGTATCCACTGCACAAATCCAACTTAGTGAAATAAACAACATTCTTTAATTGATCAAGTAAATCATCTATACGAGGAAGAGGGTATCGATTTTTCACCGTGACTTTGTTTAAGGCTCGGTAATCGACACACATTCACCATGTGCCATCCTTCTTTGGCACCATCACGATCGGAGAACCATAAGGAGATGAACTGGGCCTATTGACCCCTTGATCTAATAAGCCTTGTACCTTCTTTTTGATCTATGTCATCTCTACAACTAACATCATGTACATGCCCACATTAAGAAGAGGAGAATCCTGTTGAAGATGTATTTCATGTTGGATTTCCCTCTTAGGAGGTAATCCATCTGGTTCCTAAAAAATATCATCATACTTAGAAAAAATATCAATTAACTATTTATTATGAGAAAGATCACATCCTTGGAAGGAGTTGGATGTTCCGACATCCCTTTCCCTTACGACCATGAGTACATATCTCTTATTAGTGTTTATGAGTCTCTGCATTTGTCCTGCACTAACAAGTGTGGTGTTTACCCTCATGTTGCGGGATCTAACAATATATTCCACTCCTGCTTTAGTAAGGTGGTATTTTTTCTCATGAGGAAAGAAGACTACTTTCCTATCATAAAGATGAGGAATCCCTAGCACTATGCCACATATATCAAGTGATACAACATCCAAATCCACTTCATCAATAAACTTTGAAGAAATAGAAAATTTGACCCTACATTGCTTGGTGAAATTAATTTTTTCTTTATCACATACCCAACTAAGAGGATAAGGATTTGGATGTGGTTTATTTTCAAGACCCATCTTTTTGACAAGTGCTTTAGATATCAAGTTTACTTAGGAACCTAGATCAAATAATGTATCTATCTTAGTGTGCTTAGATACAAACCTCATGTGAAATAATTCATTCCTCTTTCTTTCATCATCATGAGATTCATTATTGGAATTTGAACTAGCATGAAGGGAATATTTACCTTTTACTCCAACCGTTGTGATCTTTTCTTTGTCTCCCGAATCAGAACCAAGATCTTGTTACAGTGTAGAAACGGTCTTTGTCTTCTTCTTTCCATCAAACTATTTCGGTCTTTTCTCCGGATGTAATTTCCAATAGTGTTCATCATCTTGACCATTCTTCTTGCAATAATTTCAAGATGGATTTCCTTCTTCCCTCTTTATAGGGGCGACCTTTTTTTCCTTCCTTTTAAACTGCTTATGTGGGAAATTGGAAGGTTTCTTTGTGGGATCTTCTTGAACATGCCTTCCCATGTTCTCAAGGTGCATGGATTCCACACAAACTTCGTCAAGACTGGCGGGGTTAAACAATAGTAAAGTATGACGAATATAAATGTGAAGTTCATGAATATACTTCATTAAAGTTTGAACTTTAATTTTTCTTAAAGTTTTACATTCCATCATTTCTTTACGTAAATAACCCAATGGATAAAATTGCTTCCTTATTACTAATTTAAATTTCGACCATGAGGAAAGAAGATTACCACACTTTCTTTTGTCCTAAAGTTTTCTCTCCCACCATACGAGAGTAGTGCCTTCCAACCGAAGAGAGGCCAATTGTACTTTAACTTCCTCTTTGTTGGCCCTCGACCAAGTTTTGAGGATCCTTGGTCATGTTTGACCTACTTTTGGGACTTTGACATGATATCAAAGATGGAGTGCAAGTTGAAGCAAAGATCATGTGATCTTGACCCCTTTTTAGGGATTTTTGGGTTTTGGGCTTATGTAATGGGAATGGGGATGTCGTCCCATGGGTTTTGATGCAGACCCCCTACCTCAGTAGGGTTCTGCGACCTCCTGGTCTCTGGATCGATGTTCTTCTGAGCCGAAATGGCTCTTCAGGTTCCTGCTAGAACCCCCTTGAATCGAATACACAGGTCCCCTTTTGTCCTCGGGCACATGCCTTGAGAAAACCTATGCACGCGCCTCTTTTTTCGGTGATTTTCTCTGTTTTTCAAAATAACACACACTTCGGTCTTTCACATTTCGGGGTTTCACGATTTGGGACTTCGTGACCCTAGCTACAACGTTCCATGGCCCTTCGAACTCCAGAGTCTGAAATGTTGAAATCTCTCCCGGGACAATCACTAGTCCAGATCTGTCCCAAATGAACGGTCCTTGTCCAATCACAATTTCTCCTTTCACGATTTCGGGAGCCAAGACTTCTTGTCTTGCGACTCCTTCTCCTCGATCTCCTAGTACCCGAATTACTAAAATACTGAAGTACCGAAATGCCAATATTTCGTTCCAAAGGGAGATCGATGGATGTGAGCCTCCCCTGATTCGACGGCTTAGATCCTTCCGTGGTTTTGTGGGTCAAGAGTCTCGAACTCTTACCCTTTGCATCCCTAGTAACCGAAATGATGAAATGGGCCTTTCGTGGATTTTCCCGATACCTTGATCACTTTCCACATGTCCTCCTATTGGACAGTCCCAATGATTTCAGGACTTTGCTGGGTCTTCTCCTCCTTCTGTTGTTACGAGGGTTTTAAACCTCACGCACCTTTCTTGAATCTGACGGCTCACGGGCCTTGGTACTAGATCTGACAACGCAGATTCTTCTTCCTCTTCCTTGATCCAGTGACTCTCAAGACACTATGCTCTAGATATAACGGTCTGGATTCCTTTTGGGATTTCATGAACCAGGAGTCCGCAATGTAGCGACTCCAAAATCCCTTGCTACTCCAAACCCTAAATTCCGAAAAGGTGAAATTTGAGCAGATTTCAGGATTTCGGGAATTAGGAATTCATGATGTAACGACTCCAAAATCCTGCTGCTCCAAACCTTGAAGTTTGAAATCATGAAATTCAATCCTGAGAGTGTTAATACACTCGACCTTAATCTCCTCGCTACTCTGCAAGATCTGATGGCTCTCGGGTCTTCGGCACTTTTCCACGAAGTGGCTCTGCCATTCGTTTCTGCTCTTCTGTGTGGCTTCCCCTCCTGAGCTTTGTCAACTCAAAAACCTTAAAAGATTTTCTCTGTGTGAATTATTCATGTGCTTTCTCTTCTTATCTTTGGACTTAGAACAAGTCCACCCTCATACACTCCTTTTTCTACAGAGTATTTCTCTAAACTCATATCTGAAGTATTTCTTGTAAATAAATGCTTCATGTCCTCCTGGCGTACTTCGACTCGATGCACACCTTGCAGAGCCTTTCTCCAAAGAGTGTTCAGTAGCTCTATGAGTTTCTTCTCTTCGACACTTCCCTTTCCTCGTAACTTGAAATGGATTTCTTTGGTTCACTCTTTGCACTCGCTCAATGCCCTCCTAGCAAAGTTTTTACAGAACCTTCAGTAGTTCTGTTTCTTTTCTATGCCTTCCTTTTCACAGTTCCTCATCCTCCAAGGTGTTCAACAACCTCGAGGCTCCTCCTTGAATCTATGAATCTTTCTGGTGTGCGCTCCTTGCATGTTCTTTCTGACTCCGTAGAGCTCAGATGCGCACTCCTCACACTGGCTATAGAACTTCCAGTGTTTTGTTGTGCACTCCTTGCATGGCCTAAAGAACCTAGACAGAAATCACAACCCAATCAGATAGACAATACAATCTATCTAGAACCTGTATCTACAGTATACAAGTGACACTCAAATGCATAAACATACATAGACAATTCATGGAAGGAAAAACTTCTCTTTGTAGTAATTTCCAAATGCCTATACAAATTTTTACAAAGGCTAGACTGTAGCAAGTCTTAGCTCTCTCTCTCGAGACCTCTCTACTTGAGAACTCTCTCCCTAACTCTCTACTCAAATTTATTCATTTCAAAATGGGGGCTCTCTCGAGCTTATCCTCAACCATTGTCTCCGAGCTATCACTATCACCGAGTGGCTCCTACGGCTACATTACATAAATGGATGTCTAGTCTTGACAGATCTGGACTTAGTTGCAGGTAACCATTTAAGGAAACCTCAACCACTTCTTGAACAACTGTGTGGTCTATCACTAAAAGCCTTACAACATTTATTGAAATTTCAAATTTCAAAATTGAGAGGGTTGCGCCTCTCCCTTTCTCCATTAATGCGTTCTAGATGTGTTGGTTGTTGGCACACTGCTGACGTGGAGTGATGCTCCTACATCATGTTTACCCGTGTTTAGGCCCATTTTGTAATGTATAAATAGAGAGCTAGGCGATGTAGGAAGTAGTTTGATCTAGGTGATCAAACGAGGTACAAGTATGTGATGTTAAGTGCTAAGTGTTAATTGCTAAGTGCAAGTGGTAATTGCAATTGATTTGTGCATATTGTGTGAGGCTTACATTGCTAAGTGCAAGTGATTGTAAGAGACCGTGGAAGGATTTGTGTTGTAATTCAGGGAAGGAGGATCTAGTGAAATGCAAAGATCTCATTTCCTCTACGGAGTAATATATAATTCATCCGTGCATGTATAATATTGACAGAAATAAAGAAGAAGAGTCGGTGGACGTAGCCACAGGGTCGGGGTGAACCATGTATATTTTGCATTATGGTTGCTATGTGCTTTATGGTTGTTCTCATGTCTATGTGATTGAATGATTAGTGCACTAATGTATGCTTAGAAGGATCTAATATGGTAGCTTAGTGCTGAATAATGTGAATAAATGCTAGGTCTGATCTATGTTGGTATGCTTAGTACTTGAATCTATTGGATCTGTTTAAATACTACGTTGATCTGTTGTAGGGTTTAGTTGTGCTGTAAAATAAGGTTGAATATTAACGAACTGTAACTACTAAGTTCTTTATGAAGGTGTTTTAATCATATGTCTATGTCCTAGCTAAGGTTTCATACACTGGAGTCCTGCAACCACCCCAGCCTCTACCTCGGGTGAGACTTCATCTGCTTCGTAGGTGTTTCTAAAAGGGTTGGTAGTTAGGGTTTTTTTGGTGCATTGTTGTAGCATTGAACCGTGGGTCTGCCCCTGTACCAACAAATGGTTTTGTTGCTGAGACCTTAAACTATGTTTGTTGGGAACTGAAGGAAAGAAAGAAATCTATGTGCGTGGATTTGTTTCCTTAGTGCACAATATTCTACTTGACCTGTAAAGCTATGTGCTAAGAAGAGAAGTTTTATCCGAAGAAATGAGGTAAGATCTCGAATCTTTGTGCTATGATAAAGGTAAGAATAGTAAAACTTTTTAGATCTGGAAGCTTTATGCTCTGCTGAAAGTAAGATTAGTGGAAATTTTTGTTTCAGGAGTATGGGTCTAGGTATGTTTGATAAATGTTATCCTAGTCTAAAAAATAGGGCACAACTAGAAGAGAGAAGGTTTGATATGAGTAGATCTGATAGAAATAATGAAAGATATGTTATTCCTATGCATAGAAAGAATGTTTGGACTAACAAATGGATGCAAGATCCTAGAAATAATTTTTTGCAGGTTAGTGTGCAGTACAGAAAAGGATGGGGATCATTTAAGAAAAAAAGAGGATTAACCCTTTGTTACATTTGCAAAAGACCAGGACATCTTGCTAAGGAATTCCTTGGAAGAAGACCTAGTTGTCTTTGTTGTAAATCTATGGACCATGAAGTTTTAGATTTCCCTAGAATGATTGTTAAGCTTGACATAATGAATATGAGACAAGACAAACTTGAGGAAGGTCATGAAACTGAGACCATGGCAGAACCCCAGTCAGAATCAGAGACTGTACTACTGCAAATGAAAGAATCCCTAAATGATCACAGAGATATCAACTTATCAAAGATATTCAAAGAAAAAGAATGCATAGAAGCAAGAATAGGAGACTTTGACATAGATTGTGTTCTGGATGAGGAAACACAGGTAAATATCATGACAGAAAGAACTTGGGAAGATTTAGGAAATCTTGATACGATTTCTTCATTGGGAGGAATAGGATTATTCAGGGGAAAGATGATAAACCTATGTGGAAGACTCGCCCAGATATCTATGAGTGCTCATGGAGCTTCGATAAGGAAGATTTTGAGGTTGTTAGATTCATTGAGAACAATGCTCCATTTACTATGTTATTAGGAAAAACTTGGATCGAGAAAGATCAAACTAGAAGAAAAGAAGAGGAGGCCCTAGAACAGAAAAAGAAGGAATTAAAATATTTCATGACTATGAGGATAACACACTTGATTGCAGAAAAGGAGAACGGATTGAAGCTATTTAGAACCAGAAACTTGGATCAAGAAGTTGAAATAATACAAGAAGATTCACATACGAGTAGAGCACCTACCCCAGATAGAGAAGCAATATTACTCTCTAATCCTATGAAAGAATCTCAACAGTGCGAAGCTGCTATGACAAAAGAAGACAAAAATGAGAATGGAAAAATGAATACCGAGATGAAGATCACCAAGAAGAAGGCTAGAAAACTCAGTAAGAAGAGAGAAAAGGTCAAAAAGTTACAGAAGGGCCCAGAGGGAACTTCACGAAAGGAAGAGTTCAAAAATTGGAACTTCGTCGGGATATCAGAATAGTGCCCCATGGCACTTCACCATGGTGAAGCGATATGACCGTTGGAAGCATTATAACCATTGGACCAAAATTCCAGAATGGTTAAAACAACAGTTATGACCAAAAATCTCTCCATCGAACCATTGGGACCACGTTGCAATAGACAAAACTGTATTGATGGAAAGCTTCTTATCCGTTGGAGAGATCTGTTACATCATGTCTACTTAGTACATCGACTGTTGCACTGAGAACACTTTTGTGAATTGTATCATAGCTAACAAGAGAATCCATTTCTACCACGTTGTGCTTAGTAAGATCGAAATTGATTCTATTTCTTTGAGCACTCATCCATCCACACAAGTTTTCCAATCAAGAGCGTGCATGTCGGACGAGCTCAACATTGTGGAGAAGTCAGTCGAGGAATTTTTAATATATATGTTGGCTGAGAGAGTGATTTCCATTGGAGTTCAAGATTCATCGATGCGAGGAGTGAAATCCTCTTCTTCGATTGCTCATGGATCCAGACCATCCCGACCGGTAGCAGAGAAGAGAACCAAGCACAAAGATGATCTAGCAAATGTGAAGTTAATCCCAACCATCTTACTCGACTACATCCTGCCTCTGGTTGGCGCGGTGAGTTGTGACAGTGTCCCGGGAAAATTTGATTACACCACGGTTACTGCGTACCTCCTGAAGGGGATATATGCATTCAGAACACAACAAGATAAGATCGTGACATTGAAGTTCAGCGACTTCAACCTAGGTGACTGCAAGAATTACAACATGCTTTCTCCTTACAAGTATCTGACCAGGATGAAGGGGAAGAACTCAAAAATAATCCTCCATCCATGGACTATGAACCTCGTACAGTCCACCCTCTTGAATTTGATGAATATCCCACACTTTGGAAGGCACCAAGAGGTTAACGCATGTGTTAAGATCCTGCTCTCATGTTACAATGGCAGCTATCTATGGCTAGATAGACGCATCACAATCAATCCGACGTTGATCCATAGGATCACTGGATTGAGCATGCAAGGACCTGACCTGGAAGACTTCTACCCAGGGAAGGCTTATGACCATGCCCTGGCACAGAAAATTAAGGAAACTTACGACGATGTAGAAAAGGGAATGTGAGGCTACTGTTGGAATATTGATTGTTGTCATTGATGTCAACCCTAGTCATGGGTTTTGGACCACAAGATTGATAAAGGTATTTGGACATGAAGGAAAATTCACATGCATATACAACACCCATGAATGGATAGTATACATCATGCTGTTTTTGGTGGTATGTGGCATGTCACATGGATCCTCATGGTTGAGGAGAAATGAATTTTTGAAGATGACAAAGTGAATTGAAAAAGGAAGTACATGTAGGCCCTGAAAATAATTAAAGAAAATAATTACAAAATAAGAAAGTGTCAGGTCGGCCCTAATGTTAAAAGGAAGTGACATAAATGGTATAAATAAATATCATTATACATTCATTTGATACAAGTCTAATTTTAGAGGGAAGAAGAAGTAAAAGAAGGTCGGATTTCAAGGGAGGATGAAGTCTTTTGGTGATGTGTTCTAAGGTATGTTATTTTCAGGTCACCTTACCATTTTTTCTATAACTTTTTTTATAGAATGATTCAGATGGTGAAATCGCTATGGTATTGATAATACATATCAAGGTACCTCTGGTAAAAATTTCATCTCTTGATTCACTATAATTATGGAGATACACTCTGTGGAATACAGGGTTTGTGACCAGTCCTGAAACTAGTCAATAAACAGGTGTTCTAGGTAAAACAGTCATAACGTTTTCATATAGACTCCAAATGTAGTGGGACCACTTCCATTTAAAAGAGTACAAATTGTAGTTTCTTTTGTGTGATTTTCAGAATCAGATGTTAAATATTGAGCGCGTGGCATGTTGTACAAGTTGGGTCTTCTGAACAGACCAGAATTGAACAAAGTCTACCATTCTTTCTATAACCTCTTTTTGGGGAGGATTCAAGGAGTGAAAATTAGAAAAGTTTCAGATAATACATTGAGTAACATTATCTACAGGATCAGAGTACTCCAAGAATTGAATAATTGCATAAATTGAAGAAGTCTCAGAAAGCATTATCAGGTTCTATGTGATGATTGGTTGATGGTGATGATTTAATGTAAAGTTTTATTATCTCATATATTATTGGGTGGAAGGAAGGGGCAAGGATAGAGAGTTCAAATATCTCTTGATATTGGAGGATTGTATCTTCCTCTTGGAGGTTTATCCCTCCCTTTACATTTGGAAGTTGTAGCTACCTTTGGAATTCATTACTTCCCTTGAACAAAAACTATTGATTATTTCTCATATATTGTGCATGGTGTATTGTGGTGTATTGGTGTAACTCTTATACTATTACTCATTTCTCATTGGATATAATTGAATGGTTTAAGTATAAGTTGAAAAAGGTTTTTAAATTGTACTTGATACTGATTCACCCCCCTCTCAATATCAACAACTACAAGGTAGCCTCCATCCAGAATGGTGTAGTGCACCTAGCCTGGTAGTTGATCGCAATAAATATAGTGAGGAAGAATTGACCTAATCAAGTCATAGAGTTCATTGTTGACCTAGGCGGGAAATGTGTATAAGGACTCTAGATGAACTGGGTGAAGTACTTGGTCAACCAGCTAGAATTAGACAACCACAAAGCTCAGGATCAGGGCTATGAGTTCCACTTTAGCTAGCTCTTGATCCTCATCGCATTTACCTCTTGGGAAATTTTGAAAGGTGTGACCTTCCCGGACATTGAGCCATTCAAGCTGCTCACTGTGAAGTTCATCATGCTTTGGTACTCGAGCGATATGGGAAAATAGTGGCAGAAAAACGCGATCTTTCATACCTATTATCTCCAACCGAAGAGGGCTATCGAAGTTGTCCCTCGCATGATTTCTAATGCCTTGCAATAGTTCTGAACCCTCGTGAAGTTCTGTGCAGATCAAAACTTCATTTATATCATTGTGTGCATAGATGAGCAAAAATAAGAGCTTCAATCGTACTACAAGATCATAGAGGAGGACCTTGAAGAGATCACCAAGGACTGGTCTGCAAAAATCCTCATCCCCGCAGACCCCGCAGAAATTTTAGACCCTAAACTAATCAATAGCCCTGAGACCAGTCATGAAGAAAAGGATCTTCCTGGACCTAGCAGAACAAAGAAGACCGAAGAGGTCCAAAACTGGAGCAACACATCAGAAGGAATTGATTGAGTATCACTTGGACAAGGGGGTGATGACGAAGTAGAAGAGACAAATGGAAAAGAGGACCAACAAAAGCAAGGTGAAGTAACACCACCTAGGGACCCTATTGATGAGGCTGATCCCTTGAAGAAAATCAAGGTTTCTCCCATGAAACCCACTCCCCGAAATAAATCTAGAGCCACCTTGACTAAGATGTAGACTATTCTCACTGTGGATGACTTCAACATTATCATCACAACTATAGCAGATGCCTCACTGGACATATTGCAGAAACATGAAGCCAAGTAGGAGAAGATGTATGATATAATCGAGGTTGAACTCAGAGGGGTACAATAGGCCATTCAATCTAGTTGCACAGTATCCACTGCGCCCCCACCATCAGAAGCACCTAATTTGGGACATGGGCCTTTCCCACTCTGCATACTAGCTGATGCGACCAAAGCTCGCCTTCGTTGCACATAGGAAGAAACCAAACATGCCACAGAGGCCCTAAAAAAAGTACAAAAAGTAGTCATAGAGAAATGTTGAGTTGCGTAGCAAGAGAAGGCTGCCCTCCAAACTAGGTTTGAAGAAGAGAAAGCGTAGGTCCAACAAGAGAAAGAGCAGTTGCTCATAGAGCAGGTGGGAGTAAAAGAAGTAGTTAGCAAAGCACTTTTCTCTATGAAAGGCTTAGATAAAAAGGAGGAAGACCTAGTGGAACATCAAGTAGAGTAACTTGTGGAAGTTATCCAATAGCTTCAACAGAGAATCACAAACCTGGCAGGACATGCGAGATCAAAGAGAATCCACTACCCAGAGCGCAGTCGAGAGGATTAGAGCATTCACTTTGGAATGAACATAGCTAAGTTCTCACTGCGAACAAAATTATGAGAAACTCACTGAAGATACTGAGTTGAAGGTACTGGAGTCACAACTCCAGGAGGAAAAGAAGAAAGAAGAAATAGTACAGGTGCAGTTGAAGCTCCTTTCAGAAGTTGAAAGGATGAAGCGATCCTAAGAATAACGCACTGCTCAACGATAGGTCCACACCATTCATAGAAAATTCATGGAAGTGACTCAAAGGCTCCAACTAGTCCAGGACAAAGCTTTCCAACTATTTGAGGAGATTGAAGGATGAGGCATAGAGTTGGAACAAGTAGTCATTGCAGTTGAACAACGTTTAGGGGGACTTGTCAATGAAGTAGTCATCCAAGAGTTCATCGATTAGGAGGCCTTGGTGCAGCAAGAGGTCGAAGCAGCTTGAGCCAAGCTCGAGTATTTTGAAGCACAACTACCCAGACTAGAGTGAATTGGGACGATTCATAGGTGAGTGTTGGGGGCCTGTTGGCCCTCAACCAAGTTTTGAGGATCCTTAGTCATGTTTGAACTTCTTTTGGGACTTTCACAGGCTATCAAATACAAAGCACAAGTCGAAGTAGAGATCATGGGATCTTAGCCCCTTTTTAGGGCTTTTTGGGTTTTGGGCTTATGTAACGGGAATGGGGATGTCATCCCATGCATTTACCCATGTTTAGGCCCATTCAGTAATGTATAAATAGAGAGCTAGGCGATGTAGGAAGTAGTTCAATATAGGTGATCAAAGGAGGGACAAGTATGTGATGCTAAGTGCTAAGTGTTAATTGTTAAGTGCAGATGGTAATTGTAGTTTCTTAGTGCAGACTGTGTGAGACTTGCAAAGATAAGTGCAAGTGATTGTAAGAGACCGTGGAAAGATTTATGCTATAATTCAGGGAAGGAGGATCTAGCGAAGTGCGCAGATCTCCTATCCTCTACAGAGTAAGATATGATGGATTTGTGCATGTAGAAGATTGACAAAAATAAAGAAGAAGAGTTGGTGGACATAACCCTAGGGTGGGGGAGAACCACACATATCAGGAATTGTGGTTTCTATGTGATCTATGGTTGTTCTTGTGTCTATGTGATTGAATGCTTAGTGCACTGATGTATTCTTAGAAGGATCTAATATGGTATCATAGTGATGAATAATGTGAATAAATGCTAGGTCTGATCTATGTTGGTATGCTTAGTACTTGAATCTATTGGATCTATATAAATACTGCGTTGATCTATTGTAGGGTTTAGCTGCGTTGTAAACTAAGGCTGAATATTAATGAATTGTAAATGCTAAGTGATTTTTTAAGGTGTTGTAATCACATATCTGTGTCCCAGCTAAGGTTGCAGACATTGGATTCCTGCAACCACCCTTGCCTCTACCTTGGGTGAGACTTCATCTGCTTCGCAGGTGTTGCCGAATGAGCCGATAGTTAGGGTTTTGTTGGTTCGTTGTTGTAGTGTTGAACCCTGGATCTGCCTCTATGCCAACACTCTTCATCAATATGTTCAAAATGACAATATACTTTAACCTCTCGGATCCAATTATCTAGCTTTTCAAGATTAGCATCTCCATTAAACACAGGTAAAGGGAATTTTACATCAAGATTTACTAATGGTTTATTAAAATAATCTTTATGGATAGAATGATGAGAACGATGAGAATGATCATAGGAAGAAGAGCTAGAACTCAATGGTGAATATTGAGGCTCGGGAGGGTCTCCTCCAACCTCTTGATTCACTGAAGCAATATCATCTGCTTGTGCTTCCTTTTTCTTCCCTTTCTTGTTCATCCTCTTCTCGTAGTCTCCATACATTCACTCAACCATTTCTGACATGTGATAGAAGAACGTATGGAAGTTTTTCTTATGTTCATAACGCTTGTCCTCTTCATCCATTTTCTTCCTTCGGGATGCACGACCAACTACTGGGTTGAAAGTATTAAGTGTTCCTTCACCCTGTTTATGCTTGGCCCTAGTAGGCATTCAAACTCAATAATTCAAGTCAAGTATGACTTCTCTAATACCAACATGATCCAATATCTTTTCATCAATGTGACTTATTACAGAATTGTATTAAATGAGCATAAAATGAAGTGCACCATAAAGAAGGAAAAACTCAACAATGAAGAGACATATGCATCAAATATGAACACAAAATATTCATAACAGAGTTCGTCCTTGGTGGACTACGTCTCCGGGTCCTTCTCTCAAATGGGTAGGTATTTTAATTAACTCAACAAAAGAATTTGGAAAAATACATAAGTATACCTCATTCTGGATTTAAGTTGTAGAAGCTTTGCTCATATCATAAAACAAACAAAACCACTAAATTTGTGGTGTTGAATTACTTTTGGTTAGTATTTCCCTTCTCGGGTTGTCTGAGTTATTGACCCAGGGTTCATGTCATTCAGGGTTCCAACAAAGCCTCTAAAACTATTGGCCCTCCTGGTAATCCAGAAGGCAACAAAACACCTTGAAGGTATTGCGCAGTCTCACTTGAGATAGCTTTAAATGGGTGACTATAAGACTCATGTGTTTATAGCCTAGGACAAAGTAGGGGATAGGGGTTTATTTATTAAATCCAGGTACTGTGAGAAGTAAGGTAAACTAATTATCCTTGAAGTCGCATATGTATATTTCATATTTTAATTCCAGCAGAGTATAAATAGATTCATTGTAACACCCTGTTTCCCCCAGTTTGTAAAAATAACTATACTGGTCAAGAACTGTGGAAAACTCAAAAAATGTGAATGTGTGATGTGAATGGACCTATTGCAGGACTGCTAAGAGGGGATATGTTGAAGAAGAGACCACGATGGCTTAAGAAAGGTGGTGGAAGGCACCTGGAAAGGTGTCATTAACTTCCACCGAAACAAATACTGTATTTGGACTTCACTGGCCTGGAGAACCAAGAGTGGCTCGTTGGCCTAAAATAAATTACTCGCAGGTTGGTAGGTGGATGGCTCCTCAAGAATTAATGAGGGATGGGGGAAGTGAATCGCCCATCCGTAGGAGCCTCGAGCCTGACCACTGCGAGGGAAATCGTGCCACACACAACCTCGCAAGAGGGAAATGCATGAGGAAGAAGCGCGGAGGGGGAGATGTGGACGGGGGAAAGAGAACTCTAGAAAACACAGAGTGGGTGATAGCAGAGAAGGGGGAGAGTAACCCTCATTCTCGGTCACTGGAAAATAGAAACGCAGTCTCACAGCATCATGGTCTCATCTCGGGGGTGGCTAGTGGTAAATCCTATCGGAGTCACTGAGCCTACGATTGGGTGGAAACGATCACCCCTCTCAGTAGTTACACCAACTCTGGTGTTATTTCTGATAAGTGTTATTTGAAGTTAATGCCATAATCGCATGTTCAATTTTATGTGCTTATAAATAGTTCTGAATAGAAGTGTTTACCTAACATTTGATTTGATAGAATCGATCCATATGTATGCTTACATGCCATAGTTGTTTTCTGCAAAAATTATTAAGTCTGGGACATGAGTTCGCTCCACCAAGAATCGTCTTATTTGCTTAGTTTCTCGTAATATTTTGGGAAGGCCCCTTGAGAGTACTCTTTTCTGAGAATTATCCCATAAACCTTGTAACCGTACTGAACCTTACCAGAGACTTGATTAAGATCAGGGATAATTGCTCGAGAATCGTCCAAGGGTTCATGCAATCCGATTCTGGAACCCTTATGCAAGAAAGAGTAGCTTTCTAAGGTCTCGGGGTCATGGGAGTCTGAAGCTCCGAGATTTTGAACTTCGTGATTCAAGCTCAGAAGGGATAGAGAGATTCAAATATAGAAATAAAATACCCTAATGCTCAATGGTAAATGAATGGTCGGAATCCTTTCAACAATACCCCAAGCCTGTTAACACCGACAGATCTAGAGAAGGAGCGTAGGCATTAACACCTCGCCCTTTCAGCCTTCACAAATAGCGATGGGATCCTAGACCGTAGATCCCAGGGACCCATCGGATCTCTATAAGACGTCGATATTAACCTTTACTTAGGTGGGAGAGTGATCTCGACTACGTCCCGAAAGTCCTGAAGACATCGAGACCGTCCATGTTGGAGGACAAGTGGCAAAGATATGACCATTTTATGTATCGATAATTCGTGAGTTTGGAGGTGGAAGACCATACTCTTGGAGTCATGAAGTCTCGAGTCACAAGACCGCGATGCGATCTGGTCCATTGATAAAAGAGGATGGACAGTCATGGGATCTGACGTCTCGATACATCACGTATTGGGGATTCGTCAGTTTGGAGGTGGAAGACCAGACTCTTGGAGTCACGAAGTCCCGATTCGTGAGATCGTGATGTGATCTGGGCCATTGATCAAAGAGGATGGACAACCATGGGATGTGACATCTTGATACATTGCGTATCATGGATTCGTGAGTTTGGAGGTGGAAGACCAGGCTCTTGGAGTCACAAAGTCCCGAGTCACGAGACTGCTATGTGATTTGGGCCATTGATCAAAGAGGAAGGACAACCGTAGGATCTGACGTCTCGATACATCGCGTATCGGGGATTAGTGAGTTTGGAGGTGGAAGACCAGGCTCTTCGAGTCATGAAGTCCTGAGTCACAATATCGGGATGTGATCTGGGTTGTTGATCAAAGAGGAAGGACAGTTGTGGGATCTGACGTCTTGATACATCACATATCGGGGGTTCGTGAGTTTGGAGGTGCAATACCAAACCATTGGAGTCACGAAGTCTGGAATAGCGAGAAGTAGGAGCAACCATTGAGTCAGGACCTCCTCTCCATATCGCATATTGGGGTCTCTAAGGTTGAGGGGAATCGCTTTCGACTATAGAAGTCTCGAGCTTACGAGTTGTGAGAGCTTGTGCAACATGTGGCACGTCCGCTTGGTGGGACCCACATGGTTGACAACTGGTGTAATGATAAGAATCCCAGAGAAAGGGAGAAGTTGTGACAGATGGTGGACACGTGTTGTTTGAAATGGGAGTCAACATCCTCTTGACTTCTCGTACTTCAGGTTCTCATAAGAGAGGAGCACAAAGGCCCAACAACTCAAGTCGCAAAGTTATGAGTTCCGAGAAGCCCGGAAGGAGTCAAACCTTCTCTGACTTTCACGTCTTAGGGTTTTGTAAAAGAAGGGCCTAGAGGTTCAACCTTTCTACTCGTGAACTTGCAAGTTGTGAGCAAGGATAGTAGTTATCCCTAGCCGGTGGTCATGCGTGGAAAGCACTAATAAGGAGGGGCCATACCATATCAGAATCTTGGGTATCGTTGATTGGTGAAGAAAATTTGAGGATCTTCGACTCACGACTCGCGAGGTCGCGAGTTGTGAAAGGCACTTGCATTTAGGTACGTATGTGGTCCTATCAAGATAGGGACTAAAGAAAGGGAGCTAGTGCTTTGTCATTAAGCTGCAGGTAGATCTAGACGACCAGAATCTGCATGCCTAGATCTATGGCTAGGGTTCATTCTAGAGCCCCCTCGTCATTCTACCATTAAGATTGGACTCACTTGTATCGCTGAGTCGCGAAACACGAAAAGGCGCCTGGTTTGTTTGGCCTATGGTCCTAATCCACGATCACAGGGAAGTGAACAAGGAAGAACTAGCTTGCGCTAGGTCCACGTAGGACTTCGGGGATTCTGTCCCTTGAGGAAAAGAAATTTTTTTATTATGCCGTAGTGGGTGTGTTACAAATTGGTATCAGAGCATGGTTACAACACTTGGCCTACTTGGGCTCATGAACGAGTTGCACAGAAACTTCGTTCGGAACACTCTTAAAAAGAGTAACCCCCTATTTTAACCTTCCTAATCAAAATATGATGTTAAGAATGAAAAACCCCTATTGTGTGTGTGTGTACATGTGAAAATATAAATTATGTACTGGTTGTAAATAAATATAAATATTGACTAACAACCAACATTTTTCCTTTTGCACACAAGCGGAATATCAACCGCGGGAAAATATCAATGCATAGTATGGTGACTCACCATGAAGTGGGAGAAGGATCCCACAATAGAGACGAAGAGTCTGACGAAAGGAGGGAAACAAGGACCCCTCCAGATCTAGAAAAGACTGTGAGGAGTCTCATGGTCGAATTACAAAGCTGGAAGGCCGACAATGAAAGGATGATGAAAGAACAAGAAAAGCAAACAAAAATTAATGCAATTTTACTACAGAGTTTATCCGATCTACAAAGACAAATGCAGCATGAACCTGAAACTCAGAAACATGGTCATATTAGTGGCCACACTGAGAGGAGAACCTTGAAAAAGGTCCACCCCAGAGGTAAAGGACAAGCATAGGATAATTCCTCTGAGAAGGAAGATGGTGATTCAGAGGGCTCTTCTAGTAGCAGAACCAGTTCCTATCCCCGAAGAAAATAAAAGAATAAAAAGTCTTCCAAAGGTTGAAAATTCAAATAATTCAGAAAGGCCAAACCACCCTCCTTCAACGGTGAAATAAAGAAGGGAGAGGAAGCAGAGGCCTGGCTGCTTGGACTAAAGAAGTATTTCAAAGTCCATGACTTTTCAGAAAATATGAAGGCCCGAGTGGCCACTTTCAACTTGAATGGAAAGGCTTCCATTTGGTGGGAAGACCTTAAGAATATGAAAGGGGTTCGCGAAGAGGACTTGTCTTGGGAATCGTTTGAGAAATATTTTCGTAAGAAGTATCTGTCGGAAAAATATTTCGACGAAAAGACTAAAGAGTTTTATGAACTCAAACTGGGACAACTTACTATAGAAGAATATGTCAAAAAATTCCTCGATTTGTTGAGGTATGTACCCTATATCAAGGCGGAAAAGGTAAAGGTGCAATGCTTCATCAATGGACTACCTAAGGACTATTGGAATAGAATTAAATTTGATGAGCCAAAGACTCTAGAAGACACTATTCGAAAGGCAACCTATTGTCATGAATAGTTTGGGCATCGAGAAGAACCTCACGAAGGATGGAAAGAGAATAATAGTTCAATATTTCAGAAAAGGGGAATTAAACCCCCAGGATTTAGGAACTAAAAGAAGAACCCAAGAATGAACTTTCTAGCTTGGAGTATGCACCAGCAGAATTTTCCCTCCTTGAGCGAAAATAAAACTTTTGGACCCATATCAGTGAATACTGATAACCCAAAGAGAGAACCTTTGAAATGTTGGGGTTGCGGAGAAGAAAATATCTTGAGAGACTACCCACACCGACAACAGAATAGTCGGGGGATTTATAACATCCAAGAAGCTACTACCGTCAATGATGTGGTCAAGAGTGTGCCACAAATTTATGCAGCCTTGGATAATAACCAAGCCGACCACCAAGCTTCAATAGTGGAAATAGAAGGTATGATTTCCAACCATCTAGTGTCTGTTTTAATTGACCCTGGTTCAAATTTGAGTTATATATCCCCTAAAGCTATTGATAAGTGTAAACTACAACCACAAAAACATACCAAGCCATGGTTGGTACAGTTAGCCACTAGCACCAGAAGAAGGGTTGCAGAGGTTATACCAGCCTGCCAATTGATGTTGGGTAGATTTCCCACCCAAACAACCCTTAACTTATTACCCTTGGGATCGTATGATCTGTTGATTGGTATGGATTGGCTAGCCACCCATAAATCCAGATTGGACTGTTACCATAAAACATTCGAATGTGTAAGTAAAGAAGGGAAAAGGATAACCCTTCAAGGGATATGAAAACCTGTCTCAGTGAGACAAATATCAGCTCTGCAAATGAGAAAGTATTACCGAAAGGGATGTCCCCTATATGCAATATAGGTGTTGAAAACAATCGAAGGTGACAAATCAAGCCTTGATGATCACCCTATCCTGAGAGAATACAAAGATGTGTTTCTGGAAGAGGTACCAGGTTTACCTCCAAGAAGAGGACACCCTACCAGATGAGCACACCCGAGCTAGTTGAATTCAATATTTTATTAAAAGAAATGATGGATAAAGGCTATATTTGACCCAACATGTCTCCATGGGGAGCACCAGCCCTATTCGTGAAAAATAAGGACGATACCCTTAGACTGTGTATAGATTATATGCAACTCAATAAGGTAACCATAAAGTACAAGTACCCCTTGCCCAGGATCGATGACCTGTTTGATCAATTGGGGGGTGCATCTATTCTCTCAAAGATTGATTTGAGGTTGGGATACCATCGAGTCCGAATCAAGGGTGAAGACATCCATAAAATTACCTTCCGAACGAGGTATGGCCACTATGAGTTTGTGGTAGTGCCATTTGGGTTGACCAATGCCCCTACCACTTTTATGTGCTTGATGAACAATGTACTCAACAAGTTCCTAGACAAATTTGTGCTTGTTTTTATTGACGATAAATTGATTTACTCCAAGAACAAAAAAGAGCATGAAGAGCATCTTAGACTTGTGCTGCAAGTGCTAAGAGGACATCAACTTTATGCCAAATTCAACAAATGTGAATTCTTCCAGAAGAAAATACATTACTTAGACCATGTTCTCTCCGAAGAAGGAGTAGCGGTAGACCCTGACAAAATCAAGTCTATCATGGAATGGCCTACCCCAAAGGATGTTTTGGACGTCAGATCCTTTATGGTATTAGAAGAATACTATAGGAGATTTATAAAAGAATTCTCCAAGATTGGTTGTCCAATCACTGCCCTCCAGAATAAGGGGACAAAATTCCTGTGGACATAGAAATGTAAAGAAAGATTTCAAGCTTTGAAACATCTATTGACCCATGCACTCATGCTGAAGATCGATGATCCAGAAGCTGACTTCCTCATGTGCATAGATACCTGTAAGGAAGGGCTCGGAGGAGTCCTTATGTAGAAAGGAAGTGTGATCTTCTATGAATCCCGAAAATTGAACGAGCATGAAGTCAACTATGTGACCCATGATCTAGAACTAGTTGCCATAGTGCATGCCTTGAAAATGTGGAGGCATTACCTCCTGGGAAGAAAATTTGTACTTATGATAGATTACTGTGGATTGCGATACCTGTTTGATCAACCAAAGCTCAATTCTAGACAATATAGGTGGATGACCTTCCTTAGCGATTTTGATTTCAAAATCAAACACATTAAAGGAAAGGAAAATAGTGTGGTCGATGCCCTTAGAAGAAGTATGAGAACAATTCACCTGGCAGTGGTGAGCACCTGCGAGACAAATGTCAAGGAAAGAATTAGAAATGCACAAGAAATAGATCCCTTCATCTGGACCGTGACCATGTACCTACAACAAGAACCCACCGGAGTAAAATATGAAGGCTACCAGAAGACCGAAGGAGGTCTGCTCACTTACAAAAGCATATTTTATATCCTAGATTGTGACGACTTGAAGAGGTTCATTATGGATGAACTACATAAAATACCCTACTCGGGTCATCTAGGATACCATAAAATGATCACTGCCACTAGGAAACAATTTTATTGGCCTGGATTGAAGAAATACATAGTCGAGTACCTTGCCAAATGCAAAGAGTGCCAACAAGTTAAAGCAGAACATTGATACCCAACAAGATTATTGCAACCTTTACCCATCCCAGAGTGGAAATGGGAAACCATCTCCATGCATTTCATCACTGGATTACCAACCTCAGCCAAATAGAATGACGCCATTATGGTGGTGGTGGACAAATTGAGCAAGTCTGCTCACTTCATCCCCATAAAGTTGACCTGTAAGAAAATTGATATCGCCCAGGTATTCATGAAAGAGATATTCAGACTACATGGTATGCCGAAAGAGATCATGTCTGACAGAGACACGAAATTTACTTCCAACTTTTGGAAATCACTGATGGCTTGTTTAGAGACCAAGTTGTTGTTTAGCACCGTATATCACCCTCAAATTGACGGATAGACATAAAGAGTGAATCAAATACTAGAATATATGTTAAGAATGCATGTAATGTATAAACCTAGGAAGTGGTAAGACTACCTTCCACTGGTAGATTTCACCTACGACAACGACTACCAAACATCCTTAAAGATGAGCCCCTTCAAAGCCCTCTATGGTAGACTGTGTAACACTCCAGTCAGCTGGAGTAATCCCGTAAACATGATTTCTTTTGGACCTGACATGTTGAAAGAAATGGAACAACAGGTGACTTAGATAAAACAAAACCTAAAAGTCGCTCAGAACCGACAGAAAAGTTATGCCGACCAAAAGAGAACTCCAAGAGAGTTCAAGACGGGAGACCATGTATATCTTAGAGTTAGGCCCAGGAAGAGTTCCCTAAAAATGGGAGCTTGTGCCAAGTTGGCACCTCAGTATTGTGGACCCTTTGAGGTTCTAGATAGAGTGGGACCTGTAGCCTATAGGCTAGCACTTACTCCCACAGTAAAAGCACATAATGTTTTCCATGTTTCATTATTGAAGAAATATGTACATGATGCTAATCATATAATCGACTGGTCTATGATCCAGGTGGAACTAGAGGGAGAATTTCTACCAGAACCTTAGTGAATACTAGACAGAAAGGAAGCCCCACTCTGGAACCAAACCATTGCACAGGTCAAGGTGCAGTGGAGACATTTTGGCCCAGATGAGGCTACGTGGGAAATGGAGGATGCCATGAGACAGGCATATTCGATTTTTTTTACTTCTATACATGCATGTCATGTTGATAGATAAGAACATCGAGGACAATGTTCCTTTAAGGGGGAGGGAATTGTAACACCATGTTCCCCCCAGTTTGTAAAAATAACTATACTGGCCAAGAACTGTGACAAACTCAAAAAATGTGAATGTGTAATGTGAATGGACCTTGTGAAAAAGGTCAATGAATGTGAATAATATTATATATATATATATATATTGCAGGACTGCTGAGAGGGGATATGCTGAAGAAGAGACCACGATGGATGAAGAAAGGTGGTGGAAGACACCTGAAAAGGTGGTGTTAACTTCCACCAAAACCAATACCATATTTGGACTTCACTGGCCCGGAGAATGTTAAGTACCTATACCAGATCTGCAAATACACTTCAGAAATAACCAATAATAAGCCATAAACCATTCACCATAACAATGAACACAAGAAATAGAGAAAACCCTTGAGGTAGGGTAACACCATATATTAATCCTTATGGAAGG
>ML780559.1:2051241-2066005 GCA_009831015.1 Picea engelmannii | reverse complement strand
ATCATTCACCATAACATGAACACAAGAAATAGAGAAAACCCTTGAGGTAGGGTAACACCATATATTAATCCTTATGGAAGGATAAAACTCCTCAAGCAATCCTTGCTTGTACAATCACAATATTCTTCACTCTGTTTCATTACCTTACCTAGACTTCTTTATATATCTCTCCCTATCTCCTAGGAACCTTCTAGAGAGCCTTCTCACATTTATTAAATCCAACTACCATAGTGGGCCTTTATTAATATAGTGGACCTAGTCCACCTTACATTGAATGACTACATTCCCATATATTAAACACATAACTACATTCCCATTGGGTACCTCCCTAGGTACCCCATATTACCTCCCTAGGTATACCACAGAGAACCAAGAGCGGATCGCTGGCTCGAAATAAATTACTCGCAGGTTGGCAGGTAGATGGCTCCTCAAGAATTAATGAGGGATGGGGGAAGTGAACCGCCCATCCGTAGGAGCCTCGGGCCTGACCAACACGAGGGAAATTACGCCACACGCCTCCTCGCAAGAGGGAAATGTGTGAGGAAGAAGCGCGGAGGGGGAGATGCGAGGGGGGGGAATAGAACTCTGGAAAAAATAGAGTGGGTGATAGCAGAGAAGGGGGAGAGTAACCCTCATTCTTGATCACTGGAAAATAGAGACACAGTCTTGCAGCATTTTGGTCTCAGCTCAGGGGTGGCTAGTGGTAAATCCTATCGGATTCATTGATCCTACGGTTGGATGGAAACATGCACCCCTCTCAGCAGTTGCACCACCTCTGGTGTTATTTCTAATAAGTGTTATTTGAAGTTAATGCCATAATCACATGTTCAGTTTTATGTTCTTATAAATAGTTCTGAATAGAAGTGTTTACCTAACATTTGATTTGATAGAATGGATGCCTATGTATGCTTACATGCCAAAGTTGTTTTCTGCAAAAATGATTAAGTCTGGGACATGAGTTCGCTCCACCGAGAATCATCTTATTTTCTTAGTTTATCGTAATATTCTAGGAAGGCCCCTTGAGAGTAATCTTTTCCGAGAATTACCCCATAAATCTTGTAACCGTACTGAAACTTACCAGAGACTCGATTAAGATCAGGGATAATTGTCTGAGAACCATCTAAGGGTTCATGCAATCCTAGTCTATAACCCTTATGCAAGAAAGACTAGCTTTCTAAGGTCTCGGGATCATGGGAGCCCGAAGATCTAAGATTTTGAACTTTGTGATTCAAGCTCGGAAGGGATAGCGAGATTCAAATATAGAAAGAAAATACCCTAACGCTTGGTAAATGAACAGTCAGAATCCTTTCGAGAATACCCCAATCCTGTCAACACTGACAGATCTAGAGAAGGAGCGTAGGCGTTAACACCTCTCCCTTTCATCCTTCGAAAATAGTGATGGGATCGTGGACCGTAGATCCCAGGGACCCATCGAAGCTCTATAAGCCATCGATATTAACCTTTACTTAGGTGGGAGAGTGATCTCGACTACGTCCCGAAAGTCCCGAAGACATCTGGACCGTCCATGTTGGAGGACAGGTGGCAGAGATATGACCATTTCGTGTATCGGGAATTCGTGAGTTTGGAGGTGGAAGACCAGACTCTTGGAGTCACGAAGTTCCGAGTCACGAGACTGCGATGCGATCTGGGCCATTGATAAAAGAGGACGGACAGCCATGGGATCTGACGTCTCGATACATCACATATCAGAGATTCGTGAGTTTGGAGGTGGAAGACCAGACTCTTGGAGTCACGAAGTCCCGAGTCGCGAGATCGCGATGTGATCTGGGTCGTTGATCAAAGAGGACGGATAGCCATGGGATCTGACGTCTCGATACATCGCGTATCGGGGATTCATGAGTTTGGAGGTGGAAGACCAGGACCTTGGAGTCACAAAGTCCCGAGTTGCGAGACCACGATGTGATATGGGCCATTGATCAAAGAGGAAGGATAGTCGTGGGATCTGACGTCTCGATACATCCCTTATCGAGGATTCATGAGTTTGGAGGTGGAATACCAGGCTCTTGGAGTCATGAAGTCCCGAGTCGCGAGATCGCGATGTGATCTAGTTCGTTGATCAAAGAGGAAGGACAACCATGGGATCTGACGTCTCGATACATCATGTATCGGGGGTTCATGAGTTTGGAGGTGGAATACCAAACCCTTGGATTCACGAAGTCCTGAATAGCGAGAAGTAGGAGCAACCATTGAGTCAGGACCTCCTCACCATATTTCATATCGGGGTCTCGGAGGTTGAGGGGAATCAGTTTCGACTGTAGAAGTCACGAGCTTGTGAGTTGCAAGAGCTTGTGCAACACATGGCACGTCCGCTTGGTGGGACCCACATGGTTGACAGGTGGTGTAACGATAAGATGCCCAGAGAGAGGGATAAGTGGTGACAGGTGGTGGACATGTTTCATTTGAAATGGGAGTCAATATCCTGTTGACTTCTTGTACTTCAGTTTCTTGTAAGAGAGTAGCACAAAGGCCCAACAACTCAAGTCATGAAGTTGCAAGTTCTGAGAAGCCCGGAAGGAGTCAAACCTTCTTTGACTTTCGCGTCTTGGGGTTTTGTAAAAGAAGGGCCCAGAGGTTCAACCTTTCTACTCGCGAACTTGCAAGTTGCTAGAAATGATAGTAGTTAGCCCTAGCTGGTGGTCATGCATGGAGAGCGCTAATAAGGAGGGGCCATACCATATTGAAATCTCGAGTATCGGTGATTGGTGAAGAAAATTTGAGGGTCTTCGACTCACGACTCGCGAGGTCGTGAGTTGTGAAAGGCACTTGCATTTAGGTGCGTATGTGGTACTATCGAGATAGGTACTAAAGAAAGGGATCTAGGACTTTGTCGTTAAGCGACGGGTAGATCTAGACGGCCATAATCTGTGTGCCTAGATCTACAGCCAGGGTTTCATTCTGGAGCCCCCTTGTCATTCTACCTTTAAGATTGGACTCACTTGTATCGTTGTGTTGCGAAACATGAAAAGGCGCCTAGTTTGTTTGGCCTGTGTTCTTAACCCACGATCACAGGGAAGTGAACAAGGAATAACTAGACTATGTTAGGCCCCCGTAGGACTTCGGGGATTCTTTCTGTTGAGGAAAAGAGAAAATTTTATTATGTTGTAGTGGGTGTGTTACATTCATAACAAAGTGCTAACTCATTCATCAAGCTTAACCATTAATTGTTGAAGGAAAGAAGATACATGCATACATTCAACATATTACATGAATATTATCATGTTTCACCCCCTCCTGGGATACATCCACAAAGATTTGTCTCTTGTCTCTTTTATTATGGCAGTTCTACATTCCTGGCACCATGCGCTTACAATTCTCCACAAAACTGGGTAAGATCTATGTGAGGTGAAATAGATCACACCAGGCTCTAAAGATTACAGTTTAGTCCTTAGATCTACCTTCCCTCATATCTTATTTTCTCAACAGCTTACAAAATCAGTTCATACAGCTAAAAACATTACATATCGCCTATGCTCCTATGTGGTTACAGTCTCCAAATCTTAACTCCAAATCCTAACCCTCAACAACAACAATAACACTAAAAACAACCAACCCTATATGATACTTTTGTATCTATATTTATACATTTCAGGCTCTTCATTCTTTTACAAAATATTACTAAAACCACAACCCTTCTTACATTAGGTCTTTCTCCCATGCGCGTTTTGTTCTTCCTCCAGATGTCGCTTTCCTTTGTGCACACTTTCTTGCATGCGTGCATGCTGTTCTTTTTCCAGTTTTTACTTCAGTTTTCTGCATGTTTTCTTTCCCACGATCATTCTTCTTTCCCCTTTGGCCTGGTGACAATAGGCCCCCAACACTGACATGTGACTTGTCCCAAGTCACCTAATTTCTTTGTGCTTTATTTATATCCTTGGTGATTGTCTGGAATTTTTCCTGCAACTCTGTTGCTTTTGTCAATGCCTGCACGGTTTTCTCCTTGATGGTGTCGACTGTCTAAGTTTCCACTTCCTCACTCATCAGTCCTGTGCATTCTAGCTAAGTTTGTGTTGTCTGTTTTCTGGCTTCTTCTGCCTACACAAGTAGTTCTGCTACCCATTCCTGCAACGGTTCTATTTGAGCCTGACGCTCTTATTTCTGTGTTTGTGTAGTGATAAGAACTCGCCTTCTCTAATGTTACTTTATATACCTTATTTACATTATTTACATTATTTACAAGAGTTACAGGAAGGATTCCTTTGTCTTGAGGATCAGGATTTTTTTTAGTGGAAGTCTTCTGCGGCACTTTGCTTTGCACAACCTTGTTACCATTTGAGTTACCATTCTTGCCATTTTCTGAAATATTTTGCAACATCTTTTGTAACAAAAATGGAAACTTCAACAACTCATAAATAGAAATGTTATCCCTTAATTTTTTAAGATCTTCAACAACATCATAATCTAATTTAGGGCCGGCATTACTCTGTTTAATTTCTGCTGATTTAGATGGCTTTGGAGGTGGAGTTGTAGTGTTCTCGGCAGAAGGTTTGTTTTTTGTCTTACTCCTAGTGTTGTAAGGGTGAACAGTCTCGAAGTTAGCTTGAAAGATGCTATCAGAGAAGTGTCCAAAGATGTTTGGAGAAGACTCTTCTTCTTGAAATGTTTCCTGCTCGACTTCCTCATGAGGGATTTCAGGGGGCATCAAGTTATCTTGGGATTCTAGAATTGTCTAAAGAGCACATTGCAAACTTTCCAGGTTCAAGCCTTCGGGGTTTGAATTAGGTCGGTTGGTAGGAAAAGGATTTCGGAAAGGAGGTTTGTAGGGTCCTTTACTCTAAGAAGCTTCTTAAGTCGACCTTTTTAAATCTATAACTTGATTAGACAATTTTTGTACAACTTTGGTTAAATTTTCCAAATCAAAGTTTTCAGGTTGTGTTTTGTTTTGTTCAGGTCTGGGGAGAATTTCAATCTTCTTTTTGGAAGAAGAAACAGTCTCAGTTTCATTGCTAGAAGAGTCCTTAAGACTAAGTATATCTTTTTCAATTTGAGTAGCCTCTTCGAAGGCTTCTAACAACGTGGCCTTTTTAGAATGTTTGACCCAAATAGCTATACTTTGATGTAGAGATTTAGTGTAGTAAGCTACTACAAGACTCTCAGCAGGCATAGAATCTGCAGGGATTCGATTTTTAATCGTTAAGAATCTTTGATTGAAATATTTAACTTTTTCTTTTGGGTTCATTTTTAAGCTCGAAAGATCCATGACTAAGACTTCCGGAGGTTTACCATCTCCGAATTTTTCCAAAAAGCATGACTCAAACTTTTTCCAAGACACTATGGTATGGGGTTGTTGGGCGAAGTACCAAATGGATGCATTATCCTCAAAAGTATAAGGGAACAACCTACAGACAACATCTTCATGTTCAACATTACGAAGTCTGATGGCTAACATAAATTTTTTGATATGATCTTCAGCTATCTGTTTTGAATCGGGATCAAACTTGGGAAGCCACTTCTCCGGGTGCTTAGGTAAAGGGTGCTGGGCTCCAGGTACAGCTACAACATCCTGGTCCAACCAGGGTCTAGCAGGGTTGTTCTGATTTTCCATTGGGGTAGTGGGTGTGGGAGGATGAGAAGGTGAGTTGCCTTCATCTGAAGAGGAATCTCCCTCAGAAGAGGAAGGAGATGAGGGAGGTGGTGAAGGAGGTATCCTAGATCCTCCTGCAACAGGATTTATGTTTGGATTTGTAGGATTCACAGTGAGGTTAGTGTCACCTAACTGTTCTCTGATATTAGAGAAGTCTAAAGGTTGACCCCATGTACGGTTTGGTTTCCTCAAACTGGCTAAGGCACTATGTGTTTTGATAAGAGATCAGCGGACAATCTCTTCCAAGTAACCACCTGTAGGATTATGGGTTGCTAGCTCAACTGTGATCTGCAGATCTTCGGTTGAAGTAGTTGATGTTTGAGGGGGAATATTATCTTGTGAATGGCTTCTAGTCACTATAGGTGAGCGATTAGGGGGGGGAGGAGTCTTGCGACCGCCTCGTGCCATTAATTAAGTTCAAGCCCTCCTTCTAGCGCCATTTTTTAACGGGCGAAATGGTTCGTCCGTCAATTGAGAGAGTGGAACCGGTCCGGGGTTGTCTAAATAACCCAAGCCGTTTGGAATGAACCACCCTGACGAGTTTAACGGTTCCATTGGTCGCTCTAAGGTATTAAGAAAACCAAAGAGAAAACTAATCTAAACTAACTAATCTAACTAAAACAAATAAAACAAACTAAACTAACTAAAACTAACTAAAACTAGTAAAACAAAAGAAACTAAACTAACTAACAATAAAAACAAACTAATACACTAATCTAATTGAAACAAACTACTATATAAACTAAAACTAAATACAAATTACACTAACTATTCTACTAATTACTATTACACTAATTCTACTAAATAACCGTCCAGCTACTAGTTATAATACGACTTATTCACACATATACAATATACACAACTGGCAGATTTAAATAAAACCTGTAAAACTCATATACTTTCTGTCCTAAGACAGCCAAAGATTTGTTTTTTTTTTTATTTTATGATTTTATGAATAAGAAATAAAACTACTGAAATTAAACGATCTAATATACTAATTGAAATTAAACAATCTAATATACTAATTCTATAAATCTAATTAAACTAATATCTGAACTAAACTACTAATAAAAACAAAAAGCAAACGACTAACTGACCTGGACGTGCTCCTAATTTGTCCTGTGTATGATGACTTCGAAGCTGGTCGGAGGAAGGAAACTCACACCGGTTGATCCATAAGCTTCTCGTAAACGATAGGCTGCGCTGCTCTTTGAATTTTTTACAGGACAAACAAGACATAAAAAATCATAACTATATGATTATAAATCTCTGCAATAAGGGAAACCTGTTATGCAAAAACTTATATTTGACAATTCAATTTATGAAGAAGATAAACCTGTCATTCACAAACTGAATTCAACAATTGTTATGTCTTTTATACACTTGGAAGAAACCAGATATGGATTACAGTGATTAAAATTATATCATTTGCACATGATTAAGATAGCTAAAGTAGTCATTAACCAGATACAAATTGATATACACAACATGAAACAAAATATTGATATAATGAGAAGCTAAAGCTGTGACAAAACACCAAATTCTGCCTCAGTCTGTATTAAAACTCCATATCCTTGTTCTCCCATGAATGAGGATGTTCATTATTAAAAAAATGATAGGTATTTATAAGTCTCTCCACAGGGTAAAACCTCCCTGTGGATAATATCGAACTATTTTACATAATCTGGGAAGATATTCCCAAAATCAACTAAACTAGGAAACTAAAATGCAAGTGAAATATTTGAAATATCCCCTAACTGCTCATCAAATCCACTGTAATTTCGAATTCATCTGCAATAGACCAAAAATATCAAGTTAGAAAGATATTTCATTAACAAAACAATAAAAATTTGATTCTACAGACTTAGCTACAGAATCATCTGATTCTGTAGCTAGTCTAAAATAACATACAGGATCAGATAGAAATCAAATGAAATCTTTTAAAAGAATCAATTCCAACTTTCTTTTAATAAACATTAAAAACGAATCACTAATGACTCACATGATTTTATCATTCCAATTAAACAAAATCAAAAGTGATTCAATCAAAACAGGGGTAGGAGTACTTTGTTTCACGGTTACCATAATCAGGTCGAACAGTAACAAGACTGTCCCATATCCGATTAAAATCAAACAAGATCAAAATCCAATAACCAAATAGAGAAACAAGTATGCTCTGTTTCGATTTCCATCATAGTTGGGTAAACAAAATCAAAACCAAACAGTTTTACAAATCATTTCACATCCAATTCGAAAGCAGTGAAATCAAGCGAATCATATGCATCGTTGTGTTTTTCCAAAACAGGACATACGATTCGATCAAAATAGGATTGTTTTACAATTATAATAACTATTATGGCTCAAACAGTTCGCACCACAGGTGGATTAATTCAGACAGATACGTGAACCAAATCATACAAAATCATAATAAGATTGATTCGACTTTGACCACAATCACTATAGAATTGACATAAGTGATAATTGGTAAAATGTGCAAATAAACTCTATTGGATTTGAACGAAATGGTTAATTCCAAACAAGTCGCGACAGGGTTTAATATAGAAACAAATCATGAATCAATCTCGTTTCACAAATCCACTTGAAACACAATATCTATCGTAAATATGAATTCAACTGATAGCAGGGTCGATCAAACCAACGCGAATCAACCAGCTGGGTTTTTTACATAACCGTTACAAATTGTTTTGGATGTGTTTTAACAGGATCACATTGAGAATAGTCCGAATTGTATTCCTGTAATAGTTAACCACATCACAATTGTTGCCAACCATAACATATACATTATAACCAATTCGGATCGAAACTTGATTGTGTTCAAAATTGAAATGTGAAACAGTTTGTGTCTATAATAGATACAACGACTTCGATTAGCAACAGAACATCCAAATTAAGCTAAATGAAACCAATCAAATCCATACTAAGATCCAATCAAATCGCCGAAAGAATCCAATCGAAACTAAACTGGGAAAATGAATTTCATTAATCAAAATATAACTATGTACACAATGCATATAATGTGACAGAGCAAATTCACGCTGTAAACATAGTTGTTCGAAAGAATTCGAATTCGTTATATAAACAGGTGATAGAACATACCAGTGAGGCTGCTCAAATTATGCCAATTTTGAATTCACGACCGCTGTAGCTGACTCCACATTTTTAAACAAAATAGAGCTTGTCATCCTCTGTTTCTTATCAATGGCTTTCAATTTGGCCTTTTGACTGGTAAGCCGTGCAACTTGGTCCTCCAAAGAATGAATTCTGGACTGTAGCATTGGCACATCAAGATAATATCTCTCTAACCACGAGCTACATTGATCACAGGATGGCACTATAGGCTTCGACAGAGCAGGAGAGGGTTTAGATGAATGACCGGGGGTTTCACAAGGCAACTTAATGCCTGGGTAATTAGGGTCGTTTTGCAAGAAAGGTGGTAGGTTTGTCACAAATTCATATGAGGGTTTGGCACACAGACCTTCCGAATAGGGATATTCACTAGCCAGATAACGTTCCACTTTCGAGTCAGAGTCTTCACTCACCATGATGGGGTTAGGGTTGACAGGAAGTTTCGGCTTGTTCCTTGCCATTCGAGAGATTAAACAAGCATTCCTTTTGCCTTTGGTGTTTACAATGGGTTTGGCTTTGGGTTTCTTGCCCACAGGCTTAACAGTTTCGACATCCTTGGTCACAGAGTGGGGTAGGTCGATAGGTGAGTTAGGTAAGGGTTTAGGTAATAGAATACTATAGGGTACCGGGGGTATAGTCTTGTCCTCGCTCACCACAGGTTTGTCAACCTGTGGAGGGTTTGAATCCTCAAATTCATTGCGTGCAAGGAAATCGTTCCAACATTCTCCATGTAACCTCAGATGATAGACGATAATAATTTTAACCAACCCATAGTGAAAAAGGATGCTATCAGCCTAGTTCCTTTTGTATCTCTTAGACATTTTAAACAGGATTCTATGCAAGTAATAAGGCATATTAAGCTCATAGCCCATGAAAACCATAAGCAAACGAAGGTGGTGTAATAAAAAAAACCATACTGACCCTTGCAGGTGATAAACTGTTTGATTATCATCAGCAAAGCATGCCAACGTTGCTTGATCATGTTCACTTGCAAACCCTTATCACAGGAGCTAACCTTACGCGACTGGAAAAGCAGAGTCCAAGGGACCTCTTCCACTTTGCAATTCTTGGACCATCATTGTCCAGTGGCATGCAAACCCATAGCTAAACTTACAAATTACTCGTCAATTTGCAATTGACCATCCCCAACCTTGGCTCGACAACCATCAAAGGTTAAAGCGAATTGTCGAGCAACGCAGGGTTTAAAACCATCAAACTTTTGTATGAATGGGAGCCATCCAAATTCCTCAAGGTCACTGTGGGCACTATCGAACATCAACAGAGCCTGGCTACTATTGTGTTCAGCCCTTACGAATGGAGCCATGGTACGAGCACATGGTAAGGGTTTGGGTTGAAAACAACAACACACAGGAGAAAAGTTGTTTGGACTAACAGCTATGAACGATCAAAGGGGAAGCATTAATGTGCACGTGCGAGGGTGGTGAGATTATTCACCGCCATGCATAATAGTAATGGCAAAGTAAAACCTCTGTTCAATCAATCATAACATAGTTCAAACCATATTATTCATCCAACCCAGAAATCAAACGATGAACGGTATACCAATGCGCCATTGTATTATTTCAAACCACGAATGTTCAATGTGAAATCAAACCCAAAAGTTAAATATGTGCCATCGTATAAGTGTGTAATCAAACGTTTATAAAACATTGTGACAATCGATTTCATAACATTTGAGAAGCCAAGAGCTTATAATAATAAAGATCACATCATATAAAAACAAAATAAACCATGACCCCTATGCAATCTGATGACTAGGCAAGTCCCAAACAATATAAATCTGTATGCTCAGTGCCTTACCAGTTTAAGTTATGCAACCAAAAATGTCCAAATAGGCATAGTTTGAAAATTCATTTAGCCACATAATAATAAACCAAATGTGAGTGCCTTTTAGGATATCAATGAGAAGATCATGACAGTTCAAATAACGATGGAGGAGTTTTCACGCTTACAGTCGTGAAAACTAAATTGAGACCAATTTGCAAGTGTCGCAAGAAATGAAAATATCGTTTAATTGCAAAATGTGACGACAATTTGAAGTTCAGGAAACATAGGTGTAGGCAGCTTATAGGGAAATAGAAAAAATTGAATTGGCTGCCAACAATGGCGACACACTGGGAGAAGCAGTTATCTCTGTCAAAAGAAATAAATTCAGATTAGGACAACAAAGAAAATTTCAAATCAAAAACAACAATCAGAAAATCGTACAAACATCATTATTTACCATCTTTTCCAGCGATGTTTTAAAAGATGAAAACTAATAACAATCTAAAGATCAGCAAGTCACGATATTAATGATAAAATCTTCAATATTGTTGGCATGGCCACTGCTGCCAGCAGGCATCCATAGCCTCGACAGGGTTGCCATTTAACCCACTCTGACATCTGTATCCTATCAAGAAGTTCTAGATCAGAATAAAGGACATTAAAGAGGTTTCTTATAAAAAAAATTTACAGATTTTCATGTACCCGACATTGCTTCGCTGCCAGCAGGCCTGTTCAGTACCCCGACGAAGTTGTCTTGGCACCATGCATGCATTTACCCGCTGCCAGCGGACCTGTTCAGTATCCTGGCGGGTTTACAAACACTTCCCACAGTTCTTATTAATATTTTTATTTTGTTTTATTTTGTAGATCTATGAACGGGGTGACGCTGAAAGTCTTGATATTTTAACATATTTTTTCAGACCTCATCAGAATTTTTTAACACTGTCCTTTATTCAACTCCAGAAATGTTTTATTTACAAAAACAACTTCTATGACAGGGAGACATCTTTTGAGTCATTCCTTTACAGAAAAGAGACAGCGTAAAAAAATAATATATGATCATGACAAACTTTGCTCAGAGATTGAAATTAGTAAACTTCTTTCAAACAACAAAATTTTCCAACATAAATATCAGTTTTAGAAATATATCATTGATGTTCGTACAATCTTTCAGAAGTTATTTCAGCGAAGAAATTTTTCAATGGTCTTTGTCTGAATGGATTAGTACATAGGTATGCATATTTTTCAGAAAGCACCAAAAAAACTGATCAATCCAAATCAAAATCAAAACAGGAAGTAAACAAAAAAATGCAGACAAAAGAAATATTTACATAATATACAAGGGTAGTTATCAGGCAAAGTATCTTTTCAGGGCTTGGCCATTCACCGGATAGGTGTCAAGCTTCCCTTCAAGATTCTGTAATCGAAAGGAAATAGGACCCAACTTTTCATCAATAAAAAATGGCCCAAGCCATAAATTTTGAAACTTGGTGTGCTCACCCTTCCCTTCATGTGGTTTGTCCCACTTCAAAACGAGATCGCCTACCTCAAAATTCCTATCAGAAGCAGAATTAGAATCGAACCAGATTTTAATCAGTTGTTGATGTCTGTCTAACTTACACTTAGCTTGGGTTATTTCTTCTTCTAACTTCATCAAAGCGTTAATACAACTTTCTAAAGGGGGACAATCTTCCTCTTGGACTTTTTGTGACAATTGAAGTGAAGGAAGAAGAATGTGAGGTGGCAGAATGGCTTCTCTTCCATAAACGAGAAAAAAGGGGGAGTTACCTATAGTGGCTTTGGGTGTTACCCTATCAGCCCATAGTGCATTCAACAGTGCATTGTGCCAGTTCTTGTGATTTTCAGCCATGGTTCTCTTGATAATTTTGATCAAGTTCTTGTTTGTTGATTCTGCTAAGCCGTTGCCCTGTGGGTAGTAAATAGCAGAATACTTTAGCTTTATTCCTTTCTCCAGAGCGAACTCACTCATCTCTAGAGAAGAAAATTATGAAGCGTTATCAAAGACTAGACAATCAAGGATACCAAAACAAGTGATGATATTCGAGTTCAGAAAAGAAATCACCTGACTTGTGTTAACAGTTCTTATCACGACAGCTTCGGACCATCGAGTAAAGTAATCAGTGGATGTCACAATATACTTGTGTTGTTGTGAGGATGGAGGGTTAATAGGACCTATGATATCAAGGCCCTAATGCTGGAAAGGAGAATTGACTGAAACGGGTTGCAAGGGGAAGGCTGGTTTTTGAAACCACCCTGATGCTTTTTGACAAATGATACATTTACGACACAAGGCGTGGGCGTCCCTAAAAAGCGTGGGCCAGTAGTAACCGGCTCTTAAAACCTTATGAGAAGTGGTATCGCCACCGAAGTGACCACCAGCTTCTCCTGCACGCAACTCAAGCAAGACTTTTTCTGCTTCATCTTTTTTGAGACAACGCATCAGTATGCCATCAAAATTTTGACGAAACAGTATACCGTTAATTAGATGACAGGAGGAGGACTTTAGTCTCAACGCTCTTCTCTTTGCGGGGTCAAGGTGACGGGGTGCTAATCCATGTTCAATACAATATCTAATATCGTTGTACCAAGGACTTACAAGGTTTTGTGCACATCAAATCAAACTTTGATCGCGTTGTTCTAGGTTTGACGTATCACTATCTTCTCGTTGTCCTATTTCTGAATCAACTACCAACTTACATAATCCTTGGCCTCTCACAATATGTGATGGGGTGATCTCTAAGTCATACTCCTGCAAGGAGGTGACCCAGTTGGCTCTATTCTCTCCTAACTCCTTTTGCACTAACAAGTTCCTTACGGCAGGGTAGGGGACAATGACTTTCGTCCTTGACTTAAAAAGATAGGATGAGAAATGATTAACTGCTTTGAAAACAGCATAGGCTTGCCGATCGACCGATGCGTAGTTAAGTTCATCACCTTTTAAAGAAGAGCTCATAAAGGCGATGGGTACTTCGTTGTTCTCGGAATTCTTCTGAGTTAGGACTGCGGCATAGGAACGATTAGAGGCAAAAGTATAGAGTGTAAAGTCTTGAGAGAAATCAGGGCTCATGAGAGCTGGAGCGTCTATTATGGCCTTCTTTATGTCATTAAAAGCTTGGTTTTCTGTGGGTCCCCAGTGATATTAGGTGTCTTTCTTAATCAGGTTCTGGAGAGGCCTGACCATTTCGGAGAAACTGGGGACAAATCTTCTCATGAAATTAATCTGGCCTAGGAAAGACTGCATGGATTTCTTAGATGTAGGTGGGGGAATTTTAGTGATGAATTGAGTCCTCTCAGGGTCAATAATCATCCCATCACTCGACACAATGAATCCTAGTAATTTACCCTGCTCTACTGCAAAGATGGACTTCTTGGGGTTCAAGGAGATGCTGTATTTAAGACATCGTAGCAGAACGGCTCGTAAGTGAGCTAGATGATCGTCTTTGTTTTTAGAATACACGGTCACATCATCTAAGTAAACTACTACGGAGTGATTGATTAAGCCTCTAAAATAAATGTCCATTGATCTCTGAAAGGTAGCACCAGCATTAATCAATCCAAAAGGCATTTTGCGATAAGCATAAGTGCCCCACGGGGTACGGAAGGTAGTTTTTAGTTGGTCTGGCGGAGACATCAAGACTTGGTTGTATCCATAGAAACCATCCAGTAAGGATAGCCTCTCAGAACCAGATACTTGTTGAAGGATCTGTTCCGTGGGAGGGACAGGATAATTATCTTTGTCAGACGCTTTGTTGAGGTTTCGGAAATCGACACAAAGTCGAATTTCCCCGTTTTTCTTCCGTACTGGGACAAGGTTGGATACCCATTGAGTGTGCCTAACAGGAAAAATTATTTTAGCACTTAGGAGTTTACTCAATTCTTTTTGAACGGTCGGTTCTAGTTTAGGATGCATTTTCCTCAGTTTCTATTGGAAGGGTAAGGTTTGGGGCTTCATTAGGATGACATGTTGTATAATATTAGGATCAAACGTTTTAAGATCATCATAGGTCCATGCAAAGACATCCTTAAATTCTTTAAATAATCTAACAAAAGCAGCTTTTTCTTTCTTAGAACATCCCAAGCCTAGATTGATACACTGAGGATTTTCACTAGTCCCTAAATTGACTTTTTCATAAGACAACGAGGAACTATTAGTTTTGCAATTGACCGTCTTTTTAAATTTATCTTCAAAATCATAAAACTTTTCTA
>ML780559.1:2037041-2049582 GCA_009831015.1 Picea engelmannii | reverse complement strand
TTTGTTGTCTTACTCCTAGTGTTGTAAGGGTGAACAGTCTCGAAGTTAGCTTGAAAGATGCTATCAGAGAAGTGTCCAAAGATGTTTGGAGAAGACTCTTCTTCTTGAACTGTTTCCTGCTCGACTTCCTCCTGAGGGATTTCGGGGGGCATCAAGTTATATTGGGCTTCTAGAATTGTCTGAAGAGCACATTGCAAACTTTCCAAGTTCAATCCTTCGGGGTTTGAATTAGGCCGGTTGGTAGGAAAAGGCTTTCGGAAAGGAGGTTTGTAGTGTCCTTTACTCGAAGAAGCTTCTTCAGTCGACCTTTCCAAATCTATAACTTGATTAGACAATTTTTGTACAACTTTGGTTAAATTTTCCAAATCAGAGTTTTCAGGTTGTGTTTTGTTTTGTGCAGGTCTGGGGAGAATTTCAATCTTCTTTTTGGAAAAAGAAACAGTCTCAGTTTCGTTGCTAGAAGAGTCCTTAAGACTAAGTATATCTTTTTCAATATGAGTAGCCTCTTTGAAGGCTTCTAACAACGTGGCCTTTTTAGAACGTTTGACCCAAATAACTATACTTTGATGTAGAGCTTTAGTGTAGTAAGCTATTACAAGACTCTCAGCAGGCATAGAATCTGCAGGGATTCGATTTTTAAGAATTAAGAATCTTTGATTGAAATCTTTAACTTTTTCTTTTGGGTTCATTTTTAAGCTCGAAAGATCCATGACTAAGACTTCTGGAGGTTTACCATCTCCGATTTTTTCCAAAAATCATGACTCAAACTTTTCCCAAGACACTATGGTATGGGGTTGTTGGGCGAAGTACCAAGTGGATGAATTACCCTCAAAAGTATAAGGGAACAACCTACAGACAACATCTTCATGTTCAACATTACAAAGTCTGACGGCTAACATAAATTTTTTGATATGATCTTCAACTATCTGTTTTGAATCAGGATCAAACTTGGGAAGCCACTTCTCTGGGCGCTTAGGTAAGGGGTGCTGAGCTCCAGGTACAGCTACAGCATCCTGGTCCAACCAGGGTCTAGCAGGGTTGTTTTGATTTGCCATTGGGGTAGTGGGTGTGGAAGGCTGAGAAGGTGAGTTGCCTTCGTCTGAAGAGGAATCTCCCCCAGAAGAGGAAGGAGATGAGGGAGGTGGTGAAGGAGGTATCCCAGATCCTCCTGCAACAGGATTTATGTTTGGATCTGTAGGATTCATAGTGAGGTTAGTGTCACCTAAGTGTTCTCTGATATCAGAGAAGTCTAAAGGTTGACCCCACAAACGGTTTGGTTGCCTCAAACTGGCTAAGGCACTATGTGTTTTGATAAGAGATCGGCGGGAAATCTCTTCCAAGTCACCACCTATAGGATTAGGAGTTGTTGGCTCAACTGTGATCTGCGGATCTTCGGTTGAAGTAGTTATTGTTTGAGGGGGAATATTATCTTGTGAATGGATTCTAGTCACTATAGGTGAGCGATTAGGGGGGAGAGGAGTCTTACGACTGCATCATGCCATTAATTAAGTTCAGGCCCTCCTTCTAGCGCCATTTGTTGACAGGCGAAATGGTCCGTCTGTCAATTGAGAGAGTGGAACCGGTCTGGGGTTGTCTAAATAACCCAAGTTGTTTGGAATGAACCACCCTGACGAGTTTAACGGCTCTGTTGGCCGCTCTAAGGTCTTAAGAAAACCAAAGAGAAAACTAATCTAAACTAACTAATCTAACTAAAACAAATAAAACTAACTAAACTAACTAAAACTAACTAAAAATAATAAAACAAAAGAAACTAAACTAACTAACAATAAAAACAAACTAAGACACTACTCTAATTGAAACAAACTACTATATAAACTAAAACTAAATACAAATTACACTAACTATTCTACTAATTACTATTACTCTAATTCTACTAAATAACCGTCCAACTACTAGTTATAATACGGCTTATTCACAAATATACAATATACACAATTGATAGATTTACATAAAACCTGTAAAACTCATATACTTTCTGTCCTAAGAAAGCCAGAGATATTTATTTTATTTTATTTTATGATTTTATGAATAAGAAATAAAACTACTGAAGTTAAACGATCTAATATACTAATTGAAATTAAACAATCTAATATACTAATTCTATAAATCTAATTAAACTAATATCTGAACTAAACTACTAATAAAAACAACAAACAAATGACTAACTGACCTGGAAACGCTCCTAATTTGTCCTGTGTATGATGACTTCGAAGCTGGTCGGAGGAAGGAAACTCGCACCGGTTGATCCATAAGCTTCTCGTAAATGATAGGCTGCGTTGCTCTTTGAATTGTTTATAGGAAAAACAAGACATAAAAAATCATAAGAACTATATGATTATAAATCTCTGCAATAAGGGAAACCTGTTATGCAAAAACTTATATTTGACAATTCAACTTATGAAGAAGATAAACCTGTCATTCACAAACTGAATTCAACAATTGTTATGTCTTTTATACACTTGGAAGAAACCAGATATGGATTACAGTGATTAAAATTATATCATTTGCACATGATTAAGATAGCTAAAGTAGTCATTAACCAGATACAAATTGATATACACAACATGAAACAAAATATTGATATAATGAGAAGCTAAAGCTGTGACAAAACACCAAATTCAGCCTCAGTCTGTATTAAAACTCCATATCCTTGTTCTCCCATGAATGAGGATGTTCATTATTACAAAAATGATAGGTATTTATAAGTCTCTCCACAGGGTAAACCTCCCTGTGGATAATATCAAACTGTTTTACATAATTTGGGAAGATATTCCCAAAATCAACTAAACTAGGAAACTAAAATGCAAGTCAAATATTTGAAATATCCCCTAACTGCTCATCAAATCCACTGTAATTTCGAATTCATCTGCAATAGACCAAAAATATCAAGGTAGAAAGATATTTCATTAACAAAACAATAAAAATTTGATTCTACAGACTTAGCTACAAAATCATCTGATTTTGTAGCTAGTCTAAAATAGCATACAGGACCAGATAGAAATCAAATGAAATATTTTAAAAGAATCAATTCCAACTTTCTTTTAATAAACATTAAAAACGAATCAGTAATGACTCACATGATTTTATCATTCCAATTAAACAAAATCAAAAGTGATTCAATCAAAACAGGGGTAGGAGTACTTTGTTTCATGGTTACCATAATCAGGTCGAACAGTAACAAGATTGTCCCATATCTAATTAAAATCAAATAAGATCAAAATCCAATAACCAAATAGAGAAACAAGTATGCTCTGTTTCGATTGCCATCATAGTCGAGTAAACAAAATCAAAACCAAACAGTTGTACAATTCATTTCACATCCAATTCGAAAGCAGTGCAATCAAGCGAATCATATGCAACGTTGTGTTTTTCCAAAACATGAGATACGATTAGATCAAAATAGGATTGTTTTACAATTATCATAATTGTTATGGCTCAAACGGTTCGCAACACAGGTGGATTAATTCAGACAGATATGTGAACCAAATCATACAAAATCATAACAAGATTGATTCGACTTTGACCACAATCACTATAGAATTGACATAAGTGATAATTGGTAAAATGTCCAAATAAACTCTATTGGATTTGAACGAAATGGTTAATTCCAAACAAGTCGCGACATGGTTTAATATAGAAACAAATCATGAATCAATCTCGTTTCACAAATCCACTAGAAACAGAATATCTATCGTAAATACGAATTCAACTGATAGCAGGGTCGATCAAACCAACGCGAATCAATCAACTGGGTTTTTTACATAACTGTTATGAATTGTTTTGGATGTGTTTTATCACGATCACATTGAGAATAGTCCGAATTGTATTCTTGTAACAGTTAACCACATCACAATTGTTTCCAACCATAACATATACATTATAACCAATTTGGATCGAAACTTGATTGTATTCAAAATTGAAATGTGAAACAGTTTGTGTCTATAATAGATACAACGACTTCGATTAGCAACAGAACATCCAAATTAAGATAAATTAAACCATTCAAATCCATACTAAGATCCAATCAAATCGACGAAAGAATCCAATCGAAACTAAACTGGGAAAACGAATTTCATTAATCAAAATATAACTATGTACACAATGCATATAATGTGATAGAACAAATTCACGCTGTAAACATAGTTGTTCGAAATAATTCGAATTCGTTATATAAACAAGTTATAGAACATACCAGTGAGGCTGCTCAAATTATGCCAATTTTGAATTCACGACCGTTGTAGCTGACTCCACATTTTTAAACAAAATAGAGCTTGTCGTCCTCTGTTTCTTATCAGTGGCTTGCAATTTGTCCTTTTGACTAGTAAGCCGTGCAACTTGGTCCTCCAAAGAATGAATTATGGACTGTAGCATTGGCACACCAAGATAATACCTCTCTAACCACGAGCTAGATTGATCACAGGATGGCACTGTAGGATTCGACAGAGCAAGAGAAGGTTTAGATGAATGACCGGGGGTTTCACAAGGCAGCTTAATGCCTGGGTAATTAGGGTCGTTTTGCAAGCAAGGTGGTAGGTTTGTCACAAAGTCATATGAGGGTTTGGCACACAGAACTTCTGAATAGGGATATTCACAAGCCAGATAACATTCCACTTCCGAGTCGGAGTCTTCACTCACCATGATGGGGTTAGGGTTGAAAGGAAGTTTCGGCTTGTTCCTTGCCATTCGAGAGATTAAATGGGTGTTCCTTTTGCCTTTGGTGTTTGCAGTGGGTTTGGCTTTGGGTTTCTTGCCCACAGGCTTAACAATTTTGACATCCTTGGTCACAGAGTGGGGTAGGTTGATAGGTGAGTCAGGTAAGAGTTTAGGTAACAGAATACTATAGGGTACCGGGGGTATAGTCTTGTCCTCGCTCACCACAGGTTTGTCAACCTGTGGAGGGTTCGAATCCTCAAATTCATTGCGTGCAAGGAAATCGGTCCAACAGTCTCCGTGTAACCTAAGATGACAGATGACAATAATTTTAACTAGCCCATAGTGAAAAAGGTTGCTATCAACCCGGTTCCTTTTGTATCTCTTGGACATTTTAAACAAGCTTATATGCAAGTAATAAGGCATATTAAGCTCATAGCCCATGAAAACCATAAGCAAACGAAGGTGGTGTAAGAAAACAAAACCATACCGACCCTCGCAGGTGATAAACTGTTTGGTTATCATTAGCAAATCGTGTCAACGTTGCTTGAGCATGTTCACGGGAAAACCCTTATCACAGGAGCTAACCTTACGTGACTGGAAGAGAAGAGTCCAAGGGACCTCTTCCACTTTGCAATTCTTGGACCATCATTGTCCAGTGGCAGGCAAACCTGTAGCTAAACTTACAAATTGCTCGTCAATTTGCAATTGAACATCCCTGACCTTGGCTCGACAACCATAAAAGGTTAAAGAAAATTGTCAAGCAACGCAGGGGTTAAAACCATCAAAATTTTGTATGAACGGGAGCCATCCAAATTCCTCAAGGTCACTGTGGGCACTATCGAACATCAACAAAGCCTGGCTACTATTGGGTTCAACCCTTACGACTGGAGCCATGGTACGAGCACATGGTAATGGTTTGGGTTGAAAACAACAACACATAGGAGCAAAGTCATTTGGGCTAATAGCTACAAAGGATCAAAGGGGAAGCATTAATGTGTGTGTGCGAGGGTGGTGGGATTGTTCACCGCCATGCATAATAGTAATGGCAAAGTACAACCTTTGTTCAATCAATCATAACATATTTCAAACCATATTATTCAGCCAACCCAAAAATCAAACGATGAACGATATACCAATGCTCCATTGTATTATTTCAAACCACGAATGTTCAATGTGAAATCAAACCCAAAAGTTAAATATGTGCCATCATATAAGTGTGTAATCAAACGTTTATAAAACATTGTGACAATAGATTTCATAACATTTGAGAAGCCAAGAGCTTATAATAATAAAGATCACATCATATAAAAACAAAATAAACCATGACCCCTATGCAATCTGATGACTAGGCAAGTCCCAAACAATATAAATCTGTATGCTCAGTGCCTTACCAGTTTAAGTTATGCAACCAAAAATGTCCAAATAGGCATAGTTTGAAAATTCATTTAGCCACATAATAATAAACCAAAGGTGAGTTCCTTTCAGGATATCAATGAGAAGATCATGACAGTTCAAATAACGATGGAGGATTTTTCACGCTTACAGTCATGAAAACTAAATTGAGACCAATTTTCAAGTGTCGCAAGAAATGAAAATATCGTTTAATTGCAAAATGCGACGACAATTTGAAGTTCAGGAGACATAGGTGTAGGCAACTTATAGGGCAATAGAAAAAATTGAATTGGCTGCCAACAAGTGATAAGTTATGCATGTATCTTCTTCAACTCTTGCATTCCCTTGACTCGTTCTGGAATTGGTATGGTATTCTATCACTTCTTTTGTTCTTAGATCATTGCATTGATCCTCTCCTCCTCCTTGTCCCAGTGTTGGACCTGTGGATCCTCTTCCGGCCTTGTCCAAATTTGTGTTGCTTTATCCAACAATTCGACTGTCATGCTGACCTATTTTTCTAGCTCCTGTAGTTGCATTGTTGCTTCCTTCTTTCTTTGCTCCTTCACTACTGGTGGAGTTGTCAGTCTAATATGTTCGTGGAGAGTCTTGATCTCCTTCTGATACTGATCAATTTCCTACACAATTTGGTCGATCTTTTCTGTGGATGGGAGTTCATTTCCTTGCATAATAGTTGGAAGTTTCCCAAAAATTTCTTCCACTCTGTGTTCCAACTCGTTTCTGCATTCTTTTTCCTCCCGAGTTTCAGATTTGGCCTGTGCGCAAACTATTTCCAATGCTTCCCACTTATTTGTTGCTTGATATAGCTTGACTAAGTTTTTATGTGATCGCGACTACATCTTGTGGTCAACGCTAACATGTATTTTGTATAATGCTCTTGATGGCATCTGTGTCAATACCAATTGGATATGATCCAAATACTTTAGTGGTGTCTGTCCCACAATTTCATCCATTCGTAGCATGTTAGGCCTTATGTAGACTGTGGAATGTGTGTGTGGCATTGGAAGAACTAGGTCACATTCTTCTACCTCCACCCTTTCTGTGGTCTGTGTGGTCTATGGCTCTATGCCCCTAATGCTACTCGTGATTTGGGCTTCTCCAAATTTCTTAAGGAGTTGTCCCATTTCTACTAGCTCCTTCTGCAGTTTATCCCTATGGTGTGTGGCATGATCGAAATCCTTTGCGAGACAGTCTTGGACCATTCTAGAAATCATCGCTCCATCATCCTCCATGATTGTTTAGTTCGGTGGTGGTCATTCGGCCTTCATTTTCTTGCGTGCACTTGCTTCTTGTACTGTTGGTCTCTAAGTTCCCCCTAGTTCTTGTGTGATGGGGTTCAATGTAGTTTCCTGTGCTCCCTCAGTCAGTTTCTGTTGTCCATTGGTTGGATGAGTGGTTTCTCTCCTCCCCTTCTAGGTCCTTTGCTACTATGAGCCATCATCTACCTGAGTCGACTTGGTTTGGCCCGTTCTTCATTTCTTGGGTACTGGGATTTGTGGAGGTTATATTTCCACCTGCGCAACCCCTCCTTCTACTGTTTTTCCTAGTACTTCTTTGGGTATGATTGGAATCCTCCATTCATTAGTCCATTTGCTAATGCTCATGTCGATATCTCCCTCAGTGATGCAGTAGCGCATCTGTAGAAATTATTTATCTGGATCCTGCCTTGGTTGTATTCACATGGCTTGTCACCTAGCCTAGAAATTGGTGATGCCCCTGTATCGTGCGCCAACGTCTAGCGTTATTCTCCATGCTCGGCTGATGGCTTCCTGTATCTCCCGTAGGTAAGCTTCGAATATGATTCCATTCTCCCTCTTATGCTTGGCTAGTCGCACGGATCTCAGGACGCGATATCTTGCTCCTCCTAGCTATGTTGTGGTAAAAAAGATGACGTGTTCTGGTTCTCGTCGTCCCATGAAAGCTATGAGAGTGATAATACATGAGTAATGAAATTTTGTACCTGCGTCCTATGCATATTTGCAGTCTACTTTGAAAAATTTTGATAGGTATGGCACCCAACTCATGGAGGTGCCTTCTGTGCACTGAGCTTCAACAGCAATGACTCCTACCAGTACTTCATATTTGCGGCATTTTCTTAGCAGTTTGCAGGCTAAGATATTTGTGTCCTGGCATTGTTGATCGGTTTGATTATAATGCCTCTTGTTCCCCTGTCGGTGCCATATTTCTTCTTCATCTCTTATGCCAAATTTTTTTCCTTGGACTTATCATCCATAATCAGTGCAAGATCCATACCTCAGGTGGGTAGGCCTGTTATCTGCGCGATAAGTTCGACAATTATGGGGATGAGTTTGTCCAACCATACATCCCCTCCATCCATAACTTATAACAGTTGCTTGATTCATGCCAACGCATATTGGCCTCTGCCAAAGTGTGGTATCTTCAACAATTCTAGAATTCCTATTCTGTCCAGTCCAGTTGCCCACTGGTGTGGCTGAGTGATGGCTTCTCCGAGTTGGTTCACAATTATTTTCAGAATACTTGAGCTTCTCGACGTGACCCAATAGTTGCGGTTCCACCTGTACTCCCTCTGGTATGCGAGGTAGCACAATCTCTATAGCAGGTTTCTTTTGAGGTGAGATCGGTATCTAAACTCGATCCTCTTGCTGTGTTGGCTAGCTCAAAGTTCCAACAACTCCTGGTTGTTCCCCTATCATCCACTCTAGCCACAACCAGGTAGTTCCAACGATCTCCTTGGATGGGTGACCAAAGCCAGGTGCTTTCATCTCTTCTGGTTGCTCCTCTACTCCCAGATGTTGTGTCATTTTGTTCACTTCCATGGTTGTTTCAGTATGTTCCAGTGGTATTTCCCGGTGGGTTTCTTCTTCTTTATTCTAAGGCTCATGCACCGCTACTAGTGTATCATGTTTGATGGCCTTTGTTTGTGGTTGTGTAATCTCCACTAGTATTGGTATGGACTCTACTGGGATTTCCTCTGACGACGAGATTTCATCAATATCGACGATCTCTGGTGGTTGTTGCTCGTTTTCTTCCAGTGGTCCTCATGACCTAGTCTGAAACCTGGTTGATCTGGTTGTCTGGCCTGATTCTGCGAGCTTTGGTGGTGCCATAATGTTTTCTGTCTAACGTTTGATGAGTTCAAATGGCTTCGGTGAGCTCTATGGTTTCACTCTGTTCATTCTAGCTATTGTTGCTCTTTTTCTGTTCTCCTTTCACGAATAGACTAACTACTTTTGTGCTCATGTATTCTACGGGCTTGTCATGAAGCTTGTTGATGATGCTTCATCCATCATGTGATTAATGGACCATAACTATGGGTTCAATGCATCTACGGTGGTTTCATACTTGCCATTATGCCTACTCTGTCGTCTCCAGTTGGAACATTTGATGTGACATCCCATCCATCCTTTCCTTTCTTTAACTCTGCCTCATGTTGTCTTATCAACCTGCTTTTTCCCACTTGTTTCCTTTTTCGATATGGTTGTTATCGTTTCCCTTGTTGGCTTCATGTTTTGTATTCGTCTTGTCCCTTATGCTGTGCACTTTTTTTTTTACTGCGTGGTGGGTGGTCGACTGTCCTTGTATAGCTTCAACCGGCTCCCATTGATCATTCCTCTGAGTTCTGCGCTTGCTAGATCTCTTAACTATACATATCCTTCATCTATGACATATTTTACCTCGTATGGTCCTAACCAATGCATTATGAGCTTTCCTGGGTGCTGCAATGATTTACTATCGTAGAGAAATACTAGATCTCCTTCCTTGAACATCTTCCTCTTGATGTGGCGGTTGTGCCAAGCTTTGTCTCTTGCTTTTCGTACTTGTTGGTGGAATCCTACCAAGATTCGGTCTTCCTCCATCGTTAGTAACTAATTCAGTCTTTCCTGTACTGCGCCTCATTCTATCATCTATGTGATAGTTGCTACACATAGACTGGGTATTAAAAATTCTAACGACACTACTACTTCTTGACCATAGATTATTTTGAATGGTGTGTGGCATGTCAACTTTTTGCATGTGGTTCTATACACCCATAACACTATTGGTACCTTGAGGTCCCAATCATCCCTATTGACATTACATATCTTTGTCAAGGCGTTCTCTAGAATTTTGTTGAAGGCTTCTACCATGCCATTTTCCTGTGGATGATACGGTGTGATTTTTTGGTGATGAACTTCAAACTATTCGAGCATCGCTCGGATGGTGTTGTTTATGAAGTGCATTCTTTGGTCGCTCATCAAAATTCTTAGGGCACCCAAATCTAGTAAATTACCTATTCAAACAGAAAGTGTGCAATTGTCTCTGCGATGCAATCTTTTATCGGTATGAATTCCACCCATCTTGTTAGGTATTCCGTCGTGGTGATAATATATATCGCCCCCGTTCTTTTGGCTGGTGGGTTAATGGGTCCTACAATGTCTATCACCCATTTTTCAAATTCCTGATGTGTCACTTGCGGTCGTAGTGGCATCTCGTCCCTTCTGTTGGGTTTTCCTACCCTTTGACAGACATCACATTGATGACAATACTCTTTCGAGTCTCTGTGGATCGTTGTCCACCATAATCCTGCACGTATTACCTTCTACGCGATAGCTTTTCCTGCATAATTCCCTCCTGTTATTCCCTCATGGGTTTCTACTAAAATTCTTGGTCGTTCATGGTCTAGTACGTATCTTCATACAATGTTATATGTGCCCATCTTGTATAGATGTACTGCGATCAATTGATAGTTGGTTGTGCGGACTACCAGGTTCTTCTTTTGCACAATGGTATATTCTTGTGGCACAATACATGTGCTCAAGTACTGGATGATCTCTGTGAAGTAATTGTTAGCAATCTGTACTGAGAATAGTTGTGCATCTGGAAAGTTGTCTTCTAAATTCATTGGTTCCTCTCCATTTGTGACCCTCGATGGGTGGTCAGGTCCTGCATTCTATTTTCCTGGTTTAACTATTACCTCAAATTTGAATTCTTTAAATAAAAATAACCATCGACAGATTCTCCCCCCCAACACTAGCTTGTTGAATATGTATTTCAGGGCTGAGTGATCTATAAACATCTTAAAGTGTTTTCCCAATAGGTAATGTCTGTATTTTTGTATTGCATAAACCATAGCTAGTCCTTCTATTTCTGTCATGTTATAATTCTATTCTGAGTCTGATAATTTTCTTCTTGTGAACACTATTGGGTGATCCAAGTCTCCTGCTCCTGGTTGCACTAAGATAGCTCCAATTGCTATCGTTGATGCATCTACATGTACATGGAATGTCTTCTCCAAATATGGAAATACCAATATTGGTGCGGTAACCATATTTTACTTCAGGGTATCCAGACCGTGTTGGCACTCATCATTCCATTGATACTTTGTATCCTTCCTTAATATTTTTTCCATTGGCATTGTAATCTGCACGTAGCCTTTGATGAATTTCCTGTAATATCTTGCATGTCCTAGCGTTGCTCTTAGTTGGTAGACTATTTTTGGTGCGGGTAGGTTAACAATGACTGTGATTTTGGTTGAATCCACTAGAAAACCCTATTTGCATACTATGTGTACCAATAGTATCCCAAATGGTGTTCCAAATATGAATTTCTTGATATTCAATGATATATGGTACTGTTTGCATCATTCTAACATCATTCATAAAACTTCCACGTGGTTTTTTAGTAATCTATACATTGTCCAATCATCGAGGTATACTTCGAGGAATTTATGGATGAATTCCTTAAATGTTGCGATGACCAATCTAGAAAATATCACAGGTGCATTCTTCAGTCCAAACGACATGACTGTATACTGATAAGATCCCCATTCTGTCGTGAACATGGTATTGTGTCTATCCTCCTGTGATATCTTAATCTAATGATATCCTGAGAATCCATGAGTGAATGAGTAGGCTTCATGGTCTCCTACGTTCTCGTGTACTTCATCCATGAACGGTGTGGGGAATGGGTCATGTAGGCATTCATCATTCAACTTCCTCAAGTCAACGCATATCCTGATCCCTCTTCCATGTTTCTGGTCCTATACTACCATCAGGCTTATCCATCTTGATTCTTTGACTAGTTCAATGATGTCAGCCTCGAGAATCCTGTCGATCTCGTCTTTAACTTTTTGTTTATATATGGGGTTCAATATATATGGTCATTTTTTAATGGGTCTCACATCATCTCTGAGTGGTATCTTCATTTCTCCCAATTCTTTGACTATGCCTTTCATCTCTGTAAAGGTTGTGGGAAAAAGGTCGTTGTATTCACGCAACAATTTTGTGATGCTTTCTGGTGTCTGTTCGTCCCAGTAATCTCCAATGCTGACCATTTTGGGCTGCTCAACGATCTGTTGACGGGCGAAACAGTCCATCCGTCAACTGGAAGAGTGGAACCGGTCCGGGGTTGTCTAAATAACCCAAGCCGTTTGGTATGGACCACCCTGACGAGTTTAACGGCTCTGTTGGCCGCTCTGAGGTCTCGTAAGGAAACC
>ML780559.1:1990536-2000938 GCA_009831015.1 Picea engelmannii | reverse complement strand
TGGAGGGTGTCGTTGGTTCAGAATAGAAGCCTCTTTACACCATCCAAACTCCCATCAATGCAAAGAACATTTGCAGAAGAGGATACAGCAATAAGAAGATCTGGAACCCATGGCTTTAACGCACCTCTGTATGATTTGCGAATATAATGAAGCCATCACATTAGCTAGCATAAGCATGGCAAGTGGGGAATAGCTTAATTCCTTGGGAATGAGGTAGGCGTTTTACAGCTGTAACATCCCCTGTAACACAGCTCATCAATTACATCAATTGGTTGACCAATGAACAATGGAAAATGCATGTGCAATCGAAAGGGAATCAATACCAAACTTAACTATGTGCCAATGTAGCCACCGATATCCATAGCTTAACCAATGTATTGATATATGTAACCAGCATATCAATAGTTACACTAGTAGTCATAGGCATTAAAAGATATGCATGAATATCCATGTATCTCATGAAACTAAGATTGAGTATGCCAAATGCGAAGCCAATACAAACACTAATGCATTGAAAATTCAATGAAATTCAATCACACAACCAACCTAAGAACGTCCAATGAGTATACCAATGCATGTGAGTGTTATACCATAATGTTCAAATGCCCGACATGAAGTTCAACACCCAAAATCATGTATTCGCCAACCAAACGTTTAACCAAGGTGTTCAATTGATATTGCATAAATTGATATGCCAAGAGCTATGATAAGGATCAACACTAAGGATTACAAAAGATAAATCAAGACCCCAATGCAATTTAGGAAAATCATAAAAATGTGAAATCAAAGGCTAAATGTCTTTATATAATCCATCGAAGTATGAAAACCGATCAAAGGACATTGCCGATCATGTAAAGATCAATAAAAAGATAGGCGCAATAAGCATGATGACACAAAAGATATTGTCAATTCAGATAATGATTGAGGTTGTGACCTCGAAAGGAGAAATCTTCATGCTCACACTCGTGAAGACTTAGCGAAGGTAGGCGTGCGGAAAGTCGTAAAGAATAAAAGCGTCGTTCATTTGAAGTTAGCGACGAAAAATCAATGTTTGTGAAACATTGGTGTAGGCAGCTTATGAGACAATGAAAAATGTGAATTGGCTGCCAACACGATCCCTATCTTAACCTTCTTTATCTTGATTGTTGCAGAGATGACCTCTGACTCTAAGGGTGGTCCTTCAACATCTCTCTCGCCTTCGACTTCTTCGATCTGAATATCATGTAGATTATCGTCATCTATTGATTCCTCCTATACGTGGTAGCATGACAATAGATCCTTGACCATATTCTTATTTCATTGTAGTACCTTTGTGATAACTTCCACTTCCAGTTCTTCAATGAATATGACGCCTCTGATCCGTTTCAGGGCCGTGTCTATGCTGGGGTTCTCATGCTCAAATGAGAAAGTGACTATAAATTTTTGCTGGAGTGTCGCCCATGTCTTGGTTCCTTTACGCATTTCCTAGTCCGTATACCAATTCCCTGGTAAGCCCTCTAAAGTATGAATGAAGTGGTGAGACCATTCCTCTGGTGGCGTCATTTTCCACAGTGTTTTACACACCTCCAAGTGCTCTGCTGGTGTGCCTAGTCTGTCATATTTTTGTTGTTTGTTACCTGTTTGTTCTGTGTCAAACCTTATGTGCAGTAATTTCTTACATTGGTACCAATCTGTGATAGTCTCTTTGTGTGCACACCACCATCTTGCGGGTGTAGCCTTTAGCGCTAAATCCAGTGCTAGCAATTTCTGGTTTTCTAATACTTTGTCTTTATATTGTGTCAAGAAATTTTCCAAATCATTTATCTTGTGAAAACTGAGTGGTTCTCTGATTTATGTGCCAATATAACTTATTGCAAGGTCTATTCTGGAACACCTTCTCCTATATACTTCGTGTAGTCTTTGTTGTCAGTTTCTAACCAAGTGTTTGAGTCTGTTGTACATGAAGCAATGCTCTGGCAACTGAGTACCCCATCTGCAGTTGGGTTTATATAGTCCGCATCATGCACAGTTGTTCTATACAACTGCCTGATCTATTCTAAATCCAAACAAGTGGGTTCTATGAACCTCTCTCTTTTTGATGGGTCGACTAGGGCTATGACCCTGTAGTCCCCCAACTCAAATGTCATTTTTCTAGTTTTTAAGTTAATTATGTCCTGGTTGTCGAATGCCCAATCTAGACCAAGTAGCGTCAGGTAAGGTGTTGTGTCGTCTACTATTTCGATGACTTCAAAGTCTGCCTTAGTGTGCACACCATCCAGATCTATTGTCACTCCTTTCAGTGTACCTAATGGTAGGACTCTATGTTGATTTTCTAGCTTTAATTGAATAGTTGAGTATCCCAGTGTAGGTTATCCCATGCATTGCCATGTATATTTTGGTAGTACATTCACTTCGGATCCTAGATCTAGTATAACATCTCCCATATTGAAATCCCCAATGTTAGCATTTAGTCTAAATTCCCTACTTGTTCTTCTTCTTGTATGTAGGTGGTTGACAGTTTTCAATTCTGGCTTCTGTTCCATCTCGCTATTATATTTTTCTAGGATGTTTTGCAATATTTCGTCAAATGAAGGATCACTTAACATTTTGATGCATGATTGCAAGAAGTCTTTGATAATACTTACTTGTTCCTTGGGTTGTATTTTGTTGGTATGTTCCATTGATGGTGGCATTTCATATTCCGGAGCTTCCTTGCTCTGTTGTGCAGTCGACGCAATGTTGTCCTTCTGGAATTCTTGTTGGGATTCTGTAAAGATATCCTTCTCCTTATGTGCTTCGAACTATTTCTTGGGGTCAGTGTTCATCTTTACCCATTGGTTATGCACCAGTTCCTATCAAACTATGTCATTTCCTATTTTTGTTCCTCCTCGAGTGACTATGTTGATGTTCCGTCTGTCATCCCCTACTTTGGCTGAAATCCATTGAACATTCTAGTTATTTTGATTCCTTTTTTCTTGGATATTTACAAGTAATGTTAGACATTCCTCTGTATCATGGTCAAATGCACAACAATACATACAAGTCACTGGTGGCAGTGGGCACTCCTGTGAATAATGCCCTAGTTGCCGGAAATTGTGACATGTGACTGGTCCTCTACCATGTCCAAAACCTCCTCTGGCTCGTCCTACTCCTCTATAAGTTGCACGATCACCTTGCGGCGTGTTATACTGAGGTCCCTGATTATACTGTGTGGTATTGTACTAGGGTTGTGCTAGGTTGTACTATGGTTGTGCATTATTGTACAACTATGGCACAGTATTATATTGTTGTTGCATGGTGTTGTATGGGGCTGGGTCTTTAGTGAACTATGGTACTGCTTTCCCAGTCATCATTTCTACCTGTACTCTGTATATGTCTGATGTTCTTTCTCACATCAGCTCCATAGTTTTGCAATCTTTGTCATCATGGCTGACTGACTTGAAAAAGGTGCAATATGAGTTCTTTATGACTGTTTGGTATTTCTGCATCATCATGCAATGGTAAGGGTTGTGACCCGGTTTCGTGCATATTTCGCACCATAATCCTCCCTGTGGTAGTGAGTTTGGCATCCCTGTTTCCACATATTGTGCGAATGTTGGGCATTCATTCTTATGGTGTCCTTCTGTCCTACAGGTATTGCACCAAACAACTTCCTGTTTTCCTTGTTCTTATTCTGGTTCAGCTGAAATGTTAATTTCTTCAGATCCTCCTTGAGTTCTTTGATAGTCGGGTCTGTCTTCTTGTAATGATTCTCTTCCAATCGCAAGGCTACCTGCAAAGCCTCTACCTGCATCTAAAACTTTTGTTGTCGTAATGGATATTTTAAGTGTGGGAGTAGTGAGTTGACAAACAAGTGTCGATGTTGCATATCAGTCATAAGGTATTTTAACTTTCCTTTTAATCACTTTAATATTTGATCAATCTCCCATACCGATTATCTTGGTTTTTGTATTATTTCAATCATCTCATTGGTGTATTGATCCTCTGAGCTTGGCTTCTAGAGCTCATTTATCAATAGTTCTTTAATGTCGTCTAGTGTCCTTGTCATTCCGAGAACACTGTTTGTGTCTAGACTCATGTTTCAGTCTAGTGATCGGTCTCTTAGAGTGATCACTAGCTATGTGAGTTTGGTGTCTTCATTAGTGATCTTCTTTTCTTCCAAGATATTTGTGCAAATGAACAGATGCTTCTCAAGGTCCCCTGTTTCTTCTCCTCGAAAATCTGGTAATCTGATAGCAGGATCGTGTCTTGCCATTCCAAATACTGAGCTACTCCTTCCTCCATGTGGTGTAGATACTTGACTAAGGTTACCTTAAATAGCTCCTCCAGTTGTTGATCCTTGTGTAGATGTACTTCCTATTGTCGGACTTCCTCCAAACTTTGGTTGTCTAAATAGTGGCGTTCTATTTGGTGTATTGGTCGCACATGGGTTTATGGGTTCCACATTGACATTAATATGAAATGGATGGCTTCCTTCTCCTCTTTTTCTTGGGCCTATTGTTTTCCTCTCATATGTAGTGCACAGGATTTCCTCAATCTGCTCCACAACCTAGAGATCCTCTACCTCTTCCTCATCGCTTGCCAAGCCCTCCCTCTCGGCTATGACTCTCTTCTTGATATTCACCTTATATTGGTAGGGTGCTTTGCTACACGTCGTTCCTGATGATGCCAAGATCCACTTAAGTTGGTCATCATCCATCAATATTGGGTCCAAGGGTTCCTCCTCTTTCTTCTCTTTATCCTTCCCTCCTTCCATTCCTCCTCTCTCTGTCAATGCTTCCCCCCTTCCCCCATGCATGCAGGGAAGTCTTGCTATCTGATTCCATTGTCATTACACCTTTGTTATATAGAAATATCTTGATAGAAGTATACAGTGATCGAATGTACCTTCCTCTGGGTCCTCATAGGAACTCTTGCTCGGATGCGCTATATGAATTTGTTGTGTCTACCGCAAATTATGAAATAAATCCTGCCACAATACTGTCAAGACAAAAGTCGAATGCGTAGTTGAATTTGTTGTTCACCTGCTGCAGTTGTCAGATTTGTACTGGAGTCCAATCTAGTTGTCGAATCCGATTCGTCGTGTGGTTATCCTTTAACCTCAAGATCCACTCCTATAGTAGATGCAGAAAATCACAGAAAAATACTTAATGTAAATCCGTAAATATGTATTTATCCAGGTATTTATGTGGTGTGATACTGGGGTTTCTATTGTCTTTCTGTGCAAACTCTAGCTTTTTAGTTCTCAACCAGCCCTCAATTTCTTCTCTCGTGGGGTTCCAAGGTCTCAACATTCCCTTCTAATGACTCATTGTTCTTCTGTTCCTCTCCTTCAGTTCTTATTCATTCTATCTCATCTACTCAATCCTCTCTTGTTCCTCTTAACACAACAACAGAACCATTTGTTGGTTATTATTTCTCTTCTCGAGTTGTCTAATTTATTAACCCAGGGTTCATGTCATTTGAGGTTCCAAAAAAGCCTCTAAAACTATCATCCCTCTTGGGATATGGGTTTCTTGATTAAATCCAGGTACCATGCGAAATAAGGTAAACTACTTATCCCTTGAGATCGCATACGTATATTTCATAGTTTAAGTCCAATAGAGTATAAATAGATTCATAACAAAGTGATAACTCATTCATCAAGCTTAACCATTAATTGTGGAAGGAAAGAAGAGACATGCATGCATTCAACATATTACATGATTATTACCATGGTTCACCCCCTCCTCGACTACATCCACAAATATTTGGCTCTTGGCTCTTTTATTATGGTAGTTCTGCATTCCTGGCACCACACGCTTACAATTCTCCACAAAAATGGGTAAGATCTATGTGAGGTGAACTAGATCACACTAGGCTCTACAACCTTTGGTCTAATCGTCAGATCTACCTTCCCTCGTATCTTATTTTCTGAATAGCTTGCAAAATTGGTTCATACAGCTAAAAACATTACATATCGCTTACGCTCCTGTGTGGTTACAGTCTCCAAAAATTAACTCCAAAGCCTAACCCTCAACAACAAAAATAACACTAACAACAACCAACCCTATATGATATTTTTGTATCTATATTTATACATTTCGGGCTCTTCAGCCTTTTACAGAATATTACAAAAACCCTAACCCTTCTTACGTTAGGTCTTTCTCCCATGTGCGTGTTGTTCTTCCTCCAGTTGTCACTTTCCTTTGTGCATGCTTTCTTGTGTGCGCCCGTGTTGATCTTTTGCTAGTTTTTACTTCAGTTTTCTACACACTTTCTTTCCCACGGTCATTCTTCTTTCCCCTTCATCCTGGTGCCAACAATTACCCAAAATTGATTGTCACCACGCTATTATAAGAAAAACATGTCCGTTGGGACAGATCCGACCTATCCGATTGTGAATCCGGTTACAACCTCTTTGATAGCTCGGTATGAGGCAAATACTACCCACACCTCAGGTGGTCCTTCGCATGAGGCGATAATGAAGGGGGAAAAGGAGAGATGAAAGACTTATGAGAAGTCTTTCTTAGGACCACCCACCATGGGTATTTTCCTCCCTCGGCTTCTGAGATGGCCAAAATGGTCTGGGGGTTGAAAATTATGGATAGTAGGATGAAAATAATATCGTTGATTTTTAGGACAACGAACTAAAAAAGAAAACAATGAGTTGTTCGCTCCCTGAAAGCCTTGGAAAATGGCCCAGAATGGGTTCCCGAGGTAAACCGGGGTCCTGGACAATTAACCAATGGATGCCTCAAGTGAAAGAGTGAAAAACAAGGGTGAAACATGAGCTTAAAAGCTACACCCAAGTCATTTTATATGGTTGTAAATTTTGAACAACAAGTTGTTCGAATATTTTAAGACAGGGAAATAAGCCTAGAATGGCTTGATACACCCTGAGGTGACTTGGGAAGTGATCCTAGAATATTTTCAAATCAAAATGGGGGTTGTAAATGAAAATGAACAGCCTTTTTTTACAAGATGTTACAACTATGTTATAGGAGAGTATTTACAACTTCAATTTCGGTTCATGGACAAAGGGTGGACTGACAAAAGGTTTGAGTTTAAATGTATTTTATTGGTGAATTTTTTCTTATTAACACATGCTTTGGCCAACACATTGTTTTGAAGGTTATCTCAATCAAGAAAACACATCCTGGAACTGTGCCAACTAGTATAAGAAGAGTAGTCTTAGAAGACCACAATGGTTAGGTTGAAGAGTGCCCCATGTAGTTCAGAGAAGCAGGGATTAGCCACTTCTCGTCACTAGTGCTTTCAGGATCTTAAAACCGCTTGGATGGAAGAAGGATACCTGCAAAAATGAAGAGGCACAGGACCCCCCTAAAGGTATTTTTAGTTGAGCTTACACAAGCAGAGTAGTATTCCAACCAAGTTGATTGATTCAACTCCTTGACTGTGTGATACTAAGGGAAGAGCAATCAATTTATACTAACTAGACAACTTATGAGGGGATCCTGATGAAGACTCCATGTCTTTGAATTTTGGTATCCTATAAAATTGAAATTGCTTGAAATAAAGGACCATACAATCCACATGGAAAGGTCACATCTTGCTTTCACAAGCGTGCCTCCCGGTCAATGAATTTGAAATTTACCTAAAAATTTATACAAAAACAAGTAAAATAAGTATGTGACGTATATGTCACAACTAAATAATATGTGTATGTATATAGCTAAATAGTATAGGTTTTGTTTTGAGTGTATGGGGCGGACCCCTGCCTTGTTTTCAAGTGTTTTTGTGGTTTTTTGAGTGTATTTAGCTTGTTGATTTTTTCATGGCCCCTTTAGGGGTATCCACATGTAGATTAGTCAATGAAAAATTATACAATGAAATGATGGCAAAATCAACTAATTTACAAGTAAACAATTATACCATTCAACCCAAAGGAATAGGTTCTTTGTGAGTGGCAAGGCCTCCATGTGCATGAAAGCCCCAACGGATTCCTTGTATGGGGATTGGAAGTTTATTTATTGGAATTTAGAAATAGTGATCATTATCTATGAAAGTACAGATCGGATTTTTATCGATGAAAATTTACAGGTAAACTACTCAAACTATCTGCACAAACAAAGCATATCAACATGGGTATAAATTTTTGGAATGAGTGCAAGTGAATCTAAGGTGAATATGAGAGTGATTGGATAGATTTACCGATGAGATTTGATGTTTATTCCTTGTTGTCCTCCCAACCCCTTTACCTCAAACAGGTCTTTAGGTGGTCCCCTCTTAGGAGAAGTAGAGTAGGTGACCGGATTGTATCCTTCCAGGAAAACAACAAAATTTTTGTTATTTTATATGGAAAAATTGAAGTAAATGAAACAATAATTTGCACATAAAAGATAGATAAGATCCAACTAAGATGGTTGTCCCGTGGGGGGAAATTGACCAAAATGGTCAATTTCTTGTTTGGGACAACAATGTTAATAGGAGGAAAACACAATAGAAATATACATGAAAGAAATAAGGAAGAAAACAAGTATGAACAACAACATGAGAGGCTTATTTAAGGGTTTTCATAAGGGGCCATAGGACTCTCGACCACTAACTAAGACTGAAAAGAGTTGAGTACTTCAGAAAATACACACTAAAATACATCAAACAAGTTAAACAAAGTTTTTAGAGAATGAAAGAAAGTAAGTTAAACCCAAGGAAACAACAACAAACACCTAGCTAACCAATCCCTCGGGGAGATAGCTAACATAACAAGTATTTACTTCTACCCCTCAACCCTTAACCAAAAAGTGACATATCCAACAACTAAAATTCAACAAGTATCACACACACAAATATTCTTGGAAAATTTCAGTAGAGCTTTGTTAGTATATTCATCCTCCTTTCTTACAATGCCAACCCTATTATTTATAAAGGAGAGGTGAATTCTTAGGGTTAGGTTACAAGACACTTGTCACTTTTGGAAAAGTGATAAGTGTACCAACCCTAAAGTGTTTTTTTATTTTTACCAAAAAGTAACCTTATCCTAAAAGGGAATCTTATCCAAAAAAGAATATTATCCAAAGGGATCAAATCAAATATGATTTGACCTCTTAATTACAATGTATACATGCCAAAAAACAAAGTTATGTGAGACTAAATATTCTAAATATTCATTTTTCATAAAATGACAAAAATTAATACGCCACATCACCATTTTTCTTAGGATTTTTCCCATCTCAAAGGATCTTTGATTACTTCCATATTTTGTAGTTTTAGGTGAGGTGATTCAGGACAGTTCTAGGCCATCCATGGCTATCAGATTCACTAGGATGAAGCCCCAAGTTGTGGAGAAATTGCAGAGTTTCTTAGGAGGAAAAGGGTCCTTTGGGATTTGGTCGTTGTATGTACGTAAATGTCTTCTTTTCAGGCACTTTTTAGGCCTGATTATACCCCCCCCCCTTTCTGCCTATAAGTTTCTGTGTGAGATGGATGAAACATGGCTTTGATTTGGGCTTGTTTCAGTGAGGGGACCCCTGGGCCTGAACCTGGATTTTCCCCTATACCATAAAGCCATAAAACTAATATTTATTATTCCCATGCTATATCTCTATTCTCTAAATTTCCTCTGGCTTTCGTTTGGCACAAATTTGACTCTAGATGAGTAAGATATGGCCCCAGAAAGGTATGTGGGAAGGAGCCGGTCGAGAAACTGGTCAGGGAAAATTTTGAAATTGGGGTAAAATTATGGGCTAGGCACCGGAATTTACATGCTTCTACAAGCCTTCATACCTATAGCTTAAATGGGTTTTCCTCATCTAGCCCAATTTGGCCTCGGAGGCCCCCAATTAGGCCTCTTTCTGGCATGTGCTTTTTGTGCCAATAATGACTTTGTGTCACTCTGGGACATGCCACTGAAATTCTAGGCTGAATTCACAGAGGTTAATGCCATGGATGCATTCTTGAATTCGTCTCGATCATTTATACTATTCATGGGAAAAAATCCACCTTTGGATGGAGAAGTTATGCTATTAAAAGGTCGAGTGACCCTGGGGAAGGGGGATTTTAATTTTTTAATGTATAGTTTTAAATGCACATATAAAATTTTATTAAATTTTTTTATTTTATTAAAAAAAATTAATAATAATTTTATTTTTCAAATATATATATGTATATATATATATATATATTAAAAATTAAAAAAACAAATTTTAAAATATATATATTTAAAACTATATAAAAAAAATAAATTTAAATTAACTTAACCCAATAAACACCACACAGAAAGGAATGGTTGTTGGATCATGTTGTCATTGATGCCAATGGTTTGATTACTTGGGAGATTTTTGGATCATATGTCATTGATGTAAATGGTTTGGTTTGATTGATGTCATTGGTTGATGCCAAGTAATTGATTGATATGATTCCCTTGATGAGAATGTTATATGTCCAAGTGGAAACCAATCGATGCAAAGGTAAACAAATGGAT
>ML780559.1:1976566-1988878 GCA_009831015.1 Picea engelmannii | reverse complement strand
CTAATTGGTTATAAATGACAACAATGGGTAATGAATAAATGTTGAATGCTAATTGATGAGTTTTTGTGAAAGAGGGAAGTTTTGGGAAAAAGAGCCCCACACTCATTCACCCCCCCCTCTAAGTGTGGTAGGTGTGTCCAACAATGGTCTGCATGGTGGTGGGAGGAGCGGAGGTGGTGGAGGAGATAGGATAAGGGAGGAGGAATGGGGGGTAAGCGCGCAAAGGTGGAGTTGGGTGCAGGGTAGAGGCAGAATGGGAGTGGAGTGTGGATCGTGCGAAGGTGGAGAAGGAAGGGAATAAGGAAGAGGGGAGTGTGAGGGGAGAAATGCATGCTTGTGGTGAATTGGAGGGATGAAGAACACACATAGTTGGAGTGGAGGGAGGAACAAAGAATGGGTAGAAGTGAGGAGCTAGTGGAGGAGGATTTTTAGGTGCGGGAGAGAGGAGGAGGTGGTGGTGGTGGTGCCCCAGTGGTGGATGGGTGGCCGACCACCCCTAAATTAATTTTTTTAATTTTTCAATTCTTTTGGGTTTTTCCAATAGTTGGCAGAGGGAGGTTTTGGGTTCAAACCCCCTCCCCTGCTTTTTTATTTCTGGGTAGTTTCTTGGTTTTTTTTAGCAGAGTAAAAGGGAGGTGGTTGGGGTTCAAAGCCCAGCCTTGCAAATTTTCATGCACAGGCCTACATACTTACCAAGAGTAAAAAAATTAATCCTCTAAAGGAGCCTTGGAGGCTTGGGCCTGGTGCCCAAGAGGGGTTCGAATACCCTCCCCTTTGAATTTTTTGCACATAAAAATAATTGAATATGGCACACCAACAAACATGAACCAACAACCAATTTGAAATCTGAACCAACAACCAATTTTAAATCTAAACTGACACTAAGACAATCATTCTGAAAGCAGAAATAACACTCTTCCATTCAAAAAAATTCACCACAACCAACGAATTTTTCTTTTGAATTGGGACTAATGGAGGTTTACCTTGCTCTGTGTCTGAAGGTTGATGCATGATTATGGATGGCTACTCAATGAATATTTGCACTTGCTTTTAGTAAGCCTCCTTATGCCATTGAATCCTGTTGCAAATCTCCCTCTTCCCTTGGCCAAAATGCCAAAATCACTTGAGAGAGGGGAAAGCGGGGGTTTTGTATTTTCTAATTTTCCAAAAAATAAAATTTCCCAAATATTGTGTGAGGGAGGTTGTGTGTCTTTCCCATGATTTTATAAATTTTATGATTTTTTATATTACTTTTCCAATATTTTTATAATATTTCTCGAAAATGGTGCCAAGTCAAAGTTTGACTTTGACCTTGATGTTGTTGACTTGGCCCCGAAAAGGTTGCCAGATGAGACAGAGTCAGAATTGGACACAAGGAAAATCTCTAGAAAGGTCTCAACGATACCATCAATAATATGTAATCACCAATCTGAAATAATTCCACCTTAGCCCTCAACATCGGCCTAGAACAGTGGTCGCTTAAAACCCCTAACTTGTTGGTGGGCCCACATGACACCCAATCTTACGAAAGGTGCCATATTGTCATATGATATCCACTTGAGGAAAATGAAGTACCTTAAGAAAGGTATCGACGAGTACTTCGATGAGGTAGCCATAGATTTGTGTGTTGGGTCCAATCATGGTTAATTTATCTATCATGAAACCATGTTATGTGAACAGGTTCCCCGCCTTTGCCCGAAATAATTGACCAACTTGTGACAGCTCTAACTGGGCCATCCAAGGTTGGAATAAGGAAAATGAGGAGTCATTGGAAATGTATTTGAGTCCCTTACAACACGAAATTGATGAACCTATAATTTAAAACTCTTTACCAAAAAAAATTAAACCCTGAAGCATTGCAACCAATCTGGTGTCCAAAAGTGGTAATGAACTTGTGAAGGCTCGTTCTTACCAACCGGGGGTCGAAACCAAGCACGGTATATATCGTTGGGAATGTATCGCACTTATCTACACCATGTCTGGGTTTGATGTTATTTTTACAATATCAATCCTAATATAATCATACCAGTAAGTCACAACTATTGGTTTTGGCCATTCGGGTAATGTTAACTTTGTGTCCTCCGTAGGGGGATCATACAGACTCAGAATCAGGATCATGATAGCCCATTGGAAATTTTCTCCTGATCCATACAATATGGAAGCATTGTATTTCCCAAAATGTGACCAAAATTCATCTTATCCTTTGCGAAAGGATTCCGTCCCCAAGGGACTTGCCTAGTGACAGGCGAAGGGGGCCAATGTTAAAATTTTTGCAAACTGCGTGCTTAGCTCATGAAATATGACTTGAACAGTCTTGACATGAGGAATTATGATGTGGGAGGGTTTGTAACCCTATTAAGGTATCCAACTGATACTATTTCAATAGAAGAGGCCACAGTAACTATGACCCCCACCATAATCTTCGACTGGAACCATAACACAAAGGGATGTTTTCGAAGGACTGAAGGTGTAAAACATCCTCTTGAGCCCAAAGAAAATTTTTTGGTCAACATTCTTGGCGTCGTAGGGGAAATTCTTTCCAAAGAATGTAGAACAATAGGATCACCCACGTGAGAGGCAAGAATACTCGGTGGAAATTTATACTTTCAAAGTGACCGATGTGGGTGATTGGGGGGGGGGGGATTCAACTATAGTATAAGGACCAATTTTCTAAAGGATCCTTGGAGGCTTCGGCCTAGTGCCCAAGAGGGGTTCAAATCCCCTTCCCTTTAAATTTTTTGCACATAAAAATAATCGAATATGGCACACCAACAATTATGAACCAACAACCAATTTGAAATTTGAGCCAACAACCAATTTGAAATATGAACCAGAACTAAGAAAATTATTTTCAAGGCAGAAATAACACTCTTCCATTCAAAAAAAATCATCACAACTAGTTAGTTTTTCTTTTGAATTGGGACTGACGGGGGTTTACCCGGCTCTATGTTTGAAGGTTACTACATGGTTATGGATGGATTCTCAATAAAGACCAACACTTTCTACCAGGAAGCCTCCTTCTTCCATTGAATCATGTTGCAAAGCTCCCTCTCCCCTTGGCGAAAATGCCAAAATGACTTGAGAGAGGGGAGAGGGGGGGGGGTTTATTTTCTAATTTTCCAAAAAATCAAATTTCCCAAATATTTCATGCGGGAGGTTGCATGTCCTTCCCATGATTTTATGAATTTTCTAATTTTTTATATTATTTTTCTAATATTTTTTTTAATATTTCTCGAAAATGGTGCGAAGTCAAAGTTTGACTTTGACCTTGTTGTTGTTAACTTAACCCCAAAAATATTTCCAAATGAGACAGAGTTAGAATTGGATGCAGGTCATGTCATTAGAAAGGTCTCGATGAGCCTTTCAAGAATATGTAGTCACCAATCTGAAATAATGCCACCTCAGCCCTCAATTTCATCCCAGAACATTTGTCGCTTAAAACTCCTAACTTGATGGTGGGCCCACATGACACCCAATCTTGTGAAAGGTGCCATATCATCATAAGATATCCAATTGAGGCAAAAGAAAGTACCCTCGGAAAAATATCGATGATTAATTCAACAAGGTGGCCATAAATTTTTGTGTTGGGACCATTAAAGGTTGTTTTATCTATCATGCAACCATGCTATGCAAGCCAGTTCCCCTCCTTTGCCCAAAATAATTGACTAACTTGTGACAGCTCTAAATGGGCCATCTGAGGTCAGAATGATGAAAATGAGGAGTTGTTGGAAAGGTTTCTAAGTCCATTACAACATGGAATTGTTGAAACTTTGATTTAAAACTCTTTACCAACAATGTTTAAACCATGAATCATTGCAACCAATCTGGTGTCCAAAAGTGGTCATGAACTTGTGAAGGCTCATTCTTACCAACCGGGGGTCAAAACCAAACACGAGATATATTGTTGGAAAGGTATTTCACTTACCCACACCATGTATGGATTTTATTTTCCTTTTACAGCATAAAACCAAATAGAATCATACTAGTAAGTCACAACTATTGGTTTTGGTCATTCAGGTGATGCTAAATTTGCATCCTTCGTAGGGGGGTCATACGGACTCAGGATTACGGTCATGATAGCCCATTGGAAATTTTGTCTCGATCCCTACAATATTCCATAATTGTATTTCCAAAAATGTGACCAGAATTCATCTTATCCTTTATGAAAGGACCCTGTCCCTAAGGGACCAACCTAGTGACAAGCGAAGGGGGCCAACGTTAAATTTTTTGCAAACTACATGCTTAGCTCATGAAATATGAACTGAATAGTCTTGACATGAGTAATTATGATGTGGGAGGGTTCAAAATCCTCTAAAGTTATCCAAGTGATACTCTTTCAAGGGAAGAGGCCATAGTAACTATGACCCCCGCCACTGTCTTCGATTGGAACCATAGCACAAAGGGACACTTGCGGAGAAACAAAGGTGTAAAACATCTTGTTGAGCCCAAAGAAAATTTTTGGGAAAAAAGTGTTGTAATCGGAGGGGAAATGCCTTCCAAATCATGTAGAACATTGCGATCACCCGCGTGACAGGAGGGAATACTCGGTTGAAATTTATACTTTCAAAGTGACCGATGTGGGTGAGGGGAGGGGGGATTCAACTATAGTATAAGGACCAATTTTCACATTAGGGATAACCGAATAATGAAAGTGGTTCAATAAATATATAAAACATAATTTATATTGAGATTCACATAAGATGGAAGAATGAGAATAATGTCCCGGGTTTTGTTGAGCAATGTGTCCCAAGTGACACAGGTCCCTTACCTAGATTATGGTTTAATAGTGAGAATTGAGGCTTAAGGTGAACCTTGGATCAACACAAAGTCTCATACATACATTTGATTCTCGAAACACAAACAACCAAATGGGGAATTTTTGAAATCAATGGCTTACTGGAGAAAAACTAGCAAGCAAACCAATCAAGAAAGGGAGTAAAGAAATATAAAAAACCTTTGGTAGTAGGTGTTGAAATACCCAGTGCTCACAAGTGATGGAAATTTGTAGGAAAAATGATCATTTCTTGGAAAAAATCAGATTGTAAGTGGTCAGGAAACGTGTAGTTGCAATCACATAGCTATGTAAGCCATCATGCCATTATGATTTTAAGCTTCACCAGAGAATGATATGCTACCCCCTTATACTTTCCCCACTGAATTTGATTAAATAATGATCAAGTTTACTCCTATTTAAGATGACATTAAGTCAGAGTTTTCCATAAGCCGAGCATGATAAAAGGGATCCTAGGAGTTCACTCTTTTCAAACAACCATACAACAACAAGAACAGTACCCTTCCCATTGAACACCAAACAAACCAAAAAGAAGACAACCTACGACATTTAAAATGAAAAAGACCAAAATCAAGGGATAAATCAAAGAGGGGTTTATACTCAAAAATCAAAATCAAACAAGCAAAAAGACTAAAAATTGAAACCAAGCAGGAAAAATGCTCAAGATTGAAACCAAGGAGATCTATACAAGCATAAAAAAGGAAACATCAAATACATACAAGAAGGGAAATCAACACCAATGAATACATACAAACATAAAATGAACAAGTGGTGACTTGTGTAAAATATGATGAGGTCTCTCAAGAGTAAAATAACTTTAGGTGACAACCATTCGCAGGGAATTGAAGTGGTTCGCCATCCAAGGTTTTTAATCTGAAAGTGTTTGTCCCTAAGACCTCATAGATTGTGTAAGGACCCAACCATAAAGAATCAAAATTGCGATGTTTGTATGGGGCCTGATGTGCTTTGTCCCACAATAAGACATCATCTCCTACTTTGTAATTTACCATTGTGGCTCTTTTATCGAAGGAACATCTAACAATGTCTTCCTTCTTTTGGAGGTGTTCGAATTCGTCCTTTCTTACCTCTTCTAGTTCGATGAGTGTGTCTAAATGATGTTCTAAAGGTTGGAAATCATATTATGCCTCGGCAATAGCCAAACTCAAGGTTGGAATTCATAAGTGAACAAGTAGGACAACAAGAGCTCCATACACCAGAGTGTAAGGAATTTGACCCAATGTTGTCTTAGGGGTTATACAATCTACTCATAAAGCAAAGTTAAAATTTATGTGTCAATCACACATGTTATCTTTGACTGTTCTCTCAAGTATCTGAATTAGATTTTTATTTGTGGATTCAGCCAGTCCATTACCTTAGGGTTAATAGGTGGAAGATCAAAAAATTTGGATGCCATATGTAACACCAAGGTGAGTCATGACATCAGACATGAAAGATGATCCATTATCAATTAATATCTCAGGAGGGGTCCCAAAACGTGATAAAATATTATGCTCAACAAATTCTACCACCTGCTGACTCGTAGCTTTCCTAAGAGCAATTTCTTTAGCCCACTTTGTAAAGTAGTTTGTAGTTGTTAAGATGAATATGTGACTAGCATTGGAAGGTATTGAAATTGTCCCAATAAATTCCATGCCCCATCTTGTGAAAGGGACTTGGATTTTAATAGGCCTAAGAGGTAAGGAAACTAACTTTTGCTTCCCAGTGAAGCATTGGCAAGCTTTGCATTTTTGAACCAATAAATGGGCATCTTGGTGGAGTGAAGGCCAAAAGTAACCTGCATGTAAAACTTGTGTTGTAGTGGTTTTGGATGAAAAGTGACCTCCACAAACCTCTGAAAGGAATTGTTCAAGTGCAATTTGGGCTTGATCAAGAGTCAAGCAATGTGACAAAACCCCATCAAGGTTTATTCGGTAAAGGATTTGGTCTTGTAAAACATATGGAACAACTTGTAAATGAAGTGTTCATTTGGATTTAGTATCCATTTCCGGTGGGAAAACACCATTGATCAAAAAATATATGATAGGCCCATACCATGGTTGTGAAGCTAACTCAGTTTCATTAACCAGTTCTTCGAAAGTAGTTAAGACATCTACTTGAGGTGGTTCAACTATGATCGACGGGTGGGATTGGGTTAGTAATTTAGCTAGCACTGTCACCCTTATGGTTTTTATCAATTTAATGTCCAAGTCATATTATTGCATGCGCATGATCCATTTGGAACACTTACTATGCAATTCAGTTTGATTCAAGGCATTGACTAAGAGATATGTAGGCACAAAAACCTGAACTTAATGGCCTTGGATGTAATGTCACAATTGCTCCAAGTATTTATACAAAGAATAACCATGTTTCTCCCATGTAGAATAGTTCAATTGGTGTGTCTCCAAATTTTATCTCACAAAGGTGATTGGCCTAAGGTTTTCCTCATGATCCTTTTGCAATAAGATTGCATAAATTGTGTCCTCTGATGAATTAGTGTACATGACAAATTATTTAGAGGGATTGGAACTGATTAACAGAGGGGTAGAAGCAATGGTTTTCTTAATGGACTCAAAATCCTGACGGTTAGGGGGGTCCCACTTGAACCAAATTTCCTTCTTCATAAGATGATTTAGAGTTTTGACTACTTGAGCAAAATCAGGAATGAAGCGTCTCAGGAAGTTTATCTTTCCAAAGAAATATCACATTTCTTTTTTATTAGTAGGTAAGGGTATTTTGTTTTTCTACCACTCTCTTGTGATCAACTTTGACACCTTCTCTACAGACGTTGTGACCTAAAATTTTTCCCTCCATAACACCGAAAATGGTCTTCTTAGGATTTAAATATCTGCCAAACCTACAACATCTAAGAAGAAACTACTTGAGGTGATCAAAATGACTACTTCATTTTTTGGAGAAGACTGTGAGATCATCGAAGTAGACCACAATCATCTTACCCAATAAGCCTTTAAAATAAATGGCCATGGCACGTTGAAATGTGTTCCCATCATTAATCAAGCTAAAAGGCATCTTGTTATATGAATATGTGCCCCAATGAGTAGTGAAGGTGGTTTTGTGACTATCATAAGGCTTGAGGGCCATCTGATTGTGACTTGAGAAACCATTTAAAAGGGACATCATTTGAGCCCCAAAGACTTGTTGGAGGATACCTTCCATTGGTGGGATGAGGTAGTTGTGTTTTAGGGACACCCTATTCAAATGTCGAAATTCAATACAAAAATGAATATCACGAGTTTTCTTCCTAATGGAAACCAAATTAGATACACATTGTGAGTAACAGACATGGTATATGAACCTGGATGCTTCCATCTTGTCTAATTAATATTTAATTGTTTGTTCCAAAGAAGGGTTGTTATTTCTTTATCTCTGCTTGTAAGGTTTCATACAAGGATTATGGGTATGGCATGGACTATCTCATGCATATTGAAAACTTTGATATCCTCATAGGAATAAGAAAAAACATCCTTGAATTCTTTCAACAGTTCTGTGAATTCAGAAATATAAGAAGGAGAACATTATGACCCTATATAGACTAGTTTTGGATCTTTATCAGTTCTCGGGTTTATAGGGATGACTTCTCATACCTTCCTAATGGATTAACTATCAATACTAGGTGCATAAGTAGTGGCATCAATGGAATTAAACATCGATTCCAGTACGAACAAACCAGGGGGAATTTTATTTTTCTTCAAATGGATTTTCACCAATTTCCTCTTCCAACTCATGGCTGATATGTAAATCGTTGAATTCCTCCTTGTTTTGAAGGAATCTATAGATTTTTTCATTAGTATCAAAAACTTTCCAAGTGTCAACATTATCAGGTAACATAGGTCTATGTAAAATTTGGACTTTTATATCTTCGATAAACCTTAAGAAATCCAAAGTGAATCAAGAACCAACCAAGGCCAAAGTATCAGCTATGTGGTTTGCTACCCTAGGTACGGCTTGAATGTTGAAAGACAAGAAATTATCAATAAGTTTCTTAGCCCTTCAGTGGTATTGTTTGCGGCGTGGTTTATGAACTTCATATTTATCTCTGATTTGATTCACAACCAATTCAGAATCCCCGCTCACCAACAAATGGTGAATTACTAAGTCTAAGGCCTTTTGGAGACCTTTAAATCAAGCTTCATATTCAGCCATATTATTAGTGTTAGGGAATTCTAATCGAAAATAAAAAGGTATTTCCTTTCCCTTCGGATCACACAAAATGACCCCAGCCCTAGATCCATGCTTGGATTTAGCACTATCAAAATCCATACTCCACACAATTTCTTCCAACTCAGAAGGAGGGACATGTCCATATTACTCAGATAACACAGTGGACGTACCCATCCTTGTATCTTGAAAAGACACATGTTTTGTATTGTAGGAAGTAGGTACAACCTGCTCTGGGTATTTTGGTTCCCTCCTAATGACAACTTCAACACCTTTATGAGGAAAGGTGAAGTGGGTTCCTTCAATGAAGTAACAACCATTTTTTACTTTGGTGGACCACTCCCTCCCTAAAAGAATGCCATATGCTTCAGGTATATCTTCTACGATCACGTTTATGATCATGCTCACATTTGGAGCTTGGTTGAAAGTAATGGATAAGTCCTTGATGTAACCAATGGTTTCTACAGTCCTTGAATCCAAAGCTAATAGATCTTTACATTGGCCTGTGCAATCCAGACCCAATCTCCTCATGACTTGAAGGGGCATGACATTGTGCCTCACTCCCATGTCAACAACAAAATTATGGAGAAAAAAATCAAAAATAAAAACTGAGATATAGAAAGGAGGAACCCCAGGGTATAAATCAATAACATCATATGCTTCCTTAGGTAGAGAAGAGGACTCTTTGTAAAGGGGAAGTCTATGTTCCATTCATGGAGTAGGAGGTGATTGTAGAACACGTGAAAGGTTTTCAAACTGAGAAGGTGTTCTAAGAGCATCTAATAATGTCATGTGGGTGGGGACCTTCACTAGATCTTCAACGACGTTGTAAGGTCTCGGTATTGGGAAGCAGGGTGGTGGATTATTAGGAAAATTTACCTTGTTTGTAATCCACAGAACCATGTTCCTTGGATGAGAAGGTTATCTACCATTCGCGGGAAGTTTACCTTTTTCATTCCCCTTGGGATTGATTTTGGTCCATTCCACCCCTTGCAGAGTGGTTTTAAGGGCCTAAATCCTAGTTTCTACAACAAAGCTTCCAAAAGCAAGAGGATCATCATCACAAGGAATATAGTCTTCCATATTAACTTGGTCGTTTTGGTAAGTGGAAGAAAGCTTGTTTTTCACTGGAGGTAGAGGGGCTTTGTCGGTTTTAGACAATTCCAGGTAACGTGTATACGAGTAACAATACTCGGGATCATGGAAGTCTTGAAAAAAGTGGCACCAATCCACTTCAACATTATGTTGCCTAAGAGGAGGTGTAGGAGGAAAAGGAGGCCATCACCTCGTAGGAGCATTAAAATGCAAGTCATCCACCTTTTGATTAAGTGAAAGTATTTGGTTGTTCATGTTCATTAACAAATTGAGCGTTTCAGAACTTTCCCTTTATTCATTCCTTGAAGTTTGGGTAGGTGGGGGTTCATACCAAGGACCCTCATTTCAAGGTACCTCATTCCTAGGCCTCCTACTAAAATGCGGTTGCGCTAAAGGTGAGGGAATCATACCAGATTCCTCCATGTTTTCTCAATTTCCAGGGCACAAGCCTTGGCCGCATCTAAACTTTGAATTGATTTATCTTTTAATATACACTTTACATTCGGATTCATAGTGGTCATGTAGTAATGGGACAAATTGTTTCCAGATGGTTGGGAAGAATTAGAATCCTATTCAAGGTTGAGGTAAAGAGCTAGTTAAAGTTTCGAATTTTCTCCCCCTCATGGATGGAGATGGTTATGAAATCCCCGAGTAGAGAAGCCACATCATCTTCCCCTTGGAAATTCTTCTTGAATTCTTCCTGCAAAAAGGAAGAGGCCCAGGACCCCCCTAAAGGGAATTTTAGCTGAGCTTACCCAAGCAAAGTAGTATTTCAACAAGCTGAGCTATTCAACTCCTTGACGATTAGTACTAAGGGAAGACCACTCGATTTATACTAACTAGACAACTTCTGAGGGGATCCTCATGAAGACTCACTGGCTTTGACTCTTAGCATCCTATAAAATTGAAATTGCTTGAAATAAAGGACTAGGCCATCCATGTGCTGAGGTGACGTCTTGCTTTCACAAGCATGCCTCCTCGTCAATTAATTTGAAATCTATCGAAAAATCTATACAAAAATAGGTAAAATAAATATGTAATGTATATGTCACAACTAAATAATATGTGTATGTATATAGCTAAATAGTATAGGTTTTGTTTTGAGTGCATGGGGTGGACCCCTGCCTTGTTTTCAAGTATTTTTGCATTTTTTTTAGTGTATTTAGTTTGTTGATTTTTGCATGGACCCTTTAGGGAAATCCACCTGTATATTAGTGAATGAAAAATTATACAATGACAAGATGACAAAATCAACTAATTTACAAGTAAACAATTATACCATTCAACCCAACGGAATGGGTTGAGGCTCTTTGCAAGAAGCAAGGTCGCCATGTGCATAAAAGCCCCAACTGATTCCTTGTATGGGGATTGGAATTTTACTGCTTGGAATTTAGAAATAGTGATGTTTATCTATGAAAGTATAGATCATATTTTTATAAATAGAAATTTACAAGTAAACTACTCAAACTATCTACACAAACAAATCATATCAACATGGGTATCATGTGTGCCAAAAATTTTGGAATGAGTGCAAGTGAATCTAAGGTGAATATGAGAGTGATTGGGTAGATTTACCGAACATATTTGATGTTTTTTCCTTGTTTTCCTGCTAGCCTCTTTGCCTCAAATGGGTCTTTAGGTGCTCCCCAACCACTTAGGGGAAGCATAGTAGGTGACCGGTTTGTATCCTTGCAGGAAAACAATGAATTTTAGATATTTTATATGGAAAAACTGAAGTAAATGAAACATAAATTTGCACATAAAAGACAGTTAAAAACCAACTAAGATGGTTGTCTCATGGGGGGAAATTGACCAAAATGGTCAATTTTCCTGTTTGGGACAACACGATTAATAGGAGGAAAACACAACATAAATATACATGAACAAAATAAGGAAGCAAACAAGTATGAACAACAAGCTAAGAGGGTTATTTAAGGGATGTCCTAAGGGGCCCTAGGACTATCGGCCACTAACTAAGGCATAAAACAACTGAGTAATTCAAAAAATATGCACTAAAACACATCAAACAAGTTAAACAAAGTTGTTAGAGAATGAAAGCAAGTAATTTAAACCCAAGGAAATAAAAACAAACACCTAGCTAACGAACCCCTCCTAGATATAGCTAACATAACAAGTATTTACTTCTACCCCTCAACCCTAAACCAACAAGTGACATATCCAACAATGAAAATTCAACAAGTATCACACACACAAAGAGTCTTGGAAAATTTCAACAGAGCTTTGTT
>ML780559.1:1867797-1957499 GCA_009831015.1 Picea engelmannii | reverse complement strand
TCAAGAGTCCAAGTAGGATTTTCTGGAGGCTTATTTGGTGTAGAAGTTCCCTTTTTGGGTGGCATGTTGGCCAAGTATCACTTTTGAACCTTGATTTTGAGGTGGTTCTGCTAGACAATATTTGTTCTATTGTATCTCCCAATATTTGGCCCTTCTAGGTACGAAACTTTCTCCTATGTAATTATTTGATATTTCTTCTCTGCAATGCCACAGGTCTGATCAAAATTGGATGTGCCAAGTGGAATTTACAGTAACTTCCCCACAACTTGTCGATTTTTTCCCTTTCCAGGAGATCTCACTTGTATAGTGTGCCCCGCACAAAATAATTGATATAAAATTCTTAAACTCGTACCCAAAATACTACAGACTGTCCACAATCCAATACAACCAGTCCTACACAATTTGGATACTCTAGGAAGAAGTTATGATTGTTTTACCTAGAACACCTTCTTGAGACTAGTCAATAGGGCTAGTCAGATACCATATCTTACACAGGGTGTATCTACACATTTAAGATGACCCAGAAGCTGAACTTTTTACCACAGATACACTACTAATTTCTATAAATGGCCTCCATAGGGAAGGGTCTGAAATGTTACAAAAAACAAATTATAGCGAAAATTCCGCAATGACTCATTTCAGGATGATTCCATAACCCTATCTTGTACAGGATGTATCTCCGAAATTATAAGGCCTCGGGAGCTGAATTTTGAACCCAACGTACCTTGATCCGTCTACTAAATACCATCCAAGAGGTTCCTTTTGAAACATTGTAGAAAAAACGTTATAGCGAAAATTCCATGGTGTCTCAGATGTAGCAGCGAAACCCCAAGACCTTGAGCTCTGATACCATATGTTAAGAACCAAACATCAATATAGCATATAAAAACCTCAGGAAAAGTACTCAATGCCTTGAAAAAGAGATAATTTCAGATAATAAACCTCTTCGAGGGGGCAACCTCCTTTTACCCCACATAAATGTTCAAGTACAAGATGATTCAAAATGAAAATGTCTCCTTGGTATATATAGGAGACTAGGAGGTATAATTACAAATAATGGCCTAAAGCCGACATAATTAAAATAAAATTACTAATCTAAATTAAAACTAATGGCCTAAAGCCGACATAAATAAAATAGCATTACTAATCTAATATTTCCAAATTAAGGGGTAATGAGCCAATATTAGGGCTTAACAGGAACTGAGAGAGTTCTCTTTTAAGTGTTTTTCCAGACTCTATAATCATGAAAAACCTTCGAGTTTTCTATCTTTGGACTCATTAAACAAACATTGACAGGCCCATATGGGTCCGAACTCTTACTTCTTCCAGTTCATTAAACAAAGGAAGAGCAACTTACTAAAGGTGAGTTATATCGATCATGTGTTACCCTCCTCAAGCTCATTAAATTAAAATGAGGTACTCGTCTATCTAGATGGGGGAAAAAATTGAAAGAAGCAAGCCAAGTAGTTTTTGAGAACATTACCAGTAACTCTTAGATTTTCCCTTGAACACGACACTTTGTCTTTGCGCACATATTAATCCAATGAACCTGTGCACTGAACCAATCCTCTAATTTTTTCTTACTCCTTTGGATCACCCGACGAAAGTCACAGTATCCACTGCATCATTGTGTTTTGGTCCATGTCATGCTTATGCTATTGTGCCTCAGTGTTCAAGGGAAGTATCTGCCTCGATATTCAACCATCACAAATATCTTGTCTCAATACCCATGTAAGTCCATGTTCATTTGATATACCAATTACATCTCTGTTTCTATTTCGTGTCATTGATGGGGGATACATCAAGGCCCTCCTTCGATGAGTCTATTCCTGTTGGCTTCAACACATTATCCAGGAACTAGAATTAGAAACCATATAGTACTTTGGGACCTGCATGCCTCAATGGTAGGCCTCCTCACGTTCAATAGTGGGTTTACATAACTGACCTATGATCGAATGATTCCACGAATGTTCAACTTCATCTCATCCATTCACATTCGTTGGAATGTACTAGGGTACCTTGGGAATCATTGGCATCAATGGTGATCTACCTCGCACTTGTTAACGGTTTACATCATTGACTGATAATCAAGCGGTTTCTGCCATGTTTGACATCAGGACATCTATTCACATGGTTAGATTCGTACTACATCGGGATCAGTAAGAAGACCCTGGGTTGAGTCATCACTCTTATATGTACTTTGCCCAGGTTGCGAAGGAGTTTCTTTTGAACAATGATAGATATATCGTTACATAGATCCACTGTGTATTGGTCGTGGCTATGTCTTGTCATCTCATAGATCCACTGTGTATTCTTCGTGGCTACAATCATTTCAGGTCATGGGAGTATAGATCCACAGTGTATCTTCAGTGTCTATACCTTTTATCAATATAATTATGCATCCGCAGTGTATTTTATGGAGGCCATATTTTGCAAGTCTTTATCACTCAAGCATAGGTATGCCTGCCTTGGATTTGAAACATGTCATAATATTTGTTGGATGTTTGTGTCCAGCTTCTATCAAGTTCTCTATGTCCACACCCTTTATTTAAATATTTGTAAAGTGTTTCGGCCATCATTCTCTCTTATGACCTCACACTTTAGGGGGCATTTTGTTACACATGAAATTTGCACATCTAGGAACCTCACCCTAAGTGTCGTAAAGTGTCGTATAAGTGTCGCATACACCTTGACACCATGGAATAACGTATGTCACAATCCCTAGTCAATGTGGAGGAGGGATATATTACATGAAGGCAGAAATACCAAGTACACATGATTTATTATTAATATTCATGGAAAAGAAATGGATTAAGTGTGAGAATCAAGTGCACATGAATTATTATTAATATTCATGAAAAAAGAAAGTAATTAAGTGTGAGAATCCACCTCACATTTGGTTTCCTATTTTTTAGGGTAGGTGGGGGATCTCATGGATGGTTGAAATATTTCCTCCTCAAAATCCTTGAGAGATATTTCCTCCCCAAAATCCTTAAGAAATATTTTCTCCCTAAATATCTTAGAGATCCCTTTCTTAGTGGATATGATGAGAGATACTCTCCATGGTGGTTAAGTCTCCAAACCCTATATAATGAGGTGTTTCCATGGAGGAAAGAGAGGAAAGGAGTTTAGAGATACAAAACTTATGATCTCATGAGAAGTGGAGGAGAATAATCAATGAAAGTGTTTTCATTATGATCGTGGAGCTTTTGAGCAAAGGTTTGGACAAGGAGAGCTTGATGAAGTTGTTGCACTCACATCTATGGTTGTAAGTTTTCTTCATTGTTGTTCTCATTAATGCAATCAATGCTTGGCCTATTTCTTTCAAACTTGTACTTGTTTCATATAAGTTTTTCTGCAGTAGATGGATCTATGTTTTAGCTAATCTCAATAGAGTAGGAAGTTTTTGTACTTTTGTTTGTCTTGCAAGATCTACCAAGGAGCTCAGGATTGAAGCACATCCTGGACCTTGTAGGGACAAACGATGTTCATAAGGTACATGCTTTCCTCTTTCTCTTTTGTTCATCAGCTTGATTAGATATAAAAGGAATTCAGTATCCTTGTCAAGCACTTTCTATCTTAGAGTTAAGGGTCTATCTCTCAAGAGGGAATCTACCTATCTACAGGGAAAATTTCCTACAACACCAATCAAGGAAAATGAAGTATCGTCGAAAATGTATCGACGAGAAATTCGACAAGGTGGACTCAGATTTGTGTGTTGGGTCCATTAATGGTTGTTTTATCTATCATGAAACACTACTATGCAAGTTGGTTCCCCACCTTTGCCCAAAATAATTGACCAACTTGTGACAGATCTAACCAGGCCATCCGAGGTCTGAATGAGAAAAATGAGGGGCCGTTGGAAAGGTATCCGAGGCCATTAAAACATGGAATCGTTGAACCTCTGGTTTAAAATTATGTACCAACAAGTTTTAAACCTTGAAGCACTGCAACCAATTTGGTGTCCAAAAGTGGTCATGAACTTGTGAAGGCTTGTTCTTACCAACCGTGGGTCAAAACCAAAGGGCGGTCATATAGACTCATAATTGGGCTCATGATATCCTGTTGGAAATTTTGTCTTGATCCCTACAATATGGAAGAATTTTATTTCGCAAAATGTGACCAAACTTAATCTTATCCTTTGCGAAAGGACCCCATCCCCAAGGGACCCCCCTAGTGACAGGCGAAGGGGTCCAACGTTAAACTTTTTTCAAATTGCATGCTTATCTCATGAAATATGAACTAAACAATATTGACATGAGGAATTTTGATGTTGGAGAGTTCACAACCCTCTAAAGGTATCCAAATGATACTCTTTTAAGGGTAGAGGCCATAGTAACTATAACCCCTGCCACTGTCTTCAGCTAGAATAATATCACAAAGGGATGCTTGTGGAGGAATGAAGGTGTAAAACATCCTATTGAGCCCAAAGCATAATTTTGGGTCAAAATTCTTAGCGTCGGATTGGTAATTCCTTTCAAATCATGTAGAACAATGGGATCACCCATGTGTCAAGAGAGAATACTCGATGTAAATTTATACTTTCAAAAGTGACTGATGTGGGTGAGGGGGAGGGGGGAATTCAACTGTAGTATAAGGACAAATTTTCACATTAGGGATAACCGAAGAATGAAAGTGGTGCAGTAAAGATATACACCATAATTTTTACTAAGATTCACATAAGATAGAAGAATGGGAATAATGACCCGGGTTTTGTTGAACAATGTGGCCCACGGGACATAGGTCCCTCACTCGGATTATGGTTTAACTATGAGAATCGAGGCTTAAGGTGAACCTTGGATCAACATAAAGTCTCATACATACCTCCGATTCTCGACACACAAACAAGCAAAGGAGGATTTTTTGAAATCAGTGACTCACTGGAGAAAAAAATGAAAGCAAACGAGTCAATCAAGAGAGTAAAGAAATATAAAAAACCTTTGGCAGTAGGTGTTAAAATATCCAATGCTCACAAGTGATGGAAATTTGTAGGAAAAATGATCATTGCTTGGAAAAAATCAGATTGTAAGTGGTTAGGAAAAGTGCAATTGCAATCACATAGCTATGTAAGCCATCATGCCATCATGGTTTTCAACTTCACCAGAGAATGATATGCTACCCCCTTAGACTTTCCCCATTGACTTTAATTAAATAACAATCAGGTTTACTCTTATTTAAGATGACATTAAGTCAGAGTTTCCTGTAAGCCAAACATGATAAAAGGGATCCTAGGAGTTCACTCTTTTCAAACAACCATACAACAATAAGAACATTACCCTTCCCATTGAACACCAGACAAACCAAAAAAAAGACAACCTAGGACATTTAAAATAAAAAATACTAAAATCAAGGGATAAATCAAAGAGGGGTTTATACTCAAAAATAGAAATCAAACAAACAAAAAGACTCAAAATTGAAACCAAACAGGCAAAAGGCTCAAGATTGAAACCAAGGAGATATATACAAGCATAAAAAAAGGCAACATCAAATACATACAAGAAGAAAATAATCAACAATGAATACATAAAAACAAAAAATGAACAAGTGGTGACTTATGTACAAGATGATGAGGTCTCTCAGGAGTAAAAGAACTTTAGGTGATGACCATTCATAGGGAATTGAAGTGGTTCACCATCCAAGGTTTTTAATCTGAAAGTGTTTGTCCCTAAGACCTCATAGCTTGTGTAAGGACCAAACCATAAAGAATCAGACTTGCGATGTTTGGATGGGGCTTCATGTGCTTTCTCCCATAGTAAGACATCATCTCCTAGTTTGTAATTTACCATTGCGGCTCTTTTATCAAAGGAATGTTTAATAATGTCTGCTTCTTTTGGAAGTGTTGGAATGCGTAATTAATTACCTCTCCTAGTTCGTTGAGTGTATCTAAACGGTGTTGTAAAGGTTGGAAATAATCATCTGCCTCGACAATATCCAACCTCAAGGATGGAATTTGTAAGTGAACAAGCAAGACAACAGGAGATCCATACACCAGAGTGTAAGGACTTTGACCTGTTTTTGTCTTAAGGGTTATATGATTAATCCATAAAGAAAAGTTTAGCTTTGTGTGCCAATCATGCTTCTTATCTTTTATCGTTCTCTTAAGGATCTAAATCAGATTTTTATTTGTGGACTCGGCTAATCGAATACCTTGGGGGTATTAGGTGGAAGATCAAAAAATTTGGATGCCATATGTAAAACCAAGGTGGATCATTACATCAGACATGAAAGTTGATCCATTATATGTTAATATCTTAGGAGGGGTCCCAAAATGGGATAAAATATTATGCTCAATGAAATCTACCACCTATTGACTCTTAGCATTCCTAAGATCAATTTCTTCAGCCTAGTTTGTAAAGTAGTATGTAGCTTTTAAAATGAATATGTGACCAGCACTGGAAGGTCGTGAAACTGGCTCAATAAATTCCATGCCCCATATTGTGGAAGGGACTTGGACTTCAATAGGCCTAAGAGGTAAGGCAACTAAATTTTGCTTCCCAGTGAAGCATTAGCATGCTTCACATTTTTGAACTAATAAATGGGCATCTTGGTAGAGTGAAGGCCAAAATTAGCCTGCGTGAAAAAAAAAAAATTGTAGCGGTTTTGGCTGAAAAGTAACCTCCACAAACCCTTGAATGTCATTTTTCAAGTACCATTTGGGCTTGATCAAGATCCAAGCATCGTGACAAAACCCCATCAAGGTTTCTTTAGTAAAGGATTTGGTATTTTAAAACATACCGAACAACTTGTAAACGAAGTGTTTGTTTGGCTTTAGTATCCATGGTTGGTGGGAAAACACCATTGATAAAAAAATATACGATAGGCCCATACATTGGTTGTGAAGCTAACTCAGTTTTTTTAACCAGTTCTTCGAAAGAAATTAAGTCATCTACTTGAGGTGGTTCAGTTATGACCGAGGGGTGGGATTGAGTTATAAATTTAGGTATCCCTGTCCCCTTTATGGTTTTTGTTGGTTTAATGTCCAAGTCATATTATTTCTTGCACATGATCCATTTGGACCATTTACTATGCAATTCGGTTTGATTCAAGGCAGTGACTAAGCGAGATGTAGGCACAAAAACCTGAACTTTATGGCCTTGGATATAATGTCAGAATTGATCCAAGGCTGTATACAAAGAATGACCATGTTTCTCCAGTGTAGTATAGTCAAGTTGGTGTGTCTTAAAATTCTATCTCACGAAGGCAATTGGCCTAAGGTTTTCCTCATGATCCTTTTACAATACGATTGCATAAATTGTCTCCTGTGATGAATTAGTTTACATGAAAAAGTCTTTAGATGGATTAGGAATAATTAACAAAGGGGTAGAAGCAATGGCTTGATTAATGGATTCAAAATCCTGACGGGTAGGGGGGTCCCACTTGAACCAAATGTCCTTCTTCATAAGTTGATTTAGAGGTTTGACTACTTGAGAAAAATCAGGAATGAAGCATCTCGGGAAGTTTATCTTTCCAAAGAAAGATTGCATTTATTTTTTATTAGTAGGTAAGGGTATATTTTTTATTTCTACCACTCTCTCAGGATCAACTTTCACACCTTCTCAAGAGACAATGTGACCCAAAAAATTTCCCTCCATAACACTAAAAATGGTGTTCTTAGGATTTAAAGATATGCCAAACTTACGACATCTAAGAACAACCTTCCTGAGGTGATCAAAATTACTACTTCATTCTTTGGAGAAGACTCTGAGATCATCGAAGTAGACCACAATCATCATACCCAATAATCCTTTGAAAGAAATGGCCATGGCACGTTGAAAGGTGTTCCCAACATTAATCAAGACAAAAGGCATCTTGTTATATGCATGTGTTCCCCAACGAGTAGTGAAGGTGGTTTTGTGACTATCAGAAGGCTTGATGGATATCTGATTGTAACTTGAGAAACCATCTAAAAGGGACATCATTTGAGTACCGAAGATTTTTTAGAGGATCTCTTCCATTGGTGGGACTGGGTGGTTTTATTTTAGGGACACCCTATTCAAATGTTGAAAGTCGACACACAAATGAATATCACCAGTTTTCTTCCTAACGAAAAACAAATTAGATACCCATTGTGAGTAACGAACACGGTATATGACCCTGGATGCTTCTATATTATCCAATTCAATTTTAATTGTTTGCTCCAAAGCATGGATTTTCTTTCTTTGTCTCTTCCTATAAGGTTTCGAATCAAGTATTATGGGTATGGCATGGACTATCTCATGCATATCGAAAATCTTGAGATCCTCATAGGACCGAGAAAAAACATGCTTGAATTTTGTCAAGATTTCTAGGAATTGAAAAATCTCATAAGGAGAACATTGTGACCCTATATAGACTAGTTTTGGATCTTTTTTAGTTCCCAAGTTTATAGGGATGGCTTATCACACCTTCCTAACAAATTCACTATCAATACTAGGTGCAGAAGTAGTGGCATCATTGGAATCAAACATGGATTCCAGTACGGACAAACTAGGCAGGATTTTATTTTCCTCAATTGCATTATGTCCCTAGTTTCCTCTTCCAACTCAAGGATGATATGTAAATATTTGAATTCCTCCTTTTTTTGAAGGAATCTATATATTTTTTCATCATTATCAAAAACTTTCCAAGAGTCAACATTATTAGGTAACACAATTCTATGTAAAATTTGGACTTTTATATCTTCGATAGATCTTACGAAATCCGAAGTGAAAAAAGAACCAGCCAAGAACAAAGTATTAGCTATGTGGTTTGAGACCCTAGGTATGGCTTGAATGTTGAAAGACAAGAAATTCTCAATAAGTTCCTTGTCCCTTTGGCAGTATTGTTTGAGGCGTGGGATATGAAATTCATATTTATCTTTGATTTGATTCACAACCAATTCAGAATCCTCGCTCACCAACAAATGGAAAATTACTAAGTCTAAGGACTTTTGGAGGACTTGAAATAAATCTTCATATTCAACCATATTATTAGTGTTAGGGAATTCTAATCGAAAAGAAAAAGGTATTTCCTTTCCCTTGGTATCACACAAAAGGAAGACAGCCCCAGATCCGTGCTTGGATTTAGCACTGTCAAAATCCATACTACATACCATTTCTTAGGACTCAAAAGGAGGGACATGTGCATATTTCTAAGATAACACAGTGTACATACCCATCCCTGTATAATGAAAAGACACATGTTTTGTATTGTAGGAAGAAGGTACAACTTGCTCTTGGTATTTCAATTTCCTCCTAATGACAACTTTAACACCTTTATGAGAAAAGGTGAAGTGGGTTCCTTCCATGAAGTAACAACCCATTTTTACTTTGGTGGACCACACCCTCCCTAAAAGAATTCCATATCCTTCAGGTATGATCATGCTCACATACAAAGCTTGGTTGAAAGTAATGGATAAGTCTTTGATGTAACCAACGGTTTCTACAGTACTTGAATCCAAAGATAACATATATTTACATGGGCCTCTGCATTCAAGACCCAGTCTCCTCATGACTCGAAGGGGCATGACATTGTCCCTCGCTCCTATGTCAGCAACATAATTTTGGAGCAAAAAATTAGAAATCAAAACTGATATATAGAAAGGAGGAACCTTAGGGTCTAAATCAATAACATCATATGCTTCCTTACGTTGAGAAAAGGACTCTTTGGGAAGAGGAAATCTTTGTTTCATTCGTGGAGTAGGAGGTGCTTCTAGAACACGTGAAAGGTTTTCAAATTGAGCAAGTGTTCTAAGAGCATCAAATAATGTCATGTGAGCGGGGACCTTTTCTAGATCTTCAACGAGTTGTAAGGTCTCGGTATTGGGAAATAGGGTGGTGGATTATTAGGCAAATTTACCATTTTTGGAGTCCACAGAACCCTATTACTTGCAAGGGAAGGTAATCTACCATTCACAGGAAGTTCACCTTTTTCATTGTCCTTGGGATCGATTTTGGTCCCTTCCACCCCTTGCATAGTGGTTTTAGGGGCCTGACTCCTAATTTATACAAAAAATCTTTCGAAAGCAAGAGGATCGTCATCGCAGGGAATATAGTCTTCCATGTTAACTTCATCGTTTTGGGAAGTATAAACAAGCTTGTTTTTCAGTGGAGGTAGAGGGGCTTTGTTGGTTTTAGACAATTCCAGGTGACGTGTATACGAGTAACAATACTCAGGATCATGGAAGTCTTGGAAAAATTCGTACCAATCCACTTCAACAACATGTTTCCTAGGATGAGGTCTAAGAGGAAAAGGAGGCATTGGACTTACAGGAGCAGGAAAATGCAAGTCATTCACCTTTCGATTAAGGGGAAGTATTTGGTTGTTCATGTTCATTAACAACTTGAGAGTTTCAAAACTTCCCCTTTCTTCAATCCTTGAATTTTTGGAAAGTGGGGGTTCATACCGAGGACCCTCGTTTTGAGGTACCTCATTCCTAGGCCTCTTGTTAAAATGGAGCTACGCTAAAGGTGAGGGAATCATACTGAATTCATCCATGTTTCTCTCAATTTCCAGGGCGCAAACCTTGGTTGCGTCTAAAGTTTGTATCGATTTATCTTTCTATATATACTTTACATCCGAATTCATAGCGATCATGTAGTAATGGAGAAAATTGTTCCCAAATGATTTGGAAGTAGTTGGGATCCTATTCAAGGTTGAGGTAAAGTGTTGGTTAAAGTTTCAAATTTTCTCCCCTCATGGATGGAGATGGTTGTGAAATCCCTAAGTAGAGAAGCCACATCATCTGCCCCTTGGAAATGCTTCTTGAATTCTTGGACCATAGTATCCCAATCCGGGAAACTATCATTGGAAAGCAAGCAATACCATCTTGTTGCTTCACCCTCAAAGGTTCTTACAAAAAGTCTAATGATGAAATTAGTAATTGTTATGTCCACAAGTGATAATTCATCATAGAATTTTTGTATATGTTCCATGGAATTCAATGTACCAGTGCCACTGAACTTAGCAATCCTATTTGGGGAATCTTCATGCATGTCATGTTGGGTCAACCTCAAAGGATTCTTGGGTTGTAGGGAAATTTTCATCAGAACAACTATGGGAGGAACAACAACAGTTGTTGGAATGACAAGAGGAACACCATGAGGATTAGTAATTATTGTTGGATGGAATAAAGCTTTATTTAGTAGGGGGATTTGAATAGGAGATGAGGAACAGGGTGACTCAACTTGCACGACAGGTGTAACGATTTTCCCTAGTTTCCCAGGTGTATGTGTCTCACTAATTATTTTATTTCATGAACTTTGACTTCTTGTATTCCTGGGGGACATTGTTTCCCTAGTCTTAGGATATTTCCACCCTACCAGCTTGCAAGGGGATCAAGTAAGTAATTTAAGTACAATATATGTATCAAACCAACAGTCCTACTCTTTCTGACACAATTTTGATTAACCCAACTATAAACAAAGCTTTGTTTTCATTCTTCTCGAAGTGGAAGGTAAAGTATGATCGATTTATAACTTCTCACGTGAGTTCGAACAAGTAAAATCAAACATTGACAATGTAAGAGGAAAATGAAACTTGATGGTATTTATGACTCCTATATGCAACAGAATTGCAAGGGAAATGAACTATAACAAGTACCAAATAAATCCAAAGGATCACTGAAAGACCTTGACACTTAATTTTTTCAATAGGTGGGAAAAGGACCCCAAATAATTTGGTTCCAATGCTCAGTAAAAGTTTGGGATACAAGAAAAACTAAATAGGTTTGCAGGTTCCCCAGTATGGTCACCAAAAAAAGGATGTGTTATAAGCAAAATATATCCGCTGGGACAAATCCGACCTATCCGACTGTGAAGTCGGTTACAACCTCTTTGATAGCTCGACATGAGGAAAAGACTACCCATATCTCAGGTGGTCCTTTGTCAGAGGCAGTAATGAAGGGGAAAAAGGAGAGGTGAAAGAATTACGAGAATTCTTACTTAGGACCACCCACCCTGGGTTTTGTCCTCCCTCAGCTTCCTGGATGACAAAAATGGCCTAGGCGGTGAAAATTATGGACAATAGGATGGAAATAAGCATGATAATTTTTAGGAAAGTGAAAAATGAGTTGTTCGCTCCCTTAAAACCTTGAAAAATGGCCTAGAATGGGTTCTCGGGGTAAACCGAGGTCCTGGACAATTAACCAATGGATGCCTCAAGTGAAACAATGAAAAACAAGGGTGAAATGTAAGCTTAAAAGCTACAACCAAGTCCTTTTAGATGGTTGTAAATTTGGAACAACAAGATGTTCAAAGATTTTAAGATAGAGAAACAAGCCCATAATGGCTTAATACCCCACGGGGTGACCCGGGAAGTGATCCCAAAAGATTGTCAAATAAAAAGGGGGTTGTAAATGAAAATGAACAACCTTTTTTTACAAGATGTTACATCTATGTTATAGGAGAGTATTTACAAATTCAATTTCGGTTCATGGATGAAGGGTGGAATGACAAAAGGTTTGACTTAAAATGTATTTTACTGGTGAATTTTTTCTTATTAACAAATGTCTTGGCCACCACATTGTTTTGAAGGTTAATTTTTTCTTATTTTATTGGTGATTTTTTCATAAAATGACACAAATTAATATGCCACATCACCATTTTCCTTGGGATTTGTGCCATCCCAAAAGACCTTTGATTGCTGCCATGTTTTCTAGATGTAGGTGAGGTGATTCAGGACAGTTCCAGGCCATCTATGGCTATCAGATTCCCCAGGATGAAGCCCCAAGGTGTGGGGAAATTGCAAAGTTTCTTAGGAGGGAAAGGGGCCTTTATGATTTGGTGATTGTATGTAAGGAAATTCAATTTGTTCAGGAACTTTTCATACCTGATTATACCCCCCCTTTTCTACCTATAAGTTTCCCTGTGAGTTGGTTGAAACATGGCTTCGATTTGGGCTTGTTTCGGTGAGAGGACCCCCTGGTATTGAAACTTGAGAGGATTTTCCCCTATACTAAACATCCACAAAATGGATTTTTATTATGCCCATTCTGTGTGTTTGTTCGCTACCTTTTTTATTTCTTTTGTTTGGTGCAATTCTAACTCCAGATGAGTAAGATATGGCCCTGGAAAGGTACGCGGGAAGGTGTCGGTCAGGAGAATGATCGGGGAAAAAATTGAAATTGGGGAAAACTTTTGGGCTAGACACCAAAATTGACAGGATGCTATAGGCACATGATTTTTGGTCCAATAATGAGTCATTGTCGCTCTGGGACATGCTAGTGAAATTCTGGGCTGAATTCGTGAAGGTGAATGTCATGGATGCATTCTTGAGTTTGCCCCAGTCATTTTGACTATTCATGGGGAAAATTCCACCTCCTTATGGAAAATTTATGCTATTAAAAGGTCCAGTGACCTTGGTGTTGAGAACTCAACACACCCTAAAATCCTTATCAATTTTTTTCACTTTTTGGGTACCACTTGTTTTCCTCATTTGTCTGACTCGATTTCATTTCGGGAAATGGTTTTTCTTTGTTTCGTTCTTCATGTCTCTTATCACCTAGTCAGGTTTGTTTGAACTTATGAAAACTCATATCTAAAATACCTTAACACCTAAATTAAAAATCGACAACTATACATTGCATCTAATGCGCTCAAGTTTAGCGTTGGAAAGAATTCAAGTAAGTAAAGGAACCACACAAAGACAACAGTCATTGAGCACCGATCGTTATCAGCATCGGCAAAAGGCAGTTTTGGTTGGAATAAGTTTTTTTAATAAGGGTTCGAGGGATAGACGATCCCTTTCGGCATCTGGAAAATAAAAGAAAGACAGACGTTAACAAAGGATGTAAAGTTATCTCCGATCGTTGATCCCCGATGGACTTTCGGCATCAGGAATTTTTTGAGGGAGCTAATCCAAGAACACATGGGTGGGTTTATTGTCGATCTTTGATCCTTGAGACTTTCAGGAATCGACAAGTTAGGTTTTGGTTTTAGAAACGTATGGATTAAATAAATTCCTGACTCCGACTGACATGAACGAATGAAGCCACTAGTCTCAAATGCAATGCATTTTCACCATGTAATAGGATCGTACGATCTAGTTTTATCCCAATTCATTTTTGGTTCCCTAGGTCCTAGTCACGCCTCCTACTCATATTTTCCACATCAGCTCTGTATGGAAATATCGATCGGCATCGAAGCTTTTTTAGGAGGATATCAATGAAAAATGTTCACAACACAATCTCGACCCCCAATCCATCAACTGAAAGAGCGGAACGATGGGACGTTTGCAGCATTAGATACGATCAGATTTTACACATTTAAGGAACTATTTAATGCCTGATCCCGCATTAGTTTCTACCCTGTGTACTGATTATAAAACAACATTTTTTAAATCACCAATAGACCACATTACCACCCGCGCCTCCCTCATCAACCCACGTTGAATTTAAGTTTAAAAACCTCTGAATATCTGACGACAAATTTGTTGAAATTTCACTCATAACCCGAATTGAATGGTTGATGTGACATGGTAGGATCATCCCACATTTAAATCTCTAGAACCATTTTGAACAAATTCATTATGCACGTAAGTGAATTCCAGAGCATCCGAAGGAGTAGAGAAAGTAACTCAAGACTGTACCGATCCTTTTGATTATCAAAACTAGGTTTAACAAGTTTCATAGTTATGTATCCAAGTTTGTCAATTCGTTGGTTACAATTTATGTATGCGCACCCGATTTTCTTGCACGGACTCTAAACTATGGTATAGTTGCAGGTAATATGTCGACAAGAAATCCAACCACCAAACACTTTTCCAGAGTACCAAAGATGAAAGAAGCTGAGATAGGAGAATTCTCTTCTCTGAGGGTCGCAAGGCAGTTGGATTACGCTCCCAAGGTGGAGCCTGACATCAAAACCTCGACATAGAAATATTTTTCCCAGCCTTTGGCCTTCGGTGATACTGAAGCAAGCATTGGGTCCAAAATAATTCTCCCATAGTGGGGGGGTCTCTTTAAAATATCAACCAATAAGAATACCCAGAATATATCCCACACAATGATCTGAACATAAGGACGCTCGATGATTAGGTGTTCCCAAACATTCAATGGTCATATTAAGAAATGGTAGAAAGTAGAACCTCAGTTTTCCCCTGCATAGAGTTTCTGAAATGGATCATCGACCACATGGATGGAAATAAATTTTTGATCAACAATGAGAATGGAGGATGCGTCGAAGTTTTCCTCCCGACGAAAGTTCAGAAGTACTATAATCTTAGGGACCCAAAGGAGTGGCTCAACAAAATCTTTGTGGTAAAATTCTATGAGTTCCATGACACTAATCGATTGATGGCCTCATGGTGGAACGATTAATTTGAGGGTGCCATAAATCTATTTGATGGCTCTCATTTGTCGGTTATATGGAGAAAAGGACTGCTCCAATTTTTCAGAAGCATGGATTCCTTTGGCATACACAATTTCCATCACGGGGAGTATCTTCAACTGGGGAGCGATAATCTCGAAAAAACTAAGCATCTGTATACAATAGGCTCAGACGCCAAAGGAAGGAGAGGCACCAACTTTCTACATGGCCTCATACCTACTCGATGTCATTTTCACAAGGAACGTCTTCGCCGACATGAATCTAAACTGGCACATTGTAGAGCTCCCAATCCATGTCTACTTCAGCATACTATGGGAGAACAGGCACAAGAAATATTACACACTCATCTACAATGAATTCATCACCCGCATTTATTTTATTATTTTTAAGAAGGAATGCCGAAGGCTATCAGCGAAAACAAATAAAATGATAACCAAGGTAGGCCATTGGTACCTATACGAATGCTCAACCTACATCAGGGTGTTTGGGGACACTAGAGCACCACATCTCCTACCCGCTCATGTCCCATACCGACTCTTCGTGGGAGAAATCTGTTATCAGACCATCCTACAGGGCTATAACACCACATTGGTCAAAGCCAAGAAACGAGATTTCATACCCTATGGTTTCCATGTGGGGTTCTATATGGTAAACGATATTTCTCAAGCCAAACAAGAAGGGTTGAGCCAACTTGAATTTAGGTTCCCAACAGGCCGATTTTGTAAGCACAACCCTAAAGGCTTGGTCCTCCAACATGATTCACAAGTATCATCTTGTTGGCCATATGCTAATGACAAGTTTGAGTATGAAATATTCATAGAGAGCGCCCAGGACTAGGACGAGGTGGTGTAGAGGATGGCCAACCCAAACATGACCGGGTTCAAGGTAATGAGTGTGGACGAACAAGTGGAAACAATAGAGAAGTTAGATCAAGAGGCCCTCAAAGCCAGGGAAGAAATTGGAGCAGTAGAGACAACATAGGCATAGAGAATGGGATTGTTCTTGACACTCGAGACATAGACAAGGTGTTGTGGGTGGGAAATACCTCCTATAGACTTATCATTTAAGGGCTCTAATCATGCATGCAAAAAATGACCATTCAAAAGGCCTCTACTTTTCCTATTCTCCCAACACAAAACCCCACATTCATTCAATACAAAGGTGTAAACAAGATTTGGTAACTCTACCTTAAATCCTTCATTTGATGTCGATCCCTTTGTTTTCACTCGCTCCTTGATTGCAATCCTCCTTCGAAATCTGACCTGCATTCACACGTGAACAAATAGAGAGCTGCGAACATGCATTTCATATACTAATTGTTGGGTTAGATGTTAGATGTGATAATATCATAAAATAAATACATGACTTGAACACATGATATGGTGGGACGAAAAAAGTATTCCTTTTTGTATTAATCTTCTGAAGAGTAAACTTACAATATGTGGTCGACACTGCTCCTCGAAACTAGTCTTTGGCTCCTCTTCAACTGTACTCCAACTACTTTGATCTATACTTATATTTGCACAAGGATGGTTGAAGGTTGGGACAAAGGGAAGGCCAAATTCGGTAGAGTTTCTTTACTATGATTTTCCTCCTCTCAAATGGGACCCCTAACCCTTCTTTTATAGGCTAGAAGGAGCTAGGTATTTAGTCGAGTGACTGGCCATGCATTGTTGAAAGGTTTAGTTAAGTTACCCAAAACTATGTGTTACGTCAACAAATTTCCATTTTTTGTTCTTTTGTAGGTACATGCGAGCTATAATGGGCCAACTAGTGTGTACACATGGGCTATAGTGGAGCAGGGCACGTGGTCCTTTAAAAAGGGTGTTTTTAAGAAGATTTTTTCATTACTGGCTTGGAAAAGAAGGCATATGAGATGGCCTGATGTCAGGTAAGTATGTTTGGTGTAAATTAGGGTTATAATAGATGCCCCCTAATGTGTGAGATCAGCAGAGCATCTGATGGTTGAATTACATTATGAATCTTTATCAACGTACCAAACCGGTGAGCCCAGGGACCAGAATTTGAGAGGTGCCATCTACAAAATAACAATTGTCTCATCGAGGTGGGCATATCCATGCTCATAATGAAATAAAATCATGGATACCAATCAAATACACTGTAGATCCATGTCATATAACTATATAAAGTGTATCTTCGAGAAATACACAGTGGATATACATCTCAAAATAAAAAAGATATACATGTATAGTATTTATCTTCTAGAAGTTAGTAAGGCCTAATGGCTAGAGATGATGTATTCAGAGCTCGAGCATCAACTTCAAAATATTCAAAAACGCAGGTAGGAGTGTAATATGAGTGTACGACTTCACTACCCAGAGGTCTTCGATGGCTCGTTGGTCATGGACTAAAGGATCTTGATGATCAGACTGAAAGCTTCATTGATTTCAAACAAAGACTTGATTGGACTTTTGGGATGGTTGGGCATGAGGGCAAGAGACAAACTGCAAATGGGCTGACTCAGGCTTGGTAAAAACTTCCTTTGGAAAATAACATGAAAAATGACGAGACTCGGGTAGCATGGCATTGACATAAGTTCATGATGCAGGAGACAACGCAAAATCTCCATATGTTTGGAAGAATAAACAAATGGAGGAGGAAACAACTCTATGTAGTGAGAACAACTTCCTAAGGTCATATTAAATCCTAGAGCTTGAAGAACAAATGGAAGGATGTGCTTTTTCCAAGGGTGACTCATTATGTTGCCAATAAAAAGAAAATACTTTTCCCTTCCTCTTTTTGGGGTATATTAAATTTTTTTGTCTTTTTTCAATATATTTTGAAAAGATTTGAAAAAAGAATAAAATAATTTTATGTTACAAAGGAGGAATGAGTGTCCCAATCATACTAGTTCCAAGCACAAGGAACACACTGATGCTCAAAGAAAAGGGACATATGCAGAAAAGGGACACTCGGAAAAAACCTCCATGGGCCAAAGGTGTCAAGACATAGAGGCAAAGTGCTACAAGGATTGCATATAAGGCATGCTCCAGATGGTTCAGTTGAGAGCAACATGGAGCCAGCATTAGGCCAAAGACGCGGGTATGCGAATGCCGTTTAGTAAGAAACACAATGGTAACGTCCTTCGAAGTAAATTTAACGAGCCCAGAGAAGGTAAGCTCGATGGTTTTTCATATTTAGGGAGTTTGAAAAAGTGTAAAAGGAGACTCCATTGGGGTACCTTTTTCGAAAATAGTCTAGTCGGTTCGAAAAAGGGGGTAAATTAGCACCGAAAAGATGACTATTCAAAATCGTTTTAACAAGTGTGACAAATACAAGAACACTTGACAATATTTTCATTTTTAAGGAGTCTGAAAAGAGCTTAACTATGGACTCTGTAAAGGATGTTCTTCTTGGCCATTTAATGAGTGTGAAGAAACAAGGTCACTCGACGATCTTTTCAATTTTAGGGAGTCTAAAAAGAGCTTAACTATGGAATCCATGGGGGTTGTTCTTCTTGGACATTTTAACGAGTGTGAAGAAACAAGGTCACTCATCGATCTTTTCAATTTTAGGGAGTCTGAAAAGAGCTTAACTATGGACTCTGTGGGGGTTCCTTTTTCGTAAATTTAGTCCCTCAAGCCCGAAAAAGGGTTAAAATAATACTCAAAAATACTCTTCTAGGGAACCAAAGTTCCTAGAGTATACCGTTGTTCTTACAGTTGACCATCTAGACTGAAAAAGGGGTAAACTACCACCAGACAGATGTGCCTTCAAATTTCAGTTTAACGAGTGTGAAAGACAACAAGATTGCTCGACAATCTTTTCATTTTTAAAGGGTTTGAAAAGGGCTTAAAAGAATACCTGTGGGGGCTACGAATCATGTATTAAATTGGTTTAGGTATAGCTTGCTACTAGACTTGGACCAAGAGTCTCTTCAATAGTCAACTTGGAACGTCTCCCAAAAGGGAAGAAAACACAAACCACAGTGTAAGTCCTCCCACGGTATAGAAACCATAGTCATGGCTTCAAGTACAACCTCATCTGAAGGCAATTCAAAATCTGAGAAATCACACAAACGAGGGTCTATAGTCCCAAAGGCTGAAGTAAAATGACCATACTCCAGATGATGATGGAGGTTCTAGCCAGGACTGGCAGAGTATATGTGCAAAGAATCACAAGCACAAGTTCTTGAGGATCTAAAAACAACGAGATCAGACTCAGAAGGACACTCAAGCTCACTTGGACCAAGAGAAGGAAGTGAGGGCTCCCATTCCCCCATTGGATAAACCAATGATTCAATTGTTGAGACCAAGTCTCAAGAAGGAAAACATGATTACATAGGTTCCTTCTCAGAAGCAATTGAACACCGAGGATAAGATGCCACATAATTAACCTGTGGCGGGGTAGAGTCTACATGTAAATGGGTAGTGTGAAATAATGTTGAATTAGGATGGTGATTATCAGATCCCAACTAGTCAATAGTGATAATGCTTCCATTGTGAGGGAAATGCATCACCCAAAAAAGCATAGATACCACAACATTCATAGCATATACATAATCACGCCCAAGAAGCATATTGAAATCTAATGGGCCGTGCACCACTATAACATCAACACAGACAATATTCCCATCTAAAAAGATAGGAAACTGAGGAAGAACCCCCAAATATTCACTAGGACGTCTGTCAAAAGCCAACAATTCATGTGAAGAAGACACAAGCTCAGGAGATCCCAAGACTTTCCAAACCGAGGAGGATAAAATAATTGTAGAGGCTCCTTCATCCACAATACGTCGATAAATGTTTGTTGAATTAATTTCAACCCTTATCTGAAAAGGTGCGGTAAAAGGAAGGCGAGGCTCAACAAGGTCATTCCAATCAAAGGAAACCATCCTAGGGCTTGGAGGGGGTGAGCTTGGAATGAGCAAAATTCCCCCTTGTTCTGAAAGTACTGAACTGGAAATACTAAAAACATAGTCGGTAGACATGTCACTCCCCAAAAGAAGAGTGGGATCATCCGATGACTGCATCGGCATGACTACTTTCACAACCAATGGATGAATAGGTTGCGGGACTACATGGTCTAAAGGCACCTCACCCCTCAAAAGAGGAGTGGAATCAGTCGATGACTACATCGGCATGACCACTCTCTCAACCAATGGTTGAATAGGTTGAGAGACTACAAGGTCTAAAGGCACCTCACCCTCAAAAAGAGGATTGGGATCAACCGATGACTGCATCGGTATGACCACTTTCTCAACCAATGGTTGAATAGGCTATGAGGAAACCTCAGAAGACTCATAATCATAAGATCTTGCAGACAGGGACCACAATCTTTGTACCTCTGGAATGTCAAGGCATAGATTAGTAAGGTGATATCCCTTCCAAAGCTTACAAGGGAGCTTAGGTTTATGTCCTATCTGTCCAGGTTTCTCAATAGAATCAATGCCCCCAACATGACTAGTAGTGGATGGTTTCACATCTCCAACATGACTTGCAGATATGGGTGATGGGTCAATAACATGACTTGTAGAGGCTACAGACCTATTACCAGTATGACTAGAAGTGATTGGACTCTTTCCCCCAGCATGACTTGCAGAGGATGGGTGTGTGACCCTAGCATAACTTACAGAGGCTGGGTGTTGGTCTTCAACGTGACTGCATAGTTTTTTGACCTATCTCCAACATGACTCGTAGAGGTTGGTAATTTCTTCTTCCTATTCTTCCTCTTTCTACATCGTTTAGACTTTCGGTTACTAGTAATTGTACTTTCACCAGATGTGGGAGAAGGAGGAGGAGAAGACTTTGTTGATGAAGGAACATCAACATTATACCTATGACATAAAGAGTTTATCTAGGAAGCATCAAGAGCATTCAGGACATTTGGAATGGTTCCCAACCAAACTGGTAGTCCCACATTCAACATAGGAATGTACAAAGTGGCCATCAAAGGGACACCAACATTTTCGAAGAAGGGAGAAGCACAAGAATCCCCTTGTGAAGGGGCTCCTTGGTTGGTATCATCGGTAACTCTATCCATGAATATCTTATGCACAGGTTCTCCCCTTGCGGGATCATTCAAGTCTGTAAAAGTCTCACACACTAACTCTGGCAAATCAGTGTTATCAAAATAACGCCTATAAAGAGGTGGCTCAACGTTTCTAAGAGGAAGACCGAAAAAAGTCCTCATGATCAGCGCAGTGGGTGGTTTACCACCCTAGGTCAAAGACCCAAATCCATGACTGACTAACTCACTATGGAAAATTAGGGAGCACAGAGAACATACTAGAAAAAATCCTAAAGGCAAATCAAGCAAATGACTAACTAGTTGGAAGAACAGTTACACCAACCAACACTAGAGAAACTTACCGATGCAAGTGAAACTCAAATACAGAAGCACCCTCTGGGTATACTCTATAAAGCATGGTCTGATGACTGCCCTAGGTACTGTGGTATACCCCTGTGGTCACCTATGTAAATCACTAAAATAAAGGAAACTAGGTGGCCAGCTCATGAACAATCACCAGGCATGTACAGTCAACAATTGGGTGGACCGCAATGAGCAGGGTATCAAGCCTGAAACCTATCAAGGGTATCGAAAGCAAGTGTTCCGAAAGATGACTGATGACCTCAAATGGATTCGAGACTCGTGAAGCTTCGTGGAAAATGCGATCAACGAAATCCCAAGACAAGTCCTCTATATGCATTCCCCACTACGCTTGGTTTCGGCTTTGGAGGGGTTATCTCCGCTACCTTTCCGCAAGAGACCTCGTGTTTATCCCCTGTGTTAGAGGGGGGTCCTGGATAACTTTCATGATACTGGACTTTTAACATTCCCTAGCACGGACTCTTATGTATGTTTGCATCCTTGAAGAGTTTCCTCTCCAACCTAAATCAAGGCTCTAGCCTAGACTAGTTGATGGACCCTACAAACATAAAGTCTAATTAATTTTAATTAATCGTTAATTTTTATGGCTTGTCTTAAGTCAAAGGTTATGAAAGTGAAACTAGTGATTTTTTGAGAGATGAAAGAGAAGATAAACAAAAGCTAGAAACAAAATAACTTCTTCTTGACAAATTCAAATTTTCACTTTATAAATCTTCAACCAACTTTTCAAACTATATATATATATATATATATTTAATATCTATGAACAATAAACTCTAAACAACCAAGAACTTATGAAAGAAATTTTTTTCATGATTATTAATGCAACCAACTACTCAATCAAACAAAAAAGTGAAAAGATTATATTTTTTTTATTTAATGCTCGTAAAGAAAAAAGGAAAAATAACAAGTAAAGACCAAGAAAACTTATGGCCTAAGCGTAGATTGAAAAGAGTCACTAAAAATAACACACAAGCATATTAAAATGGCCTCTCACACTTGTCTAAAAACCCTATAAAATGAAAATTTTGAGGAAAAACTTCTTAATGAAAAAGAAAGCTATTGTTGTGATCAAACCTAAGTTATTGACTACTATGACAGAGACCAAGAAACCTGAGAGGTATAACTCTTGATAAGGAAAAGGATGATTGTCTCTCCTTAAACAAAAATTTTCTCAATAGGCACACTGCTGACAGATCAACAGCTAGCATGTGCACACAAGCTATGTAAAGTCAGGGCATGTGTACACACGTACAGACCTTATGCAAGTCACGTGTACTTCTGAAACTCTTCAAAAATGAAAATACAAGAAATCAAGCACTAGCAGAGACTACTGGTATTGAGAACCAGAATCTCTTGAATACTCAGAAACTTAATTTGACAAAAAAAAGAAAACAATTCAAGGAAAATTTCATAGAACAAAACAAATCTAAGGTGAAAACTAAGCTACAAACTGCAAAAATTCTAGAAAACCCCTGAAAAGGATCACTTCTGACAGGGGAGAGGATGATTGCCTCTCTAAAAGAAATTTTATGAAATCATATGCATGATTGACACTTCATCAGCTAGCGTGTGCACACGGGCTATGTGAAGGTAGGGCGTGGGTACACACATGCAAGTCTTGTGTAGGTCATGTGTACCTCTGTGACTCCTGTAAAATAAAATGCAGCCAAGAAAAGAAAGCAGGGAGAACTAGTATGGAAGACCAAAATCCCTGCTAGCTCAAAATTTTGCAGAAACTCTAAAAACAAGTAATGAAACAATTTTTTTTTTTAAATACCCAAAAAGGACTCCCAAAAAACCCTAGAGATCCCCAGTATGGTTGCCAATTCTATTGTGAGTGGGGAATCCCTCCTACGGACTTAGCATTTAAGGGCTCTAATCATGCATGCAGAAAATGACCATTCAAAAGGCCTCTACTTTTCCTATTCTCCCAACACAAAACCCCTAATTCATGCAATACAAAGGTGTAAACAAGATTTGGTAACTATACCTTAAGTCCTTCGTTTGATGTCGATCCCTTTGTTTTCACTCGCTCCTTGATTGCAAGCCTCCTCCCAAAGTTGACATGCAATCACACATGAACAAACAAAGAGTTGTGAACATGCATTTCATATACTAATTGTTGGGTTAGATGTTATATGTGACAATATCATAAAATAAATACACGACTTGAACACATGATATGGTGGGATGAAAAAAGTATTCCTTTTTGTATTAATATTCACAAGAGTAAACTTACAATATGTGGTCGGCACTGCTCCTCGAAACTGGTCCTGAGCTCCTCTTCAACTGTACTCCAACTAATTTTCTCTATACTTCTCTTTGCACAAGGATGGCTAAAGGATGGGACAAAGGGAAGGCCAAATTGGGTAGAGTTTCTTTACTATGATTTTCCTCCTCTCAAATGGGACACCTAACCCTTATTTTATAGGCTAGAAGGAGCTCGGTATTTAGTCAAGTGACTGGCCATGCATGGTCGAAAGGTTTAGTTAACTTACCCAAAACTGTGTGTTTCATCAACAACTTTCCATTTTTCATGCTTTTGTAGGTACACACGGGCTATAATGGGCCAGCTAGCGTGTACACGTGAGCTGTAGTGGAGTAGGGCACGCGGTCCTTTAAAAAGGGGATTTTTAAGAAGAGTTGTTCAGTACTGGCTTGGAAAAGAAGGCATATGAGATGGTCTGATGTCAGGTAAGTATGTCTGGTGTAAATTAGGGTTATAACACAAGGGGATTTCTTTTTATGAAATAATAACAGAGAGGCATTGATCAGTTGCAAAATGACCCAGATCTCGTAGAGATGACGAGGGTTCACACTGACAACCCAATAGCAAGTAGAGGATATCCAAGTGGCTCAGAGCCGATACAACTTGAAGGAATCATTGGTCCAGAACACCCTGAAATTCCACCACCATAGATTGGATCACCATGGGGATTTTCAACCCAACATGAGATATAAGGGACACCAGGGAGGACTAGCATACCAAACCCCTTGTATGACTTAATAACTATCTATGAGGAGGAGGAGATTTCAGAGGCTTTCCTGGTGACTCTGGTGTAAATAACAGAGGAGAAAGAACCTGAGAAAGCATCCCCTCCGGGTCCTGATGCTCCAAGTCACATCCATTTGCAAAACAAACATGATGTAGAAATTGCCTTAGATGTTGAGCCACTCGACATACCAAGAACCCCAATGGACATATTGAAGGATGAGATAGGATCTATCGAACAAGGGGAAGATATTCCACAACAGGAAATCAACATCTCGACAACCAATTACCAAGTAAGTATCGAAGATTCCCCCGATTCTTCAATTTTGGCCAGTACTTTACCCCCCAATGAGCAACAACTAGAGGTCAAGCCTTCAGGTCATATAGAAGAGGTTCAGGAACCCACTCTTGAATAGATATACATTGTCGAGAGCCTAGGAAACACTCTTACTAGGGAAGAGAAACAAATACCCGAACCTATGGATGAGGTTTTTGATATACAAGAAATCACCTACAACCGAAAGAGGAAAACCATTATGAAGAGAACCACCAGAAAAAGGAGTCTTACTTTGGATAGTTCCATCCTCATCACCACAGAGGAGAAATTGATCAATACAGAGCATGAAAAGAATTCTAAGCTTATCAACGGAGGAATGGAAATCACATATTCCACCCTCGATAGAGAAAGGAAATATGAAAAGGAGTTGGTTGTTACGCTAAAGGATTTGAAGCATTTGTGCCATTTGTGGAAATACTATTAGGACTCCACATAGGCCATGGTATTTTTTAGAAGTGAATTCCAATATGCCTACAACAAATTCATGAGTGAGCAGCACCTTTTCACTGCAGGGATAGATGACTTCCAAGAAAACACCCTTATGGCACTAGCGACATGAAAAGACATGGAAATATGGTATGAAAAGGCCCACCAAGTGGTGGAAATAATTGATTACATCAGTGCGGTTCAAAAGGATTGAGACGAAAAAGAGCATGAGATTCAGGTGCTAAGGGACAACAACATCGACCTTATAAGGAAGTCAACCGAATAATGGGTGAAGATGGCCCAAGAACCTCAACAGGATATTCAAGAGAAATGGGTCGATTTCAAAAGAAGCTGGACCAAGATCAATCGAGTGATGAGATACATTGGTCTTCCAGAATTCAGCTCACCTAAGGACTTTGTTGACTTGCATGACATAGTCAAACAACATGCAGAAAAAGACTCATCGTGGACTGCAGAGATGGAAAAGGTGGCAAACATGGTGCCATGTCAATTACAACAGTTCATGGAGCACCCGATCACGAATCGAACAATATTATAGTAGTTAAGTGTTAAAGTAGTCAAGTATCGGGCACGGGCAGTGGAGATAAAGGAGATCCTTTCAGCCCTGATGGACCAACACAGATTCATGTATGCCAACACATGCAAGGAACTCTTTGTTAAATGATCAAAGTATGAGAAGAGTCATCCACTTAAGTGAAACCATTTGACGACTCTTAGAAGACAAAGAGATGGAAGCACCATGTGGCGATGTTTTGCTTTATTTATCTTTCACTTTTCATAGTTATTTTTAGTTAATAATTTGTTATAAATAAGAGGATCGACCTTTTAGAAAGGGTCAATGGGTTTGGAAAAGACCCTCATTTTTGGAATTGTAAAGAACTTTTTTAGAACTACCTTAATTCAGAAGTCTTGTTTAGTACCAGAGACAAGTTATTGTTTTACATCAAAGGTGTGTGTGATTGGATCATAAGGAGGAATTACTTCTGAGTTTATCTCATGAATGGATGTAGTAATGAGTAAGATTTTATGAATCTATTGATAAATTAGTTGATTCAATATTTGTATAGTTCTTATCTCTAATGATGGAAAGAAAATCGTTGTGTTAATGTGTGATTAATGATTAGAGCTAAGGAAACTAATTTTCTTTCCATCATTTTATTACATGTATGTTTTCTTTCGATAATTGTATCTTAGTCAATAATTGAAATACCAACAAGTTGATGTATTAGTACTAGGATTGTTGTAGGTGTGAAAATCTTTGTATGCATGGTTGAGCACGAGGGTTATCCTGAGCTCAAACTTCTTCAGTAGTTAATTTTTCCCCCTTTTTCCTTTACCCAGCTAGTTTATACCAGCACCTATATTTTATCAGACCCACCTATAATAGAAAATACAAAAAAGAGAACATTCAAACTGAAGGAGGAGTTTTCATGAGAAGATATTTTGTAAATCACTACGTAATGCCCATCGATTAATTGGTCGGATTGCAATATCTAGAGAACCATTCCAATATCAAATGTTGCAGAGTTTAATTGGGCCTCGATGGTAGGTTTGGTTCATGTTGTTGAGTTAAATGGATTTAGGACCCCTCAACAGAATTGGTGCTAGAAGGAGGGCTTGAAGAATGAATGGCTGACAATATTTTTGATATAAGATTTCACACAACCTATAGATTCAAAAACATCCCACATGCATGGCTAGTCATTCTAAAAAACAACCCACATACACTAAGTACTCCTGAAATGAGTAACTCACCCGAGCAAGAGGAAGAACATTTATTCCCTGAAATACCTCATGCTCTTCCCTAAGAGGAGTTAAACCAGTTCAGAAGAATCACAAGAGCTTATGCCCGACAATTTGGAGCACTACCCTTAGCTTTTTTACTTCCTGATAGAAAACAAGTAAGAAGACCCATGGTCGACACCCCCGACCAGGTTTTTGTTCACATGGTAGAATACTTGATAGATTTCACCCTCATCGAGATCAAACATTCCCTCAATCTAATCCCCTAAACACCAGTTGGTAACTGCTCTGATCCTGGCGATTTTTATGATGAGGAAGGGTTTAACTCGGATCGCTCAGTTTCAGAGTTGGACAACATGGAAGATAACAATGATCATAATGAAGAAAGGAAAAACCCACTTCAGAGTAATCAATCATGGTTGGCCAGATATGCTCTGTCAATCCCCGGACGAGTACATAACCTTCCCCAACATCCATAAAAGTTACTCCCTAAATTTGACCCTAAAACCTCAGGATCGCCTGAAGACCATATCAAAAAATTCATACTAGCTATTACACTCATGAATGTCCAACATGAAGACATAGTATGCAGAATTTTCCCCTATAATTTTGATAATTCAACCTCCACGTGGTATTTTAACTTGCCTGTAAGGTCCATAGCTAGTTGGATGAAGTTTCTAAAGGATTTTATAGACAAATTTGCAGAAGAAACCACTATAGGAGCTTTGAGGGATGAGTTTTTCACCGCCACCATGAGCTCAAAGGATAAGGTTAAAGACTTCAATCAATTATTCACCACTATCCTAAACAAATTTAAACCCAAAGATAAACCCACTCAGGAGTTACAAATCGAAGTATACTCTAATGCTCTCCCTGCTTCCATTTCCATGTTTGTGAAGAGGGATGCCAAAACAACCTTAGCTGAGAATTTTGAGGAAGCCAAAACTATATAATTCCAAATGATGGGATGTAAATAAGGCCAGGTATCATTAATTAAGAAGGAAGTTCAACCTCCTCCTAGGAGAGGACTCTTGTTGACCAGACCCCCAGGGAAACAAACAGAGCAAGGTCCTGAAAAAGGAAGTGGAGACATTAAAGACCTACAACGAATGGTAAAGAAGTTGTCAAATGAAATCACAGACATGAAAATAAGTGTAGGGGGAGGAAACCAAGGCCAGAGACCCTATAAACTGTTTTTTAAAATAAATCCATCGTTCAAAGCAATTGAACCTCCCCCATCCAACTTAAACATCAATCTGTGAAATGTAGCATCCAACTCTTTTTTTACCTATCACCAAGAGAAACATTTTGAAAGAGACTGTCCATAACAGATGCATGCCATGAATTTGATGTCCAATTGATTCCTAGATGAAGTTTTCCTTACCGTAAAATCAAGCGGCTCAACTACGAATATTGTTGATTAGGAATAATTCGACCCATCAAAAGAAACAACCATGATGCTATGGGACCCTGACTTGCCGATGCCTTCTGATGACCTATTAGAGGTTCAAGAACCACCCGCAGAGGTATTAGTTGTGCAAACGCGAAGTAGGGGACAACCGGTCTCAAACGACCTTAACATAGCACACACTTCGAGAGGAAAACAAACATCTGATCACCCAAAAGAATCTTTTGTGTTCCAAATAAATCCGATAAAAATCAATACACGAGAATCACCCAAACTAGACTACAACATAGTAGAAGATTTGAAAAAATAGAAGGCTAATATATCGGTCATGGACATGTGTAGAATCCCCCAGCAAAAGGAATTTCTATTACAAGCTTTGAATTTAGTAGAAACTCCTATAAAAAGCACTGACCAAGGAGAAAATCCAGCTCACACAGATATAAGAAATAAGCCAACTGTAAACGCTTGATCTAAAGATAAAAAGGGAAAGACTTTTGTCCCACCGTTCCTCTTGAAATTTGAAGTCTTCAACATAAACCTCCATAATTGTTTGGTTGACTCAGGGGAATCCTCTAATGTTATTCCATTATCTATATGCAATAAATTAAAAACAATCCCTCTCAAAAGTGATAAACATGTGATACAACTATACAAAACCCAGGTGAAAATTATGGGAGAACTCAAGGATGTCATGATCAGGATGGAAACACACCCAAAATTTGTTCAAGTGATTGACATCATTGTAGTAGATATCCCAGAAGCTTATGGATTTCCACTTAGTCAAGATTAGTGTAAGAAGTTAATCGAATACTTTAGTACAGACTGGGCTCACCTTTGGTTGCCATTAAAGGGACACACGAATATGATTAGGATCGATAGGGAAAGATATCTAAAACATATTGTCACTCACCTATAAGCCCTAAACGAACCCTCTTCAATAGATTTCCCCGTGCTAGGAATTTATTCCCGCGACTCTGATTTCAAGAATTTCTCCCCTCTCTCATATGATGTCCCTCTTACTCAAAACTCCAAAATGACTTTTCAAGAAAATTTTCCGACAGCGGAAGAAGAAACCCTCTTCTATCAAGAACCTATGTTAAAAACCACAGAGAAGATAGGAGGAAAGGAGAAAAGTGGTAGGAGAAAAGAAACTGATGATTTTCACTCACAAGTTTGGACCTTGTACTTTGATGGGTCTAAGTCACAAGAAGGATTAGGAGTGGGGTGTATCCTCATTGATCCCAAAGGTAAACAAAATTTCATGTCCTGCAGACTAGAATTTGAATGCACAAACAACACCGTTGAGTATGAAGTTCTAGTACAAGGGCTAAACAAATCCATAGACTTGAACGCTAAAGAACTAAAGTTTTTTGGAGAGTCTGAAATCATCGTTAGACAAGTAAGGAACACTATACACTGCAACTCTCCTCACCTAAGGAATTATCAATAGGAAATGCACAGACTAATAAAACATTTGGAAGCCTTCAACATTATAGCGATCCCCAGAACAAAGAATACTCTTGTTGATTCCCTGGCCATCGTTTTGTCAAGGCTATCCCCTTTATAATAATATGAAGCCTCCCGGTTCACTGTGGAGCTACTCTACAAACCGTCGGTGTCCAACAATATTTCTAATTGTAAGGTCTTTGAAGGAGATGAACAGATTATAAACTTATTAAACAATCAGGAAAATTTTAAATATCTGGTTATTGACGATGAAATATTTTAGGATCAATTAGTGGAAATCGATCCCCATTCACAAAGAGTTGAAACCGATCAATTGAATGAAAAACCAAGGTTTCACATGATACCAAAAGGGGTAGCCAATTTAGAGAACCTCTTCGACTTAAGGGAAAGATTTAAAGGGTCAATGAATAAAAAGACAGGGAGTTCTTATCCCATGTACAATACCATTAAGCTAGGAACCCCTGAGAATATAAATCTTGACAAGACTGTGTCTAAAGAAGAAAGGAAGGCATATCGCAAACTTTTCAGAGAATATCAATATTATTTTCCATGGTCCTGTCGAGATCTGAAGACTTATGATACTCATATCATTCAACACATAATCTAGTTAAAACCTGAAGTGAAACCCTTCCAACAAAAGCTCTAGAAGTACCACCGATCTCTGGAGCCTCTCATGTGTCAGGAGTTGAAGAAATTACTAGATGCTAAAATCATCTTTCCGGTTAGACACTCTTCTTGGGTATAAAAAAATTTTCCTGTCAGGGAAAAATCTGCAGAGATTCGTCTGTGTGTGGATTTCAGGAACCTCGATAGAGCATTAGAAAAGGACAACTACCCAATGCCATTGATGGAGAAACTCTTGTAGACAGTGTCTGGTTCTGATATTTTCTCCCTGTTGGACAGTTTCTCGGGTTATAACCAAGTTTTAGTTTCAAAGGAAGACCAATTGAAAACTACCTTTCGAACCAAGTGGAGAACCTTTGCTTCTAAACGCATGCCCTTTGGGTTAATCAATGCAGGGGAAACCTTCCAAAGGGCCATGGACGTAGTGTTTTGGGGACTAATCAACAATGTGTTGTAGTTTATTTGGACGATGTGACTATATATTCAAAGAATAGAGAAGATCACATCCAACACCTAACCCAGATTTTCAAGAGGTGTCGGAAATACGGTATATCCTTAAACCCCAACAAAACTATATTTGGTGTTGAGGAAGGGAAACTACTAGGTCATATTATATCTCAAGAAGGAATTTTCATAGACCTAGAATGAATTAGGGTTATATCTTAGCTTCCATTACCCCACAACAAAAAGGCTCTGTAATCCTTCTTGGGGAAAATAATTTTTGTGAGAAATTTCACCCCCAATTTCGCTGAAAATATCAAACCCTTACAAAAAATAATCCTCAAAGGTTCTAAATTTAAGTGGGATGATGATCAAAAAATTTCTTTCAACCATATTAAGACTACAATATCTCAATCTCTAGTGTTACAAAGTCCCGACTTTAGCAAAGATTTTTTCCTCTACACTTTTTCCTCCGACCAATCGTTAGTTGCACTATTGACTCAAAAGGATGATGACAACAATGAGGCCCTGGTCTTATTTATGAGCACTAATATTCAAGGGACCGAACTAAATTACCCTGCTATAGACAATCATGATTAAACAGTGTACAAGTAAGTGAAGCATTTCATATCGTACATCCTAAAGAACCACACCAAATTCATTGTGCCTCATCCTGCAGTCTGATCCCTATTCACTCAGCAAGAGATGGGGGAAAGAAGAGGGAACTGGATGGAAGTGGTCCAAGAATTTGATTTCAATATAAAACCTTCCAAACTAGTTAAGGGACAAGGATTATGTAAACTGGCAGTTGAAGCCCAAGACCAAGTAAATGAAGACCTTGGGTGAGAGAATGAATTGGAATTATGGTATAGTGAAGTTTCCTACATATCCCCTGGGTGTGAGTCTTGGTATGGGAAATTATCTTATCTCCTGCATCATGGGACTTTCCCAGAAAACCTAAACCCTAGGGAAAGGAGAGATCTCAAGCTAAAATCAACACAATATCACCTCATAAATTTGGTGCTCTTCCGCGTTAATTATGATGGGGTACTTTCAACATGTCTCGAACGAGAAGATGCAGAAAAGGTTCTAAAGGAGCTCCATGATGGTCCTGCAGGTGGAAACTTTGCAGGGAATGCCACCTCTCGCAAAATATTGAGAGATGGCTATTATTGGCCTACTTTGTCCAGGGATTCTCACACATATGCTAGGAACTGTAAAACTTTTCAAATGAGCGCGAGGAGGGAAAAGAGAGCAGTTGTCCCACTTCAACATGTGGTCATCTCCAACCATCCGAGCAATGGGGGTTAGATATCACAGGAGAAATTACACCCAGTTCTTCAAAAAAACATAGATACATAGTGACTACCACATAATATTTCACGAAATGGGTATAGGTTGTCCCTTTGACTCATGTGAACGAAAAGGTGGTGATCAAATTCATAGAACAACAAGTGATCACAAGGTTTGATATTCCTTTCGTCCTTGTTTTTGATAATGTCACTTACTTTTCTTCCACCCTATTAACAGATTTTTATCTAGACAAAGGAATCATAATCAGATACTCTAAAAATTATTATCCACAGGGGAACAAAGTGGCAGAATCAACCAATAAGAACCTAGTGAGGGTATTAAAGAAAACAGTTGCAGACAACCAGAGGAATTGGCACAGTTCACTTCATAATGAATTATGGGATGATAGAGTAAGACCCAAGGAATCTATTGGGAATTCCCTATACTTTTTGATATACGGACAGGAAGCCATTCTCTCGAACGATCTATATCTTCCATCTCTTCAGCTTCCTCAGGATTCTAGAGGACAACCATCATCGGTTATTCAACAAAGAATGTATACCCTCCTCATGCTAGAAAAATAAAGGGAGAAAGAAAAATCAAAGTTCATTGCTCATTAACAAATAGTTAAGAGGTGGTTTGACAAGCATAAATCCAAAGAGAATAATTTTGAAGTAGGAGACTTAGTCCCGAAATGGGACAAAGAGAATGAGTCGAAGGGAAAACATTCGAAGTTTCAAAATATATGGCTTGGACCTTTTCTGGTAGCCAAGAAAATTGGGGTAGGAACTTATCGATTGCAAAATCTAAGGGGGGAACCTGACACCCTCCTGGTGAATGGCCAAGCCCTAAAACTGTATTTATGTTAACAAAAATAAATAAATAAAATGTGTGTGTGTGTGTGTTTTCATGATATTTTGTTTTTAGGTAGGCTTATTGCAGAGTTCTTCGTTTTTGTTTTTCTTGTCATAGTATTGTTTTCACTTTTAAGTTTGTTTTCAGCAAGGAATTGGTTGACCTTAGTTCATGTGGTATAACAAACTTTGTTCCTGACTCTTGCTTACATAAAACACAAGAATCACTGGGAGAATTGAGGTTGTTTTGAAGGATTTCTCTATCTAATCTGTGCAGATAAACAATCATGGAAATGTGATGAAGTGTCTGCCTAGTGGTTTGGTAAAACCTAAAGGAAAGATGGTAAGATGGAAAGGACCACATGTACCTCAAGACAGATCTAGAAAAAATTCACCTTAACCATATCAGTTTGCAAATAACATACGTCCTCCTCTCCCACTCGCTCAGGGCATTCTACCGAAATAAAAAAAGTACATCAAATGAGGGAAAAATAGGAGAGGGTATGAAGATAACTCCAACGGGGCTATGGAAGTTTGTTGGTAGTCATGGATAATTTTAAGGATGGAAATTTATATTAAAATGTAGAAACATGGGTTAATCTTACTATTCCTTAATATGAAAAATGTAAAATGTTTGGCGATAGTTTTTTAAAAATATTCAACTTTTGAAGGATTTTATATAGTTTCTATAAAATTTTAGCGATTTTTCATGTAAAATAATTTTATTGTATGGAATTCAGGCGAAAACATTTTAGAAAAAATGGAAATTGGTGAATAGTTTTTTGGGAAAAACCATGGAAAATTATCCCATTGGCGAAATTTATCCCCTAAAATCCTCTATGGCGGTATCAGAGAAAGGTCTGTGATGTCGGGGTGACTCCGCCAGGGATATGGACGTTCGCTAGCGGGGGAGAAACACCGTAGCAAGTGACTGACAATAACTAAAATTCCTGGTGCCATCGACTCTTGTCAAAAGAGGGCATGGGTCATGGTTAAAGGAAACAAAGGAGGAATAAAGGTCAAAAACCCATGAGAAACCCCAGATTCACCAACCAGGAATTTAAAACGCAAGGATAGAAGAGGATCTAATAAAGAACCAGTTAAGTTCCTAACCAGGTTCTACATTAGATAAGACCGAGTAAGGAACAAAGATTATGCGTTCACCTAGTGAGTGGCCATTTGTTGAGCACTCAACACACCCTAAAAGCTTTATCAAATTTTGCCACTTTTTGGGCACCACTTGTTTTCGGCATTTGTCTGAATCGGTTTCATTTCAGGAAATGGTTTTTCTTTGTTTCATCTTTCATGTCTCTTATCACCTAGTCAGGTTTGTTTGAACTTATGAAACCTCATATTTAAAATACCTTAACACCTCAATTAAGAATCAACAACTATAAACTGCATCTAACACACTCAGGTTCGGCGTCGGAAATAATTCAAGTAAAGGAAACACACAAAGACAACATTCATGGAGCGTCAATCCTCATCGACATCAGTAGAAGGCAATTTTGGTTTGAGTAAGTTGTTTGCATAAGGGTTCAAGGGATAGTTGATCGCCTTTGGCATCAAAAAATATGATAAAGACAGACGTTAAAAAAGTATGTAAATTTATCTCTGATTGTTGATCCCTGATGTGTTTTTGGCATCGAGACTTTTTCGAGGGAGCCAATCCAAGAACACCTGGGTGGTTTTATAGTCGATCTCTGATCCTTGACACTTTCGAGGTCGACAAGTTAGGTTTGTGTTTTAGAAATATATGGATTAAATAAATTCCCGACTCCTACTGACACGAGCGAATGAACCCGCTAGTCTTTAATGCCACGTTTTTTCACCACATAAGAGGATCGTATGGTCTAGTTTTATCCCGAGTCATTTTTGGTTCCCTAGGTCCTAGTCACGCCTCCTACTCAACTTTACCACGTCATATTTGTAGGGAAATATTGATCGACGTCGAAGATTTTAAAAGAGGATATCAATGAAAATGTTCACAGCACAATCTCGACCCCTGATCCACCAACTAAAAGAGAGAAGCGATGGGACGTTTGCAACATTAGATATGATAGGATTTTGGACATTTAAGGAACTAGTTAATGCTCGATCCCGCATTAGTTTCTACCCCGTGCACCAATTAGACAAAAACATTTTTGAAAAAATTGATAGACCAAATTACCACCCGTGTCTTCACCATCAACCCACGATGAATTTAAGTTTAAACACCTCTGAAGATCTGACGACAGATTTGTTGAAAATTCACTCATAACCCAAATTGAATGGTTGATGCATGCGACATGGTAAGATCATCCCTATTTAAATATCTAGAACCATTTTGAACAAATTCATTTTGCGCATAAGTGAATTCCAGAGCATCTGAACGAGCAGAGAGATCAACTCGAGACTGTACTGACCATTTTGATTATCAAAACCAGGTTTAGCAAGTTTCAAAGGTATGTATCCAAGTATGTCAATTCATTGGTTAACATTTATGTATGTGCACCCAATTTTCTTTCATAGTCTCTAAACTATGGTATAGTTGCAGGTAATATTCCATTGAGAAATCCTACCACTAAACACTCGCCCAGAGCACCAAATTTGAAAGAATTCAAGATAGGCAAAGGCTCTTCTCCGGGGGCCGCAAGACAGTTGGAGTACGCTCCCAGGGTGGAGCCTGTCATCAAAATATTAACAAAGAAATATTTTGCCCAACCTCTAGCCTTTGGTGATACTAAATAAAGAAATGGGTCCAAAATAATGCTCCCACAGTGGGGGGATATCATTAACAGGATCAACCGAGAAGAATACCCAAAATGTATCCCACATAACAATCCAGACGTAAGGACACTCGATGATCAGGTGTTCCCAAACATCTAAATGTCGTATTTACACATGGTGGAAAGTAAAACCCCAGTTTTCCCCTGCATAAAGGTTCTGAAATGACTCAATGACCACACAGATGAGCATAAATGTTTGATCAATGATGAGAATGGTGGATGCGTCAGATTTTTCCTCTCGACAGAAGTCCAGATGTACTATAAGCTCAGGGACCTAGAGGAGTGGCTCAACATAGACTTCGTGGTAAAATTCTATGAGTTCCATGACACCAGTCAGTTGATTGCCTCATGGTGGAAGGAGGACAAGAATTTCACTAACTGTAGCAATGGTATGTATGGAAATACTAATATAAGGGAGTCGTACATCTATTTGATGGATCTCATTTGTCAGTTATATGGAGAAAAGGACTGCTCCAAGTCTTCGAAAGCATGGATTCCTTTGGCATACACAGTTGCAATCGTCGAGAGAAGCTTCAATTGGGGAGAGATATTCTCAAAACAATTAAGCATCTGTGTACAGCAGGCTCAGACGTCGAAGGAAGGAGAGGCACCAACTTTCTACATGGCCTTGTACCTGCTCATCGTCATGTGTGCAAGGAAATTCTTCGTCAACATGAATATAAGATGGCACATTTTAAAGCTCCCGGTCCACGTCTACTTCAGTGTACTATGGGATAACAGGTACAAGAAATCTTATGCACTAATGTGCAATGAATTCATCGCCCACATTTATTTATTATTTTTAATAAGGAATTCCCAAGGCTATCGGCGACAACCAAGAAAATGATAACCAAGGTAGGTCATTGGTACCAGGACGAATGCTCAACCTACATCTAGGTTTTCAGGGCCACCAGAGCACCACATCTCCTACCTGCTCATGTCCCAGACTGGCTCTTCATGGCAGAAATTTGTTATCATACCATCCTACAGGGCTATAACACCACATTGGTCAAAGACAAGAAATGAGATTTCATACCCTACAGTTTCCATGTGGGGTTATATCTGGTAAAGGATACTACTCAAGCCAAACAAGAAGGGTTGAGCCAAATTGAATTCAGGTTCTCGACAGGTCAATTCTGCAAGAAAAACCCTAAAGTCTTGGTCCTCCAACATGCTTCGCAAGTATCATCTTGTTGGTCGTATGCTCATGACGAGTTTGAGGACAAAATATTCACAAATATCACCCAGGGCTAGAACAAGGTGGTTCAGAGGATGGCCAACCCAAACATGACAAATTTCAAGGCCATGAGCATGGATGAATATGTGGAAACAATAGAGCAGTCAGCTCAAGATGCCCTAAGAGCTAGGGAATAAATCAGAGCGGTAGAGACAACAAACGCACAGAGAAGGGGATTGTTCTTGATAACAGAGGCATAGACAAGGGGATTGCTTTTGATGGCAGAACAACAAAGAGTCATTGATTATTTGAAGAATGACCCAGATCTCGTATAGATGAAGAGGGTTCCTGCTGACAACCCAATCGCAAGAAGAGGAGAGCCAAGTGGCTTAGAGCCGATACAACTTGAAGGAATTACTGGGCCAGAAATCCCTGAAATTCCACCACCAAAAATCATATCACCAAGGGGAATTTCAACCCAACATGAGATATCAGGGACACTAGGGAGGACTAGATTACCAAACCCCTTGTATGAATTAATAACTATCTATGATGATGAGGAGTGATTGTAGGATTTCCTCGTGACTCCAGTGAAAATCACATAGGAGAAAGAATCTGAGAGAGCATACCCCCCAAGTCCCGATGCTCCAAGTCACAGTCATCCGTAGAACGAGCATGAGGTAGAAATTTCCTTAGACGATGAGCCACTTGACATACGAGGAACCCCAATTGACAGATCGAGGGATGAGCTAGGATCAGAGAAAAAAGGGGAAGAGATTCCACAACACGAAATCGACATCTCGACAGTCGATTACCAAGTAAGTACCGAAGCTTCCCTTGATTCCTCAATTTTGGCCAGTACTTTACCCCCCAATGAGAAACAACCAAAGGTTGAGCCTTTGGGTCATACAGAAGAGGTTTAGGAACCCAATATTGAATAGATATACACCGTCAGGATCCTAGGAAACACTCTTACTTGGGGAGAGAAACAAATCCCTGAACCTGTGGATGAGGTCATCGATATAAGAGCAATCACCTATGACCGAAAGAGGAAAGCCATCGTGAAGAGAACCACCAAGAAAAGGAGGCTTACTTTGGATAGTTCCATCCTCATCACCATAGAGGATAAATTGATTAGTACATATGATCTGAACATAGAAGGCTGACTTGTTATGCTATGCAAGCACCCTCTACTTCATTAAAATAAACTTTACAGGACCTTGCTTCATGTGTTAAAATATGCAAGATAAACTTATGTGTTAAGTTCATGTATCTTCTTGCAAATGCTTATGTGTGAGGATATGTTCTTTTAAATGGTTATATATGTACTTTCAATAAATACACAGCAACACAACTTGTAGAAAATAAACCATCAAACTCACAATAAGAACAACATGATAAAGGAGTTCACCCCCCTCCAGGCTACATCTCCTTGAGCCTCCATCAATGCACTTGGCTCTCTAGGATTAATTTGTCAAAAATTCTTTTACAAGCTGCTGCTCAACTCCAATGAAAAAAAATATTGTACCATTGGGATCAGAACACATAAAAACCCCAAAAATGACTAATAGAACTCTGAAAACAGATCATGGCTCATCCGGGCATGACCTCTTCTACATGTGGCCATAAGCTTCACTGAGCTTGTCTTTGGAAAAAACACATGTAAAAGTCCTCAAAAGCCTCTAAAACCTATCCCAATGTGTTCATAGCATAACAATTAGCCAAAAATGATTATTCAATCACAGAAAACAAACATAGGCTCACCAAAAACATGTCCTCCATCAATGAGGGCTTCAAGCTCCCTGGAGCTTGTTGAAACTTCAATGGCTAAAAACATGCAAAAGAAGTCTTCAAATGGACTTGATAACAATGCCAATGGATTCAAGACGTCCACAAACCCCTAGCTGGTATTTTACGGCACCTCAATCGGCCAAAAAATGAGAAAGATAGGCCTCCTACCATCCTCTTCCTTCAAGCTTGTTGGCTCTGCATCTACAAAACGTACCCTTGTTAAATGAACCTGGCACACACGCAATATATAGCGTGAAAACCCAACACACGCGCACAACCGAAAAATGGTCCAAACTGTAGGACGATTAGGCACGCCCAGCCCCTAACCGCCAAACTCGTGGTCGTGTGGTCCTCCATAAAACCTCACGCTATCAAAAAAGGGGGCTAAGTTTCCAAAGCCGAATGGTCAAATGACAAGTCTCTAACCAACGGTTGGTTGTAACCGTCCAAACCAAAATAAAAATGCGCATGCACCCATATACAAAATTGGTGGTCATATGTTAACACGCAATAGAACCGTGGGTCGGGGCTAAGCCCCGGCCCGACCCGTGCCCAAACAAAAACACATAGCAACTTAAATAAAATATGAAAACGTTATAATGTAAGAAACAACGTGTGGGTGCATTGGTAGCATGGCTATTACCAAGAATTTGGACTATGGGGGAGGTCCACGGTTCGAATCTGGTGGACTACACAAAATTTTGAACAACAAACCAATAGACCAACAACCAATAAAGGGGTGCCACGTGGCAGCCCATGACTGGGCCATGTGGCACTTCATAATTTGCCAAAACCATGCCACATGTCACATTGCGATTAGACCACATATGCCAATAGATGACTATCACATCACCAGCTTCCTGGTCAGTGTACTTCATGCCACATCATCTGTAGGGTCTCTACCACGTCAGTCTGTATGGACTGCCCAGTCAGGGTCCCTTTTTTTTGCCTGTTTGACGATTCGAACATATTGCTATATCTCTTGCTCCTGACGTTCGTTTGAGACGAAACAAGTTGCATTGGGTTCATGACAATGAGGGCTATGCTCACGTTCATTTTGAGGCAATTCCGAGAACGTTTCTTTTTGAGCTAAAATTTGACCCCTGGTCCAGATTTTGATCAACAGAGCATGTCAAGACATCTGATCTTATCGATGAAAGAATTGCAATCAAAAATGCCACCCTGTATAGAGAAAGGAAATATGAAGAGGAGTTGGTTGTTGCGCTAAAGGTGTTGGAGCATCTGTGCCATTTGGAGAAATACTATCAGGACTCCACAGAGGCCATGGTATTTTTGAGAAGCGAATTCCAAGATGCCTATAGAAAATTCATGATTGAGTGGCACCTTATCACTGCAGGGATAACCCACTTCCAAGAAGACACCCTTATGGTGCTACTAACATGAGAAAACATGGAAATATGGTATGAGAAGGACCACCAAGCGGTGGAAAGAATTTATTACATCAATGTGGTTAAAAAAGGCCGAGACGACGTAGATCGCGACATTCATATGCTAAGGGACAACAACATTGACCGTATAAAGAAGTTGACCGAATATTCGGTGAAGATGGCCTAAGAACCTCAGCGGGAGATTCAAGAGAAATGGGTCGATTGAGAAAGAAGTTGGAACAAGATCAATCAAGCGATGAGATATATCGATCTCCTAGAATACGGCTCACCCGAGGACTTTGTTGACTTGCATGACATAGTCAAACAACATGCAGAACAAGACTCATCGTGGATTGTAGAGATAGAAAAGGTGGAAAACATGGTGCCAGGTCAGGTACAACAGTTCATGGAGCACCAGATCAAGGCTCGGACAATATTACAGTAGTTAAGTGTTAAAGTAGTCAAGTATCGGGCATGGGAAGTCGAGATAAAGGAGATCCTTTCGACCCCGATGGACCAACACACATTCTCGTATGCCAACACATGCGAGGAACTCTTTGTTAAATGGTCAGAGTATGAGAAGAGTCATCCACTTAAGTGAAACCATTTGATGACTCTTAGAATATAGAGAGATGGAAGCGCCATGTGGCAATGTTTTGATTTACTTAGCTTGCACTTTTGATATTTATTTTTAGTTAATAATTTGTTATAAATTGGAGGATTGACCTTTTAGAAAGGATCGATGGTTTTCGTAAAGACCCTCATTTTTGGAATTGTAAAGAACTATTTTGGAACTACCTCAATTGAGAAGTCTTGTTTAGGACCGGAGATAAGTTACTGTTTTACATCAAAGGCATGTGTAATTGGATCATAAGGAGGAATTACTTCTGAGTTTATCTCATGAATGGATGTTGTAATGAGTAAGATTTTCTGAATCTATTGATAAGTTAGTTGATTCAATATTTTTATAGTTCTTATCTCTAATGATGGAAAGGAAATCGTTGTGTTAATGTGTGATTAGTGATTAGAGCTAAGGAAACTAATTTTCTTGCCATCATTTTATTGCATGTACGTTTTCTTTCAATAATTTTATCTCAGTCAATAATTGAAATACCAACAAGTTGATGTATTAGTACTAGGCTTGTTGTAGGTGCGAAAATCTTTGTATGCATGCTTGAGAACGAGGGTTATCCTAAGCTCAGCCTTCTTCAGTAGTTAATTTTTTCCCCTTTTTTCCTTTACCCAGCTGATTTATACCAGCACCTATCTTTTATCAAACCCACCTATAAGAGAAAATATAAAAAAGAGAACATTCAAACTGAAGGAGGAGTTTTCAGGAGAAGATATCATGTAAATCACTATATAAAGCCCATCGATTAATTGGAAGGATTGCAAGATCTAGAGAACCATTCCACTATCAAATGTTGCAGATTCTAATTGGGCCTTGATGGTGGGTTTGGTTCATTTTGTTGAGTTAAATGGATTTAGGACCTGTCAACACCTAGGAGGGGGAATTTTAATTTTTTAATGCATAATTTTAAATGTATATATAAAAATTTATTAAATTTTTTTTATTTTATTAAAAAAAATTAATAATAATTTTATTTTTAATATATATATATATAACAATATTTAAAATCAAAAATAAAAAAATAAAAAAATAAAAATAAAAAATAAAAAATAAAACAAATTTTAAAATATATATACATAAAACTATGTAACAAAAAAAAGGTTTGTGCGGTGGTGGGAGGAGCAGAGCTAGTGGAGGAGTTGGGAGATGGGAGGAGGAATGGGGAAGAGAGGAGCGTGAGGGGAGCAATGTGTTCGTGCAGTGAAGTGGAGGGTGTGTGGAGGAGGGATGAAGTAGCGCACAAATTTGGAGTGGAGAGAGAAATGGGGAATCAGGAGAAGGGAGGAGCTAGTGGAGGAGGATTTGCAGGTGCACGGGAGAGGAGGGGGTGGTGGTGACGCCCCAGTGGTGGATGGCTGGACGACCACCCCTAATTTTTTTTTTTTAATTTTTCAATTGTTTTGGGTTTTTTCCAATAGTTAGGAGAGCGAGATTTTGGGTCCACCCCCCCCCCCCCCCCTCCTTTTTTATTTTTGTGTCGTTTCTTGGGGTTCAAATCTCAGCCTTGCAAATGGCCATGCATAGGACTGCATACTTAGACACAGTAAAAAAATTGTTCCTCTAAAGGAGCCTTGGAGGCTTGGCCCTGGTGCCCAATAGGGGTTCAAATCCCCTCCCCTTTAAAATCAATCATTCTGAAGGAAGAAATAACACTCCTCCATTCAAAAAAATTCACCACAACCAACAAATTTTTCTTTTGAATTGGGACTGACAGGGGTTTACCTAGCTCTGTGTCTGAAGTTTGTTGCATGATTATGGATGGTTGCTCAATGAAGACTTGCACTTTCTTCTAGGAAGCCTCCTTCTTCCATTGAATCCTGTTGTAGAGATCCCTCTCCCCTTGGCCAAAATGCCAAAATGACTTGAGATAGGGGAGAGGGGGGCTTTGTATTTTCTAATTTTCCAAAAAATCAAATTTCCCAAATATTGCATGAGGGAGGTTGTGTGTCCTTCCCATGATTTTATGAATTTTCTGATTTTTTATGTTATTTTTCCAATATTTTTTTTAATATTTCTCGAAAATGGTGCCAAATCAAAGTTTGACTTTGACTTTGACTTTACCTTGTTGTTGTTGACTTAGCCCCAAAAAGGTTACCAGATGAGACAGAGTCGGAATTGGACGTAGGGCACATCGCTAGAAAGGTGTTGACGAGATCATCGAGAATATGTAGTCACCAATATAAAATAATGCCACCTCAGCCCTCAATTTCGACCCAGAACAATTGTCTCTTAAAACCCCTTACTTGTTGGTGGGCCCACATGACACCCAATCTTTCAAAAGGCGCCATATCATCATACAATATCCAATCAAGGAAAATGAAGTATCGTTAGAAATTTACCGACTCTTATTTCGACGATGTGGCCATAGATTTGTGTGTTGGGGCCATTAATGGTTGTTTTATCTATCATGAAACCATGTTATGCGAGGTGGTTCCCCCCTTTTCCCCGAAATAATTGACCAACTTGTGACAACTCTAAACGGACCAGCCGAGGTTTTAATGAGGCAAATAGGGAGCCTTTGGAAAGGTATATGAGTCCTTTACAACATGGAATTGATGAAATTCTGATTTAAAACTCTTTAACAACAATTTTTAAACCCCAAAGCACTGCAACCAATCTGGTGTCCAAAAGTGGTCATGAACTTGTGAAGGCTCATTCTTACCAATCGGGGGTCGAAACCAAGCACGAGATATATCGTTGGAAAGGTATTGCAATACCCTATACCATGTATAGGTTTTATTTTCCTTTTATAGTATACATCCAAACATAATCATACAAGGAAGTCATAACTATTGGTTTTAGCCATTTGGGTGATGCTAACTTTGAGTCCTCCGTAGGGGGTTCATACAGACTTGAAATTGCGCTCATGATAGCCCGTTGGAAATTTTGTCCTTTTCCCTAGAATATGGAATCATTTTATTTCCCAAAATTTGAGCAGACTTCATCTTATCCTTTCCAAAAATACCACGTCCCCAAGGGACCTGCCTAGTGACAGGAGAAGGGGGCCAACGTTAAATTTTTTGCAAATTGCATGCTTAGCTCATGAAATATGACATGAACAGTTTTGACATGAGGAATTATGATGTGGGAGGGTTCACAACCCTATGAAGGTAGGAAAATGGTACTCTTTCAAGGGCAGAGTCCATAGTAACTATGACCCCCACCATTGTCTTCGAATGGAACCATAGCACAAAGGGGAACTTGTGGAGGAATGAACATGTAAACCATCTTGTTTAGCCCAAAGTAGATTTTTAGGTCAATACACACCTCGAACTGATTCTAGCACTTTCATTCCCATGAGAAATTTTGTCTTGGTTTCCATGCCTACACCTGCAATAAATTAATGAAAAATGTCTCATTTTTCATGCCCCATATGTACGGTCTCGCGCCCCTGGTCTAACCCTGTGCATTCGAAAAAACCAATTTTTAAATAAAAATTGGAGCGGATTAAATGATGGGGGCATCAGACCAAACGGTTGGCAGAGTTATGTTAAGGCATGTTTTGGGGGGAGGTCTCGGGGTCGAACCCGCGAACCTCCCATTTTGGGCACTCTTTTGTAACAATACGATATGGTAGTTGTAACCCCTTCTATCTTTGGAGTATAGTCTCATATGGAAGATCCTACTAGATCTGGTGGTGAGCTGCCCCAACCTTTTGTCATATTTTTTGTTATATTTAGTGAACTAGGGGTTGGCGCCAACCAACCCCTTTTCTAATTTTGAATTTCGGTTGTTGGGCGTCCTTGGGCATTTTCCCGCTGCCAGGTGGCATCCCATGACTGGGCCACGTGGCATCTTTTCATTTGAAAACACCACCATATTGCATAGACCTGCCACATCATCTCTGCCACATCAACCTACCACGTCATCTGTCGGGTGGTTTTACGGATTGCAATGTGGCACTTTCCCATTGGTCCATAGACTGACTAGAAAAGTCCAAAAATGAGTGACATGTGGCAGCCTCTAGTGTTTCCACGTCATCATGATGACATCATGTTTATATCAACATGACATGTGTGACCCTCTACGTGTTCCACTTACCCTATACAGACATTGACATCATCAATAATGATGTTGATGTCAGCAATACATATGTTGATACATCCCTACTGATTGGGCTAGATTGACCAAAACATTGACCGCAAATATCATTTTATCTGTAACTCTGTTTGACGATCCATTTATGCCATTGGAAATATTGTGACGTGTTCTTTGTGATGATGCCAATTTCACTGGGTTTTGAGGAATTTTAATTTTTTCCCTTTCTTTGTCTACTAGGGCCATTTTGAGCTTCCTGAGGTTCTTTTGTGAATATTGAGTTATCCTTAGTCTTCTCTGGATCCATTTTGGATCACCAACATTGCATTGACTTTATTCAACACTATTTTAGAAACTACTAGTACTTTTGCTAAACTTGAACGCTCTTGGGAAGTAATTGAAAGGGACATAAATATTCATGAACATTGGGAAGCCAAGTAAAGGGATCTCAGAAATCAACAGTAACCTCCATTTTCCTACCTCTTTGGTATTTCCTTTCATGTCCTCTAATCCTTGCATCTCGAAGGAGAAGAGGGTTTTCCCCTAAAGCTACTCCTATTTTTAAAATAGGAAGGAGGAAAGTTGTCTTATCAACACAACAAAGTGCTCTTAGGTGAACCTTATATAATTCTACCAGTTCACATTTATCACCCCTACCTATCACTTTCAACATGACATATGCAGGTAGTGGTAGTGGCACCAGAGGTGCCTCCTCCTCACAACCTTCTGCTTCATCAGTAATTGGTAGTATATATAGTCATCAAATCCCTATTCAATCCACTACCAATATTGCTAAAGTCATAAAGAAATATAGACTTTTTCAATTTGAGGAAGATTCTACAACCACCTCGTGGCACATATCTTCTCCCTTGAATATTGCACCAACCACTCACCCATTACCAAAATTCAAAGATCATCTGCCTAGGTTCTCAAGAAACCATATCATTACTACAAATGAAGACCTAGTATCATTTTCTAATGATTTTCATAACATAGAGGCTAACGATAACGACACTTGCATGCGTTCATTTGTCATCTCTCTCGAAGGGAAAAATGTAGTAGAATTTTTCTTACCTCCCTCCAAGAATCCTTTCCACTTGGGAAGAATTGGTTTAAATATTCAAGTCCAATTATGGACAACAGAAGAGTCTAGTTGAGAAGTTAAGGGAATACAATAATATTTCCTATAAGGATGGTGATACCATTAAATATTTTATCCTTCGCTTCACCAAATTATATAATCAAATCTCTGAACTAATCTATCCTCAAAATCAGGTTGCTTTCATTCATTCTTATAATGCATTACCTTATCCTTATCATCATAGACTTGAAGAGAAGGCTATTGAAAATATTGGTTCCACTCTTCATACTTGCCTATAATATGAAGAGAAACTCAAAAGAACGGGTCTCCCTAAGGGAGACTTGGTCAAGAAAACATACGTGTCTTCCCTCCTACAACCCATGCAAGATATGAATAATAGGATGATAGCCTACGAGCGAAAATGGAATTCCTCTTCCTCTTCCACAGGTGCTTATTCTTCTTCTTCCTTAGTGTCTTTTAGGAATACTAATGAAAACACTTTTCATCCAAATATCATAATGGCTCGCACTTAGTGTAACTTCTACGAAAAAAATCATGAGGAGAGTACTTGCGAAGTTAAGAAAAATGCTATGGATAAGATCTTTGGAAAAAGGCACAATACTATGATCGTTGTTTTAGATTGGGTTGAACCAGAAGATGTTATGGTAATTAATACCAGGAATAAATCTTACACTACCAAGGGAAAATATGACCTTCCCTGCACTTCATCCACCCCAATATCATCTTCTCAAAGTGTTGATACACAAGTTGTGAGAACTTTGGATAATCGAGGAGTGTCCTCTCCTCTTCACTCTTCTAAGTAAAATATCATTAATCAATTGTCTAATATCAAAGATGATGCTACTCTTTTGGACATGGTTTTTTTCCCAGAACAACAGAATCATCTCAAAAACTTTATGGAAGGTAAAATTTCTACCATAGCCAATCTATTTGAAGAGTTAAAGGAAGAGGATTCAACTGTAAATAACATAGGTGTAAATAATTTTAGGAACCCTGTAAAAAAAACCCTTTCTATATCTCTATAAAAATCATGGATAAAATAGCTCATTGTTTCCTAATTCATGGCGGGTTTGGTCCAAGTGTAATGTCTAAAATTATCATGGAAGAGCTTGTCTTGTCTTGCACTAACGAAAATTCTAGAAGCATGCTTTCTTAAAATAGTTTGCAGCAATCAACTATAGGTGAAATCAAGGATGTAACCATACTTCTGTAAGCACATCCCGAGATAAGATCAACCCTCAACATCCAAGTACTTTATATGTCGGTGAGAAAATTATATTCCTTAGGGAAGGAAGAATTTCATTGTATATAGAGAGCGTTCCCCAACCTAGTGTAAATTATCTCGAAGACAGTTTGGGAGTGTACTCTATCTTTGCTGATCAAGGTGACACTATGCTTGAACCAGTTGATTTTGATGATGGCATGTGGCACATGCATTTAGATGGATCATGTGCAAATGAAGGTAATGGAGCCGACATCATTATATATTATCATATAGGTAAAATCCACAATTTCTCTTGTAGGTTGGAATTTTATTGCACAAATAATGTCACTGAGATTGAGGCCTTATTGTTAGGAATAAAAAATGCATATAACCTTGGTTGTGGTGACCTCATAGTACTTGGTGATTTTGAACTTGTTGTGAATCTTGTATGTAAGATTAGCAATAAGTTACTTAAATATTATACTCAAGATTTTTGGATTCTCATTTCAAATTTGTTATCATTTGACATCACACATGTTAAGAGGGAACTTAATTCAATGGATGATAGGCTAGTTGTTTTTTAATCATCCCCTACCTGACAAATTTTACCTCAAAGACATGATTATACGTTTCAATCTCTATATCGTCCTCACATCCCTGATAATGTAGAATCATGGTAGGTTTTCCCAAGTGATGAAGGAATTTTCTCTTTTATACAAAATGAACCATTTAAGCAAAAAGAAATCATCTCTATTGAATATGACAAATTTCCTAAAGGCTTGACTCCTCTTGAAAGTTCATTTTTGTCAAGTGATGTAGGAAACAAGGAAACGCATAAGGAAGAGGAGTAAAAAAGGAAAGTTGGTGATACGGTTTCCTTGAATATTGGGACATCTGAATCTCCAAATATAATTAAATTAGGTTCCCAATGTTCTGATGAAGATAAAGTGAAATTCATAGAATTACTCCATGAATTTCAAGATTTGTTTTCCTGGTCATATGAGGATCTTCGTGGTTTTGATCCTGCTCTCATACAACATGGAATTCCTATCAAGGAAGGGGTAAAACCAATTAGGAAAAAACAAAGTCATATTAACCCTGCACTTGAAGCCACTATTAGAAAAGAATTGGAAAAATTGTTGAAAGCTAATATAATCTTTCAAGTTAAGTATTCTGAGTGGGTTTCAAATATGGTCCATGTTCAGAAAAATACCGGCCAGATCAGATTATGTGTCTATTTTCGCACATTGAATATAGAAAGTGTCAAAGACCATTTTTCACTTCCTAATATGGAAATGATCTTACAACATGTTGTGGGGTCTCAAATGATGTCCTTACTTGATGATTTTTCTAGGTATAATCAAATAAAGGTAAACATGACTGATAAGTATTAAACAACATTTACCACACACTTGGGCACATTCACATATGAAAACTTGTCTTTTGGATTATATAATGCAGGTGCCACCTTTCAAAGATATACACAAATAACTTGTAACGATCTAATCAGTAAAAATATCCAAGTTTTTCTTGATGATTTGATTGTTTATTCTAAGAATCGGTTCGATCATTTTGGTCATCTTAGAAAAGTCTTCATGCACTGCAGAAAATTTGGCATTTCTTTAAATCATTCCAAATCTATTTTCGGTGTCATGAAGGGAAATATCCTCGTCATATTTTTTCTGATTTAGGGATAAGCATAGATCCCAAGAGGATTACTGCCATTCTAAACCTCCCTTCCCCCATCTCCAAGAAAGAAGTTCAATCTTTCGTGGGCATTATTAATTTCGTCTGTAGATCTGTTCCTAATTTTTTTGTCATGGTTAAACCAATCCATAATCTTCTGAAGAAGGATCGTTCTTTTTCTTGGAAAAATGATGTCGAGAATTTTTTCCTTAGGATCAAGAAACCAATTAGTTCCCCATTGATTCTAGAAAAACTGGATTTTGAGAAAGACTTTATCATATATACCAATTCTACCGAGGAAGCAATTTATGTTATCCTCTTACAAAATGATGACCAAAACAATGAAAAACCTATAGCTTACATGAGTCAAAGTTTATTAGATGATGAGGTCAAATATTCTTATATTGAGAAACATGTTTTTTCTATTGTCAAGGTATAGAAAAATTTCACCATTTTATTTTAGGCAAGCATACGCAGGTAAAATTCCATTTTCCTGTTGTCAAGTTTTTTCTTTTACAAACTTATCTTTTAGGAAAACTTGTGCATTGGCTTGCCAAAATTCAAGAGCATGATTTGACGATCATGACTTAGAAGATGATCAAGGGATGAAACCTAGCCATTCACTTAGCTCAACACCTTGAACCAAGTGAAGAACTGATGAACAAGAAAATCCCCTTTCAGCGTTATTTTATATTGAAAATCAGAACCTCTCTTTATCTGAGCATCCTTGGTATAAAAATATGGTTTATTATTTGTAGTATCAAAGGTGTCTAGATGGGCTTTATCCTCACCAGAGAAGGAGACTCCAGCTTTAATATTCCAAGTATATCATTTGAGGAGACCTTTTTTTAGGAGGTTTGTTAATGGCTTGTTACTTTGATGTGTAAATAACGAAGAAGCACAAAAGTTATTCCTCGAAAACCATGGATCATTAGCTTCTATCATTCACATGAGTGGCCATCTTTCTGCTAAGGCTATTACTTTTAAGATCATAATAAATGGTTACTATTAGCATTCTATATTTTGCAATTCATATAAATTTGAAGGATCTTGTGATAAATGCCAAAAATTCATTGGGAAATAATGCCATTCTTCCATGCCTTTACAACTTGTCCTCTCAGATTTCCCTTTTTGTAAATGGGGTGTAGATTTTGTTGGTCCTATCAATCCTCCATCTACTGTAGGGCATATCTTTATTTTGACAACCGCTGATTACTTTACTAAGTAGATCGAGATTTCCCCTCTTAGACATGCACAGGATGAGCAAGTAATTTATTTCCTAGAATCTAATATATTTTCCATATTCGACATCTCATTAGAGATCATTATGGACAATGTCCCAACATTCATTTATGCAAAATTGACCCAATTTATGGCTAAATTAGGTGTCAAACATTTTACTTCATCTTCTTATTACCTTCATGGAAATGGGAAAGCAGATTCCACTAACAAGAATCTGGTTAGGATCATAAAGAGAATCATAGAAGACAAACCTCGCCAGTGACACACACTTCTCACTTATGCTCTCTGGGAAGACCGTACAACCACCAAAGCAATTACATGCTTTACTCCCTTTCAACTCATATATAGCCAAGAGGCTATTTTTCCTACTGAACTAGAAATTTCCTCCTTACGGATGATGTTACAAACTAAAGAATTAAATTCTTCTAATGTTCCCCAAAGGATAAATGCATTGTTAGCCCTGGAAGAACAAAGAAATTTTCATGGAGAACCTAAAAAGAAGGAAGCAAATGGTGAAAAAATATTTTAACAAGCGAGAAAAGGCTATTGAATTTAAGTTTGACAACAAATTCCTGCTATGGGACTCATCCCATGCTGAAAGAGGGATACATTCTAAATTCCAAAAATTATGGCTAGGTCCTTTCAAAATCACTTTTATCCTTGGCACAAACTCATATTTTCTAAAGGATTTGGAGGAGTGATTATTTTCTTACAGTACTAATGGTTCCCACTTGAAACAATATGTGGAACTAGATTGATCATTAGCGCTTTGTGTAAACATGATTGTTGTATATAGTCTTTTGTCTTACTATTTTTTTAACTTTGGTTTGTTGAGTTTTAATTTCTGTTGTTGTTTCTCGTAATCATCAAAAATAAATTATGGATCAGTTTTGTCATAACAATGTCATTCTGTAAGTATTGTTGATCGATGAAAATAAAATACATAGAGATGTCACGATGTCCTCCTTTTGAGACACCGATGAAATAATTTTTTGCTTTCAATACTATTGTAGTATAGTTTGTTTTGTCTTCTTCCTTGTTTCTACTATCAATTTCTTCCCTACATCCTGAGATTCAAGAGTATATCAGAAGCATTCTCCTTGAAATTCCAAAAAAAAATATTAGTTATGAATCTTTGTGCATACAGGACCAACTCCCCTCATACATATCACGTTCCATGAGTTATTCCCCGAAATCCTGACCCATTATTTCCCTTAAACCATATTTCCCCCCCTATTGCACAGCTATTCTTTTAAGAGATTTTTTATTACCTAATTCTACCGGTCTGTGAAAGCAAACATTATGAGCTCTAAATCTATTGGGAACATATTTCCTTGTGGAGTCGCCATTTTGTTGACTCCCAAAAATGCAACATGGAATCCCTTCCTGCAAATGGGTTGCAATGACTTTTACTTGTATATATTTAATAACATACTAAATAGGTGGGACCCCATTATGTGAATAATGATGAAAGGAAGTTTTATTTTCTTTGTGCTCATGACTACCTTGCAAAATTAATTCTACAGTTTGGGAATAAACCCAAAAATTTGAAACCGCTTTCCATGTGAAATGGACGAATGATCAGTGTGTTGTCAATTTAATTTAAAAGAGGAAGGAAAATGGGAAAATGTTTTTTTTTAATAAGCATCTTGGTTTATTCTTGCTACACATATATTTTGACTTGTTGTTCAAACCTTAAGCACAAGCCACGTATAGTTGTGGTGTATTGCACTTATGGTATACTTGTTATTATTGTGGATAGTGGATAAGTATTATGAGATGGAAATCCTTCACTAGCAAGGAATGTGGGACATAACATGTTTTGGTTCTAAGTGTTTAGTATAGGTTAAATATTTATGAGTTTAATGTAGAGAGGCAAATTTGATTTTTGGATTGAAATGTTATGTGGAAAACATAGTGGACTATGTGTTGGAATTATTGGGTGTGCTCGTACTTGGTTCTAGTTGATGGAAATTAATGTGGGAAATGACGTGCAATTATTGCACGTGACTCTAACCCTACCTTGAGGTCGCCACCTTCACTTTGTTTGTGTTTGTGTTGCCTACTTTGGCTGGTTTTACCTCTGTCTTGCTCGGACTTGGGAAGAATAGTGGCTCTTGTTGGTTTTCTGGCATTCTCCTTACAGGTATGTTGGCTCTTATCTCTCCATTCATGAACTATAGCTCCACTCTGAATAAAATCATGATGTTGGATCTTCGATTTTCTTATAGACTATGTTTGATTTCTGAAGTTTATAATGGGTGTATGTGGGTATCACTGTTGTGCAAATTACATTTAAATGGAGGTTCCTCTCTATTGGAATTTAAATGTTTGAAACTGAGAATGATGTTTGAAATTCCTTTTTGTTTGAATTATGTCATTGTGTTCTTCCCATAACAAGTGTTGCTTATATTTTTATGGATGTTGGAAAATAATTATGGCAAGTACTTTCGTGTTCAATAATCTCTGGTGATTAAAATTCAAGGGTTTTTCTCCGTGAAACAAAAGAACACAATTTTTTTCTTGCATAATGTCATACCCTTTACCAGTCTTTGGAAGACTTGCAGTTGCTTCAAATTATCTTTCCATTGTTTGTGAACATGTGTGAGACAGACGTATTTTCCTTGCGGCCACCAGGGGAGTTTTGTGGAAGATATGTTGTGGAAATAAATAGTTAAATGGTTTTTACAAACCCGTTATGAATGTTTCAAATTTCCATTTTCCCAGACCTCGGTTATTTTATCTGATGTATGGAAATTAGTAGATTCAAACTATGGTCTTGATGTATGTTATAGTGTTGACCCGACAATGGGAAAGATTGGATATATGCATTAAGTCTTGGCTCATTTTTTATTTATCTATGGGGGTTTAGTCAATTTTTAATTTATATGATGATTAATTCAAACAATGAGCACTAGTTTCACATGAGGTTTCGAACCCAGTCTGTTTATGTAACAAGTATTATGGTTGTGATACAAGCGTTGAATATTGAAAGGTCTATGGATTTATGTTTGTGTTCTCATCCTCCCATACGCACTTGATGTAGTCTGTTTTTAATTGCTTTGAATGACTTTGTTAACAATATTTTACAAAAGCTCTGCTAATTGAAAAGGAGAAATTAAAGTTGTGAATTTTGACAGTCCTGAAACTTTCCTGGGGTTTTATATTTGGGTAATATCAAAATGGTTGTGCCTTGAATTTGAATTATTAAACAGAGAAAAGTTTTGACAAATGATGGTATTGATGATTTTCAATAAATATTATTGTCTATAATAGAACAATAATCATCTTTTTCCCTTTCATTATCTCACTTTTCACTCATTATATCATCTTTTTCCCTTTCATTATCTCACTTTTCACTCATTATATTCCCATTGCCTTCCCAAATACATTTAAAACATCCCATGTTCCATAATTATGAATTTAATTCTTTAAAAATAAAAAATAAAAGAGAAAGAATTAACAACAAAAGAAAGGGACTAAATGATGACTAGTCTTGGAAGTATGGATATGGATGCATTTTATGTTACTTTTTCATTTGGTTGAACAATATTCGTGGGTAGTTTCCCATCCATGCTACCATTTTACACTCATTATAAAGCCCCTTGTCTTCCCAATAGCCCTATCACTCCCTGTTCAAATGGAAATTGATTGTTGAATTTAAAAATATTGATGGATGGATTGCATGTGCTTCTGTTGTGAATAATAGAGACAACCTTTTGATTTTATTTAGGTAGAGTATTGATTCATATATTGTTAAGAGTTTTTCATAACATGTTTGTAATATTTCTTCAGGATGAGTTTATTTAGTAGAGGCGGTAATGGCAGAGGTGATAATAGAGGCAAATGAAATAATTGGCAAAGAGGCCATAGAAGGCCATGATTTTCGATACATTTTGACGCCAATCTGCAAGAATTGAATCAACTTTTCCAAACTGAGTTTTTAATCTAGTTGGCCAAGGAATTATGCAACCTATACCTGAGAGGCCTCCTTACCAGTCGTGTCAGAATGTCTCTGGTATCCACGTCCCCCCTCACGTGTATATGCATCCATAACCACTTGTAAATGATGGTTGACAAGATATTTTTCATCAGCATGTAGCTCATCACCATGGTTGACTCACTGTGTCGTTGTCATTACCCCCTCCTCCACTACCAATAAATCCAAATGCCCAAGTTGATCATGTTTCCTCGCCAGTATAGACCTCTCATGCAAGTAAAAGGCTAAAAATTGATGTTCTCGAGCCAGATCTAGATGAGGGAAAAGGACTGGCCACTCCCTCCAAGTCATCCAAATATTCCTCTAAATCGGTGTCCTCTCATCTTCATCTCAAGGATGATTGTTCTCACGTCATCAATGTTGTCCACCCAGAAGGTTCCCATCAATTGAAGGCTATTTCATAGGATAAATCAGATATGGGATCAAAAGAGGGCAACAGTGAAAAGAGGAAAAATGCCTCTCACAACAAATATGGTTTTTAATGTTGATTAATGTTATTTTCTATTGAGGACAATATTTTTATTTGGACAATGTTTTGGAAAACAAATACATATTTAGACAGTGTTTTGGACAACATGGATATAATGCTATTTTTGGATATAATCATGTTCTATTTTGCTAATATTAAAATATTTGATCATTAATATGAGGATGGGAGTTATAAGGAGGATGTTTGAATCAAATGTTTTGGGTGTTATACTTCATGTTTTGATGATTATTAAAAGGGATTGAAAATGGAAGTCACAAGGGGTCCCACCTACTTAGTTATTATTTAATTACACCCTTATATATATATATATATATATATATATATATATATATATATATATATATATATATATATATATATATTATTATTTATTTGTCTCAACTAATTAATTAAGCTAATTAAGTTTAACAAAATAAAGGTAGTTGAACTACAATAACTTATTGAGAAAAGATAAAAGCTCAATCAAATGAAGAGACAAAGAGTAAAAGAGAATAGAGGAGAACTCCTACTATAAGTTTTTATATGTACTTGTGAGATATTACCATTCTTCATTCATTCTTAGTTTACTAGAAGGATTAACCATCTTGATGATAGCAGGGTCTTATTGAAGGAAGCAAGATTCAAAAACTGAATCATATTTTTCAGCAGCTTGTCTTTAAAGGCGTATGATTTATCTTTGGCAGTATGTGTGTTCTTGTTTGTTTATGAATTAAATTTCATGATTGATAAAGAATATTTTGCAGAGTCAAGTGACAACATTTTTTGGCAAGTTGATCTAGATCTTTAGCTTCAATTTTCTTTTGTTGTCAGAGTCTTTTTGTATGGTGCCCATCGGAGGATTCTAAATCTGACTTTGGTCCCTACCCTCATAGGGTTTTGTAAAGATAATTTAGTTTTGTATCTCAGAATGAAATAAATATAAAAATCTAATTTCTAATTTTTGATTTCTGATTTCTGTCTCACATGTGTATTCTGATGATTTGGTTTAGATTTTTCTTTTAACCTTGTCTCTTATCCATGTAAACACTTATGTAATTTCTTGCTTACTTTATTTATTTTATGCAGTTACATGTAACATATATAAATCGATCCTTGGTCCCTCGTACTTAATACCTATGGATTAAGTGATTTTTTTTTAAGCCTATAAACCCTAGGTGGCATTCCCAACTATTTTTCCTTAGCCAGAAAAAATCTGAAAATGGTTGAGTAAGGTTCCTCATACCTTTTCCTCAACATTTATTTGGCGACCATACTTGGGAGATCTTCCATATATCTATGGTTGATTGTATCACAATTGTATTTTATTTTTATTTTTATCATATTACTCTTTGACTGATTTTTCCATGACAATACCTATTACGATACAATCGAATATTGGAAACGGTCTTGATGACCAAACCAACATTGCATTGACTTTATTCAACACTATTTTAGAAAATGCTAGTACTCGTGTTGAATTTGAACGCTCTTGGGAAGTAATTGAAAGGGAAATAAATATTCGTGAACGTTGGGAAGCTAGACAAAGGAAGACTAGAAATCAGCAGTAACCTCCCTTTTCCTACCCCTTTGGTATTTCTTTTCATGTCCTCTAGTCCTCGTGTCTCTTGAAGGAGAAGATGGTTGTCCCCTGAAGCTACTCCTATTTTGAAATAGGGAGGAAAATTGTCTTATCAATACAACAAAGTGTTCTTAGGTAAACCTTATCCGATTCTTCTAGTTCACCTTTATCACCCATACCTATCACTTTCAACATGACATTTGCAGGTAGTGGTAGTGGCACCAGAGGTGCCTCCTCCTCAAAATATTTTTCTTCATTAGTAATTGGTAGTATCTACAATCATCAAATCCCTATTCAATCCACTACCAATCTTACTAAAGTAATAAAGAAATATGGAATTTTCCAATTTGAGGAAGATGCTACAACCACCTCGTGGCATGTATATTCTCCATTGAATATCACACCATCCACTCACCCATTACCAAAATTCAAATATCATTTTCCTAGGTACTCGGGAAACCGTACCATTACTACAAATCAACAACTAGTAGCATTTTCTAATGCTTTCATAACATAGGGGATAATAATAACGACACTTGCATGTGTTTATTTGTCAACTCTCTTGAAGGGAAAGCCGCAACAGGTTTTTTTGACCTCCTGCCTGGAATCCTTTGCACTTGGGAAGAATTGGTTTATTGGTTCAAGTCCACTTATGGACATACCAAGAGTCCAACTGAGCAGTTAAGGAATACAATAATATTTCCTATAAGGATGGTGATACCATTAAATATTTTAACCTTTGGTTCACCAAATTATATAATCAAATCCCTAAACTAATCCATCCTCAAAATCAGGTTTCTTTTATGCATTATTATAATTCATTACCTTCTCGTTATCATCACAGACTTGAAGAGAAGGATATTGACAATCTTGGTTCTTCTCTTCAAACTTGCCTAGAATATGAAGAGAAACTCGAAAGAATGGGTCTCCCTAAGGGAGACTTGGTCAACAAAACATATATGTTTTCCCTCCTACAACTCATGCAAGATATGAATAATATGATGATGTCCTATGAGAGAAAAGAAAATTCCTCTTCCTCTTCCCCAAGGGCTTCTTCTTCTTCCTTAGCATTTATTAGGAATACTAATGAAAACACTTTTCATCCAAAGGCCATAATGGCTTGCAGTTGGTGTAACTTGGGAAGAATCCTCCCTCCAAGAATCCTTTCCACTTGGGAAGAATTGGTTTATTGGTTCAATTCCACTTATGGACAGCCCAAGAGTCCGGCTAAGCAGTTAAGGGAGTACAATAATATTTCCTATAAGGATGGTGAGACCATTAAGTATTTTATCCTTTGCTTCACCAAATTATATAATCAAATCTTTGAAATAATCCATCCTAAAAATCAGGCTGCTTTCATGCATTCTTATAATGCATTACCTTCTACTTATCTTCATAGACTTGAAGAGAAGGCTATTGAAAATATTGGTTCTTCTTTTTAGACTTGCCTAGAATATGAAGAGAAACATGAATGAATGGGTCTCCCTAAGGGAGACTTGGTCAAGAAAACATACATGTCTTCCCTCCTACAACTCATGCAAGATATGAATAATAGGATGATAGCCTACAAGCAAAAAGGAAATTTCTCTTCCTCTTCCCCGGACGCTTATTATTCTTCTTCCTTAGCACCTTTTAGGAATACTAATGAAAACACTTTTCATCCAAATACCATAATGGCTCCCAGTTGGTGTAACTTCTGCGAAACAAATCATGAGGAGAGTACTTGTGAATTTAAAAAAAATGCTATGGATAAGATCTTTGGCAAAAGGCTCGATACTACGATCGTTGTTTTAGATTGGGTTGAACCAGAATATGTTATGGTAATAAATACCAGGAATAAATCTTACACTGCAAAGGGAAAATATGACCTTCCCTGCACTTCATCCACCCCAAGCTCATATTCTCAAAGTGTTGATACACAAGTTGTGAGAACTTCATACAATAGAGTGTCCTCTCCTCTTCTCTCTTCTAAGTATAATATCCTTAATCAATTGGATAATATCAAAGATGATGACACTCTTTTGGACATGGTTGTTTTCCCAGAACAATAGAATCATCTCAAAAATTTTATGGAAGGTAAAATTTCTACCATAGCCAATCTATTTGAAGAGTCAAAGGAAGAGGATTCAACTATAAATAAGATAGGTGTAAATAATTTTAGGAACCCTGTAAAAAAAAACCTTTCTATATCTCTGTAAAAATCATGGACAAATAGCTCATTTTTTCCTAATTGATGGCGGGTCTAGTCCAAGTGTAATGTATATAATTATCATGGAAGAGCTTGTATTGTCTTGCACTAATGAAAATTCTAAAAGTATGCTCTCTTATAATATTTTACAACAATCAACTATAGGTGAAATCAAGGATGTAACCTTAGTTATGTGCACACATCGCGAGATAAGAACAACCCTCAAGATCCAAGTAATTGATATGTCGATGAGTAACTCTTCAATTATTTTAGGAAGAGATTGGCAAGACTTAACTGGTGGATACCTTTCACTTGATCATACACATTTGTTCATCCCTGGGAACAGAAAGAACATTATATTCCTTAGGGAAGGAAATTTTTCACCGTATATATAGAGTGTTCCCCAACTTAATGTAAATTATCTCGAAGAATATTTGGGAGTGTACTCTATCTTTGTTGATCAGGGTGACACTATGCTTGAACCAATTGAATTTGATGGTGGCATGTGGCACATGCATTTTTATGGCTCATGTTCAAATGAAGGTATTGGAGACGACATCATTATGTATTCTCTTATAGGTAAAATCCTTAATTTCTCTTATAGGTTGGAATTTGCTTGCACAAACAATGTCACTGAGTTTGAGGCCTTATTGTTAGGCATCGAAAATGCATATAACCTTGGTTGTGGCCACCTCATAGTATTTGGTGATTATAAACATGTTGTGAATCTTGTACCTAAGATTTATTCACCAAGTAATAAGTTACTTAAACATTATAATCAAGTTGTTTTGATGCTCATTTCAAATTTGTTATCATCTAACATCATTGATGTTAAGAGGAAACTTAATTCAATGGTTGATAGGCTAGTTTTTTTTGCAGCATTCCCTACCCGACAGATTTTACCTCAAAGGCCTGATTGTACGTTTCAATCTTTATATTGTCCTCACATCCCTGATAACGTAGAATCATGGCAGGTTTTCCCGAGTGATGAAGGCATTTGTGCTTTCATACAAAATGAATCATTTAAGCCCAAAGAAATCATCTCTATTGCAGATGAAAAATTTCATAAAGGCTTGACTCCTTTTGAAAGTTATTTTTTGTCAAATGATGTAGGAAACAAGGAAACACATAAGGAAGAGGAGTCAAAAAGGAAAGTTGGTGATACCATTTCCTTGAATATAGGGACATTTGAATCTCCAAATATCAATAAATTAGGTGCCCAATGTTCTGATGAAGAGAAAGTGAAATTTACAGAATTACTCCGTGAATTTCAAGATGTTTTTGCCTGGTCATACGAGGATCTTTGTGATTTTGATCCTACTCTCATACAACATGTCATTCCTATCAAATAAGGGGTAAACCCAATTAGGAAAAAACAAATACCTATTAACCCTACGCTTGAAACCACTATTAGAAAAGAATTGGAAAAAAATTTGAAAGCTAATATAATCTTTCTAGTTAAGTATTCTGAGTGGGTTTCAAATCTGGTCCCTGTTCGGAAAAATTTCAGCCAGATAATATTATGTGTTTATTTCTGTGCATTGAATAGAGCAAGTTTCAAATACCATTTTTATCTTCTTAATATGGAAATGAACTTATAACAGGTTGCAAGGTCTCAAATGATGTCCTTACTTGACAGTTTTTCTGGGTATAATCAAATCACGGTAAAAAGGACTGATAGGTATAAAACCACATCTACCACACTTTGGGGCACATTCACTTATAAACACATGCCTTTTGGATTATACAATGCAGGTTCCACCTTTCAAAGAGCTATACAGATAGCTTTTGATGATCTAATCAGTAATATTATCCAAGATTATCTTGATGATTTTATTGTTTATTCTAAGAACTAGTTGGACCATTTTGGTCATCTTAGAAAAGTCCCCATGCACTACAGAAAATTTGGAATTTCTTTAAATCCTTCCAAATCTATTTTCGGTGTCATGAAGGGCAAGCTCCTCAGTCATATTTTTTCTGATTCAAGAATAAGCATAGATCCCGAGAGGATTACTACCATTCTAAACCTCCTTGCCCCCACCTCCAAGAAAGAAGTTCAAGCTTTCGTGGGCATTATTAATTTATTCTATAGATTTGTTCCTAATTTTGTTGTCATGGTTAAAACAATCCATAATATTCTAAAGCCAGATCGTTGTTTTTCTTGAACATATGATGTCAAGAGTGTTTTCCTTAGGATCAATAAACCAATCAGTTTCGCACCGGTTCTAGCAAAACTAGATTTTGAGAAAGACTTTATCATATATACCAATGCTACCGAGGAAGCAATTCTGCAATCCTCTTACAAAGTGATGACCAAAACAATGAAAAACATGTAGCTTACATGAGTCAAAGTTTATCAGATGATGAGGTCAAATATTCTTATATTGAGAAACATGTTTTTTCTCTTGTCAAGGCTATAGAAAAATTTTGCCATTTTATTTTGGGCAAAAATACACAGGTAAAAGTACATTTTCATGCTGTCAAGTTTATTCTTTCACAAACTTATCTTTCATGGAAACTTGTGCATTGTCTTTCCAAAATTCAGGAGCATGATTTGGCAATCATGACTTCGAAGATGATCAAGGGACGAGACCTATCCCTTCACGTATCTCAACACCCTGAACCAAGTGAAGAACTTGACAAACAAGAAAATCCCCTTTCAATGTTATTTATATTGAAAATTGGAACCTCGCTCTATCTGAGCATCCTTGGTATAAAAATAATGTGTATTATTTGCAGTATCAAAGGTGTTCAAATGGGGCAGATCCTCACCAGAGAAGGAAACTATGCCTTGAATATTCCAAGTATATCATTTTAGGAGACCTTTTGTTTAGGAGGTCTATTGATGGTTTGTTACTTTGATGTGTAAATGATGAAGAAGCAAAAAAATTATTACTCAAAATCCATGGATCGTCAGCTTCTGTCATTCACATCGGTGGCCATTTTTTTGCTAAGTCTACTTCTGTTAAGATCATAAGAAATGGTTACTAATGGCCTTCGATATTCCATAATTCATATAAATTTGCAAGATCCTGTGATAAATGCCAAAAATTCTCTAGGAAAAAACGCCTTTATGTCATGCCTTTACAACTTGTCCTCTCGGATTTCCCGTTTTCTAAATGGGCTCTAGATTTTGTTGGTCCTATCAATCCTCCATCTTCTATAGGGCATATCTTTATTTTTACAACCACTGATTACTTTACTAAGTGTACCAAGGTTGTCCCTCTTAGACATGCATAGGATGAGCAGGTAATTTCGACTTTCTTATAATCTAATATATATTCTAGATTCAACATCTCATTAGAGATCATTATGGACTATGGCTCAGTCTTCATTTCTGCAAAATTGACCCAATTTATGGCTAAATTAGGTGTCAAACTTTTTACTTCATCTACTTATTACCCTCAGGGAAATGGGTAAGAAGAGTCCACTAACAAGAATCTAGTTAGGATCATAAAGAGAATCATAGAAGACAAACCTTGTTAGTGGCACACACTTCTCACTATGCTCTCTAGGTAGACCATACAACCACCAAAGAAAGTACATGATTTACTCCCTTTCAGCTTGTATATGACCAAGAGGTTATTCTTCCTACTGAACTAGATCTTTCCTCCTTACGACTGATGTTACATACTAAAGAATTAAATTCTTCTCATGTTCCCCAAAGGATAAATGGATTGTTATCCTTGGAAGAACAAATAAAATTTTCCTTGGAGAACCTAAAAAGAAGGTGGAAAATAGTGAAATAATATTTTAACAAGCGAGCAAAGGTTGTTGAATTTAATCTTGATGAAAAAGTCATGCTATGGGACTCGACCCATGCTGAAAGAGGGAGACATTCTAAATTCCAAAAATTATGGCTAGGTCCTTTCAAAATTGCTTTTATTCTTAAAACAAACTCATACCTTCTAAAGGATTTGGAGGAGAAATTATTTTCTTATAGTACTAATATTTCCCACTTGAAACATTATGTGGAACTAGCTTGATCATTAACGCTTTTTGTAAACACAACTATTGTATATAGTCTTTTGTCTTACTATTTTTTTACTTTGGTTTGTTGATTTTTAATTCCTTCTATTGTTTCTCGTAATCATCGGAAATAAAGTTTGGATCATTTTTCCATAACAATGTCATTATGTAAGTATTGTTGATCGATGAAAATAAAATACACATATCTGTCACAATGTCCTCCTTTTGAGACACCACTGAAATGATTTTTTTCTTTCAATATTATTGTAGTATAGTTGGTTTTGTCTTCTTCCTTGTTTTTTATATCCCTTTCGTCCCTCCATCCTGAGATTCAAGAGAATATCAGAAGAATTCTCCTCGAAATTCTAAAAATCATCATCGATTATGAATCTTTTTACATATAGAACCAACTCTCCTCATAAATCTCATTTTCCATGAGTTATTCCCTGAAATCTCATCTCATTATTTCCCTTAAACCACTTTTTTTCCCATGTTGCACAACTATTTTTTTCAACAGTTTTTTATTACTTACTTCTACCAGTCTGAAAAACCAAACATTATGAGTTCTAAATCTGTTGGGAACAGATTTCCCTATGGATTCACCAATTTGTTGATGCCCAAAAATGCAACATGGAGTCCTTGCCTACAAATAGGCATGGATGATTTTAGGGGATAAATTTCGTTCATGGGCTAATTTTCCATGGTTTTTCAAAAGATGAGATTTGCTATTTTAAAAATGATTCGCCCAAATTCTATAGGATAAAACTATTTTACCTTAAAAATAGCCAAAAATTTATAAAACCTATATAAAATACTTAGAAATTTGAATATTTTTACAAAAATATCGCCAAACATTTATAGTTGACATATAAAGGATTAGTAAGATTCGCCAAGGTTTCTACATTTTAAAATAAATTTCCATCCTTAAAATCATCCTTGCAAATAGGTTGCAATGCCTTATTACTTATATATATTTAATAATATACTAAATAGGTGGGACCTCGTTATGTGAATAATGATGAAAGGCACTTTTCTTTTCTTTTCCCTCATGACTACCTTGCAAAATTAATTCTACAGTTTGGGAATAAACCCAGAAATTTGAAACAACTTTCCATGTGAAATGGACGAATGATGGGTGTGTTGGAAATTTAATTTAAAAGAGGAAGTAAAAGGGGAAAATGTTTGTTTTAATTGTCAATGTTTCATTGAAACCTTCATGGGAGATCTAGATAAAGCAAGTACAAACAAAGTTTATCAAGAAAGGAAGAGATATTCAATATGGAAGAATGAGAAAATATATTCACACTACTCCAATGAGTTGATGATTGATACATAGATTATGATCAATATGATACAATGAATGAGTGGAATACACTCATATATAGGATATAACATTCCATAGTATAATAATGCATGCATGCATAATATCATAATAGTGATGATCTAAAAGAACTAGTCAGTTAACTCCCACTGAACTAGTGTGCAAAAAATATAAATTTCTCCAACACCCCTTGAACATCACTATGGAGTAAAAATGAGTCCTAACAACTAGGCCATGTTACGTACTCATGTAAAATGAAACTAATGAAAACTAAATAAAAATGAGGAAAGAGGGAAAACCACGTGGGAATAAAACCCCTCCTCAAAAGACAATGCATCAAAAGAAGAAAACACAATTGCTAGGCAATTGTGTTCTTCACTCCAAGACGATCCCACAAAGTCTAAAACTTATGCACATTGAATGTCTTCGTGAATACGTATAAATCCTTATGTATATAATGAAGTCCTTTGGAAACATGTCTAGCCTTGTACCTATTGATCCTGTGGACCCATATGCACTTGAAAATATTCCTTTCTAGTGGAAGTGGAACCAAATGCCAAGTTTGATTCTTTAGGAGTGAGTCATAATCATTTTGCATGGTTGTTTTCCATAATGGATTCCCCACAGCCTTATTGTAGGTATGTGGATCAGTAGATTGAACCATATAGAAATTCATGGGCATCACAAGTTCTAAAGATGAAAGTACATGAGAAGGATCCTCATGTTGAGATCGAGTCCTCCTCGAATCCAATGGATTCCCTGGAAGGATACTTGCTAGATGAAGTGTGAAATGTGCCTTCTTGGGCATCTGTTGAATCTTCAGCGCTAACTTCTTATATGGTTGTACTACCTACTTATTTCCATGTACAACATCTAAGTGTTTGGAATCATCTCTGAGGTCCAAAACTGATGGAAGCACAAGAGTATCTGCATATTGCATTGTAGGTGCATGGAAATTACTCTCCTTATGTGTAAGTAGAAAAGAGGAGTCATCATAAAAAAACTTAGTGAATTTATACAACCTTTACTTGTGATCCACCTCACCAATTACAATAATGGAATTTTCATGCATGTCAATTACTGAAACTGAATCTGATGTAAATTCAACCTTTTTACCTTTCTGAGTGATCTCATAAACTGAGAGAATATTCATAGAAAGATTTGGAACATGTAAAACATTCTCAAAAATTCCATGATGGAGTTCCAATCTCCCCTCTCCTGCAATTACTACCGGAGTATCATCCATCATGAGAATAGGGGGTCTTGAGCATGGACTCAAAGACTAGAAAATGTCCTCTTTCACTGCCATATGATGGGATGCACCAGAATCCATAATCCATGAATCAGACGAGGAATTAATTGCAACAAGAGAATGATGATTACCTTTCTTAGGAGCAAGATATTCGTCCTTCTACTTCTTGACTCCCTTTGGAATGAAGTTTCCAAGGTTGTTCTGTTGAAGTGCATGTGACATAAAATCGATATGTTTCGTCATGCATGTGGATTTTTCATGACTCGGTTTATTGCAGTAAGTGCACTGCTTTCCCTACTTCTTCTTCTTGGAATCTGAAGAGTCTTTGGAACCTTAAGAATTGTTAAAGGGTTTGGAATATCCCTCCTTCTCAGTTTTTTTCTCCTTCATTTTTTCTTTGTATGATCATTTTCCATCATGCATGGTGAGTGCATGTTCTTTAGGATCCTTGATTAGGCCCATATGAATGAGTTTTTCCTGCTCATGTGTGAGGGAATCAATGAATTGATCCATGGCATGCATCTTCTAATTTGTTCCCATGAGATACATGCCAGAATGGAAAGTGGAAACATAGACAACATATTTTGGTCCTAGTTGTTGATTATTTGGGTTGGTTTTCAGTGATGTCAACCCTTGAAGAAAGTATGGTAGCAAATTTCGGTAGCACAAAGGCTTGGGTAATGGACCCAAGTTAATGGTATGGGTTTTAGTATATTTGAAGGTAATACTATTCTATATGGATAGTAGATTTCATGCCATTTCCGGTGGTATGTGGAACGTCACATAGCTCCTCGCGGTTAGAGATTTATGGCCATGTGAAGTTGAAGAACCCTCATGAGTCATCTAGAAGCCCCAAAAGGTCAAAGTAGTCAAAGTGGTTGAAAAGAAGAAATTATTTAAATAATAAAGTGAAGTGATGAGTGTACTATAAGTCAAAGTGGATACAAAATAAATTATTTAAATAATAATGTTAATGGATAAATTACTAAGTGGACAAGTGGTTAGAAGTGGGTTAGCCCTAAAATAATGAAAGTGGCTTAAGATGGTTAGAAGGTAAATAATAAAGTGAAGTGATGAGTGTTCTATAAGACAAAGTGGATACACAAGAAATTATTTAAATAATAAAATTAATGGAGAGATTACTAAGTGGACAAGTGGTTAGAAGTGGGTTAGCCCTAAAATAAGGAAAGTGGGTTAATATGGTTAGAAGGTAACCCCTTGAGGAAGCTACATGAAACTATAAATAAGAGCCAAAGGTTTCTCATTTAATCACCTGTTGAATATCATTGAATATCTATTTTTTGAAAGGTTATTTGGGCATGTATTATTGATAGAGAAAAGTACGGCATAAAAAGTACAGCAAGAAAAGTGTGACAAAAACATTGCGGAAAAAAAAGTGCGGCAGAAAAATCGAGGAAGAAAAAGTGCAGCAAAAAAAGTGTGACAGAAAAATCACCGCAAACAAATCGCGGCAAAAAAAGTGCGGCAAAAAAATCATGGCAACAACATGGTTGGAGTCTATTTATGAGAGATATGACACATCTTGTTTGAGGTATGTTTTGTGAGCTAGGGTTTATCTCTTGAGATGGTATTGGATGTTCAGTATTGTTGCATATATCAGATTTGTTGAGGGATACAGTTGGCATTTTGTTGTTGGTATTTGGCATATGGGTATTAGTCTTTTGGTTGTGATGTGTTGCTGAAGTTGTTGGTTTAGCTTGAGGCTGCATAACAGTGAGGTTGTGGCACATGGTTTGATGTAAGGGTTTATGGTATTTGGTTTATGGATAGAGTGATGAATTGTTAGATAACTTTTGATGGTTATATTGGTGTATGTCTTTGGTATATGGTTGAGGTACATGTTGGGTACATGGTTCAGACAATTATTTGATGACTTGGGACATACATGAGGTGTATAGTTGATGATGTTGGTACATATTGATGAGTCAGAGTTGATGTGTAGTTGATGCATGGTACAGGTTGGCTCAGGTTATTGGTACAGGTTATGTGGTGTAGGTTGATTGGTACAAGTTGTTACAGGTTATTGGTACAGGTTGACAGTGACAGGTTGATAGTGGCAGCGGTTGATTCATTGACAGTGACAGGTTGTATAAATTTGGAATTTATATTTCAGGGTGGTTGTATGGGGAAAGGATAGGTGGTTGCAACCACCTTTCGATTGTAGCTGGAGAACATAGGGGGTTTCGGCCTCCTTTTGGTTGTAGCCAAAGAATTGAGGAGTTGGAGATTCCCTTAGGTTGTAGCCTGAGAAACTAGGGGGTTGGAGTCTCATTCTAGTTGCAGATAGAAAAAAAAAGGAACTTGTTGCTTCCAATGAATGTAACTCTTAAATACATATAAGAAAAAACATTCTGTGGTTTTCTCTCGCTTTGGGTTTCCACGTAAAACATTCATGTATTGTGTATGTGTATGATTGTTCATTTGTTCGTTGTTTATTTACTTTGAAACTATTGGATGATAATGTTGCATTGATATAACACTTGCATTTTGTGGTTGAAAAGGATTGAATTTCTCTATTACTAATTCACCCCCCTCTTAGTAATCCAACAATTGGTATCAAAGTAGGTTCCTTCAAAAATTAGTTTAACCACTGAAAGGTAGATCATGGAGAGAAACAACATGTATACAAATGGAATACCACAATTTGATGGACATAAGTATGCATTTTGGATCAGAAGAATGAAAACATATATACAAGCACATGGATTTGAAATTTGAAAATCTGTTGTAGATGGATACAAAGAACCAGCAGTTCCATCGACAAATGAAAGAGAAATAAAACTCGAGAAAAATAATTCCAAAGCCACAAATGAACTTATGAATGCTCTTTGTGAATTAGTATACACCAAATTTATACATTGTAAATCCGTTGAAGAGATTTGGGATAATTTTCAAAATATTTATGAAGGAGATTCAAAATTCAAAGCAGCAAAGCTTCAAACTTATAGAGTTCAGTTCAAATAGCTAAAGATGAAGGAAGACGAGAATATTGTAGCATACTTTTTACGATTCGATGAAATAGTAAATGCAATCATAGGATTGGGAGAAGAAATTAAAGAATATGTAATTGTTCAAAAGGTACTAAGATCTCTTCCTATGAGATTTGATCCTAAAATATCATCACTAGAAGAAAGAGAAAATCTAGACTCAATAAACATGAATGAACTACATGGAATCTTCACAGCATATGAAATGAGAACTGAACAGGAAAATCCATATATAAAAGAAGCAGCTTTCAAAGAATCCTAAAGGTCAAAGAAAAAGGAAAAATAACATAGCATCAGCAGTGACATCTAGGAAGATGATGAAGAAATGACCAACTTTGTCAAAAGATTGAACAAAGGAACCAACAATAGATATAATGGTAAGTTTCCATTGATTTGTTTTAATTGTGATGGTAATGGTCATTTTGCTAACAAATTTCATCATAAGAAAAATAAGAGGAATGATGAAGATTACTCAAATAGCAAACAAACATATAAAGGAAAAAGAACCACAAATAAAGCTTCCAAGAAAAGATTATACACCAAAGAAGACATCTCCTCATCAAATGAAGATGAAGTCAGTGACAGTGAAACAAAAAGAGTTTTATTCATGGCAATAGAAGAATCTAATAAAGAAGACACCGAAGAAGAATATGAAGAGGCAGAAGTTGACTACCAAGAATAATTGTTGTGTGCCATAGAAGTTATAAGAAGAGAAAAGAAGAAGAACAAGAAGCTACAAGTAGAACTAGACAAGAAAGAAGACACTCAGGAACTAGAACAAATGATCAAAATTTTGAAGGTTCAAATAGAAGAAGATAAAAGAATTGAAGAAGTACTCAAAGAACAGCTAGAAGAAAGAGACAATATCATTGGAAATTTGGAAGCAGAGATTGTCACATTAAGAAAGGATCTTCAAGAGAAAAATATGCATAACAACTCAAAATTTTTGGATAACATTATCACCAGTCAAAATACTCATCATGACAAGTTTGTACTTTGATACAATCATACAGAAAAGGGATCAAATCCAAAACAATAGAACAAGAAACATATCCAAAAATATATGCAGAAAAAATCAAAGGGGATATTAAGACATACAAAGAATATTACAGGGACACTCCTCCACCGAGAAGATTCAGATTTCAAAATCAAAGACTGACAGATAGGCCTCAGGAAGAAGAAGGATTCAGAAGAGTAATTGTTTTCAGAATATCTTCAACTCCCAGGTATCAAACTATATTCTTTGGTTTATGTTATGCATGTAATAATTTTGGACATAAAGCTATGAATTGCAGAGCTAATAGTAGAAACATAAGAAACTTTGAAACTCATACCCAAAAGGGTTATCTAAGAAGGCCTAGTGAAACACAGAGAAGAAGTTACAACAGGTTTGAATAATTGAGTACTGAAGTGGAATGATAAAAGTGTAACAACTTTGGACACATGGACAAATATTGTAGAATGACAATTCCCCCTAGAGAAACACAACAGAATAATAACAGTCACAGACAAGAACCTCACAAGAGAACATGGATAAGAAAGAAGAATCAGTATAGCAATGAAGAATGCACACTCACTCCACAAGCTAAGCAGAAGAAACATGGTTGGTATGTTGATAGTGGTTGTTCAAAAAACATGACAGGTGATAAAGGCAAGTTTCTTACATTAATAAAGGAAAGAGGTGGATCAATCTCCTTCGGAAATGACGATTCAGCTAAAATCATTGGAAAAGGAACAGTTGGAATTGGAAACAAGAATACCAAGGCAGAAAATGTTCTACTAGTAGAAGATATGAAACATAATATTTTAAGTGTGAGTCAAATGTGTGAACAATGTCATAAAGTTACTTTCAATTCACAAAAGTGTGAGATAAGAAAATACGGTTCAGTAAAATTGATTGCAACAGCTACAAGAACTTCAAGCAACATATATGTATTAAGTGAAAATGGAAATGAAAAGTGTTTCCTAGGAAAGCAAGATGAAATTTGGTTATGGCACAGAAGAATGGGTCACATACACTTTGATAACCTTGTCAAAGTTAGAAAAAAGGAAGTAGTTAGAGAAATGCCCCAGATTACGAAACCAACCAACACTTTATGCAAGCATTGTCAACAAGGAAACAAAACAAAGATCGGGTTTAAATCAAAGGAATATTCAACGACAAGACCACTGGAAATTGTGCATATTGATATAGTTGGACCAATTACAACAAAGGGTTTAAAAGGTGAAAAATTCTTTATTTTATTAGTTGATGATTATACAAGAATGACTGCAGTTTGTTTTCTCATGAATAAGTCAGAAGCTTTTGAAAACTTCAAGGTCTACAAGGAAATGGTTGAAAATGAAATGGATTCAAAAATCAAATGTTTGAGATCTGATAATGGAGGAGAGTTCACTTCAAAGGAATTTATGGAATACTACAGTAGGCATGGAATAAAAAGGAAATTCTCTGTTGCTAGGACACCTCAACAGAATGGAGTTGTTGAAAGAAAGAACATGACAGTACAAGAAATGGCTCAAACAATGTTAATGGATTCCAAATTTACAAATATCTTTTGGACACATGCAGTGCATACAACGGTTCACAATCATAATAGAGTAATTCTCAGAAAAAACACTAACAAAACTCCCTATGAGCTATGGAAAGGAAGATCAACAAATGTGAAGCACTTCAAAGTATTTGGAAGCAAATGCTACATCAAAAGAGAATATGGAAGAATGGGAAAGTTTGACTCTCGTGTGGACAAAGGAGTACTTGTTGGTTACTCAAGTACAAGGAAAGAATACAAGTTTTACAATCTGAGGTTGAACAAAGTTTTGGAAATCATAAATGTAACAATTGATGAAACAAGTGGATGAGAATTAAAAGAAGAAGAAAATGAACCAATGGACCAACTTTACAAAGAAGAAGCAGAAGATGAATAAGAAGTAGAAGGGGAAGATGAAGTGGATTAGACAAAATTATAAGAGAAAGTTCAACAAGTGCCTCCAAATACACCTAGAAAACGAGTACAGAATAATCATTCTTTAGATCATATTATCGGAAACAAAGATGCAGGAGTTGAGACTAGAAGAAGAATATGTTCACCAGAAAAAATGCACCTAGCACTCTCATCTACGATTGAACCAAATAGTTTTGAAGAGGCCAGAAAAGATAAATTTTGGAATAAGGTCATGGATGAAGAATTGGATCAAATAGAGAAGAATGACACTTGGGAATTGGTTCCAAGACCAAAGAATAAGAATGTGATTGGCACAAAGTGGGTATTTAGAAATAAATTGAATGAAGATGGACAGGTTACAAGAAAAAAATATAGATTGGTATGTAAAGGATATGCACATGTTGAAGGAATCGACTATGAAGAGACATTTTCCCCAGTTGCCAGAATGGAAGCAATCTCATTTATTTTATCTTATTCTTGCTCCAAGAATATTTAAGTATATCAGATGGACATAAAATCAACTTTTATGAATGAGGAAATTGAAAAATAAGTCTACATTGAACAACTAGAAAGATTTAGGTTGTCAGAGAATGCATATTATGTGTGTAAATTGAAGAAGGCCTTGTATGGTCTAAAATAGGCTCCTAGAGCATGGTAATCTAGAATGGATAAATATCTACAGCGGGAAGGGTTCAGAAAAGGAAGTGCAGACAACAACCTCTACATCAATGTAACTCAAGATAGTATTTTATTAATTGAAGTTTATGTTGATGATATTATTTTTGGAAGCAACTATCATAGGTTAAGGCAGAAATTTTGCAAAGGATAATAGATATGCAGAATGAATTTGAAATGTAATTACTTTGAGACCTATCTTTCTTTCTGGGTCTTCAGATACATCAAATAAACCAAGGAATTTTCATTTCTCAAACTAAGTATATCAAAGAAATTCTAAAGATGTTTGGAATGGAAGATTGCAAACCAGTTACCACTCCTATGAAAACCAGTTGCAAGTTGAACAAAGATGATGATTCAAAGTCTACATACCAGAGGAAATAGAGGGCAATGATTGGAAGCTTATTATATGTGACAAAATCCAGACAAGATGTAATGTAGGTAGTTCGACAACTGGTACGATTTCAAGAAGCACCAAAGGAAACAAATGTCGTAGCAGTGAAGAGGATTTTCAGATATCTCAAAGGAAAAAAAGAGTTTGGATTATGGTATCCAAAATAAAAGGCTCTATCACTTATTTCCTACAAAAATGCATATTGGGCAGGTTTCATTGATGACCAATGAAGCACCAGTGGAGCAACGTTCTACTTGAGTGAGTGTTTAGTATCATGGATAAGCAAGAAACAATCATCAGTATCCTTATCTACAACCGAGGTAGAGTATATTGCAGCAGCAACATGTTGTACATAGGTTCTATGGATGAAACAAACTCTGACAGATATACAGTTTGAGTATGATGAGCCCATTCCAATCTATTGTGATAATACAAGCACCATGAGTATCTGAAAGAACCTGATGATGCACTCCAAGACGAAGAACATTCTAATAAAGTATCACTTTCTATGGGAACAGGTTGCAAAGAAGAACATCAGAGTTGAATATGTGGGCACAAAAGAACAAGTGGAAGACATCTTTACAAAACTGCTTCCACGGTAATCCTTTGAGTATCTTTTCCAGAGACTCAGAGTAATTTCTACTCTAAAATGAATGATTTTAAATTCTTATCTTATATGTCTTGTATTTACACGAGGAATCACCATAAAGAGGATAGATCAGGTCAGAAGATCAGTTTCAGGAAGAGTTCATTCAGGGGGGTATCCCCAAGGACATGTCAATTAGGGGGAGCAACCCCAGATGGAAAGATACATTTGCCATTGATGACAAAGGGGGAGATATTTATCATATGTAGAGCACAGAGGCATGGTTCCAAGGGGAGCGGTGGTCACAGATGGACCATGAGTGATATGACTTTAGTATTGCATCAGAGTGTTTCCATCAATGCAAAAGGGGGAGATTATTGATTATTTGGGTTGGTTGACATTGATTTCAACCCTTGAAGAAAGTCTGGTAGATAATTTTTCTAGCACAAAGGTTTGGTTAATGGACCCAAGTTAATGGTATGGGTTTTAATATATTTGAAGGTAATATTGTTCTATATGGATAGTACATGTCATGTCATTTCCAATGGTATGTGGAATGTCACATAACTCTTCACAGTTAGAGAGTTATGGCCATGTGAAGTTGAAGAACCCTCATGAGTTATCTAGAAGCCCAAAAAGGTCAAAGTAGTCAAAGTGGTTGCAAAGAAGAAATTATTTAAATAATGAAGTGAAGTGATGAATGTGTTATCACTCTATAATTTCCCAGGCTGAGGAAGAAGTTGATATAGGTAAACACAAAACCACTTTGGAGTCTAGGATCTAGCCCTCCTAGACTCAGAGAGGGATTTATCTATAAGATTTATCTTTGTTTGCTGAAAATTTTAGGTTAGTTATGATAGTGCAAGGTTTGGTTTTTTGAATCGTTATTTGGGACATATAATATGGGCCATTGGTCAAAGAGTCATAATTCAATCCAAGTAGATTCTATAGGAAAACTTACAGGGCATGATAGGCACCTTTGTCGGATTCTTGAGATTCCTGAGTGATGTGAAAGAAAATATGAGGAAAGATGATTGTATCAAAGAAATTAAGAATTCTGGAACTAACCCTCTAGCAAAAAACATAGAAATTATCCAAAATCTAGAAACAGAGTGTATTTTTAAACAAATTCTTCTCTTAATATTCTATTCAATAATTCAGAAAGAAACCAATTTGTAACAGGGAAAACATATTACAGAAGAGACACTTCACCAAATAGATATGCCACAAGAATCTTGTATTACTAAAATTTGATTAAAGGGGCTCTATGAACTGCTTTACAATATTGGTCCTATCCTACTAACAAGTCCCAACCCTTAATACTTTGAAATGGTAAGTATTTATAAGTTGTTTACAAGCTATCCTGTCATAACAGATTAGGATTTATTTTAGGAAAATTTAAACTACCTCTTGCAATCATAGAAAATAAGAAAGATTCCCACCACAAAATCTGGACAGGTTACAATAAATTTCAAGTTGTTGAGGTTGTTTTGTGGGATCTGTTGTTGATCGATGCCTTCAATTTATGCTCTTTTCCATCTGTTTTTTTCACTCTTTTCCCCAAAAATTCTGAAAAATGGGGTCCAAAGCGATCTTCGAATATCACAATATAAAATATTTGTGTAAAATCCGGGGAGGTTTTTATATATCATCTTGTTCTGAGTAAAAACCTCTCTCATTTTTATGAAATTCCTCTCCATCTATCCGGGATATGCGTTTGAAAAAGATGTGTAAAATAGGCAACAAATAAATCCTAAAAATAGGCCCCAAATATGCTCTCAATTCTCCCAATCTATGACACCTGTATAAAAATTGAAAGAGGTTATTTTTCCTTGGTCCGTTTTCATAACAAACCTTTTTTTGTTCCTCAAAATTTTTCCTGGTTATCTTGGAAATATCCTCAGAATATGACTGGTCAAAAAAAATTTGGGGAGGAGAAAAGTGGTTATGTATAGGATGATGTGGGGACAAGTGTCAATTAGGATATGGGATAAGTGGATGTAGGAGTGTAAGTGGTAGGAAGAAGGGAATCATAGGTAGAGAGGTGGATGATATCGGGAATGAGGAGACAGATGGCGTGTTGTGAGAGGGGAAAGTAGATACAGGAGGTGAGGTGTCGGGAGAGTGGTCAAAGAGGTGGATGAGGTGATACGTGGGAGAAAATGGGTATGAACAGGCGAGAGGGTGAGTGGAGGACAGGTGTAAGCGTGGGCGTAAGTCGTATCGGGTGGCAGTTTGGCAGGATTCTGGAGGGGGGCTAGGTTGTAAGTAGTATTAGGAGAGGGGGGTCTGAAATAACAAGGAGGCACTGCGTTAGGTGGGACCCGTGGTGGGGAAACCACTTTTCGAACCCCCCCCCCCCATCATTAAAGGAAGAAGGGTCAGGAGGGTATGAAATTCTATGAGGACCATCGATCCAGGAAATGGGGATGTCGTCGATGGGAACTTGTGCAGGGTTTAGGCACTACAAGACAAAACTTCTTGTATGCTTCCAACTTTGGATAAAAACATATGTGTTGGGTAGCTCTAAGCTAAAAATTTTCCACTTTACCCCATATTTTTATTTCCTAAGGCTACAAATATCCAAATTTCTTCAAACAAGAGGTGTTTTGACAATTCCCTTTCAATTTTTTCTTTAAATCATAATCATTGAAAAAATGGATATCAATCAGCATAATGATTATCGTATAAAATTATAGGAACCTAACAGAGTGTACTATAAGTCAAAGTGGATACAAAATAAATTATTTAAATAATAAAGTTAATGGAGAAATTACTAAGTGGACAAGTGGTTAGAAGTGGGTTATCCCTAAAATAAGGAAAGTGGTTTAAGATGGTTAGAAGGTAAATAATAAAGTGAAGTGATGACTGTACTATAAATCAAGGTGGATACACAAGAAATTATTTAAATAATAAAATTAATGGAGAAATTACTAAGTGGACAAGTGGTTAGAAGTGGGTTAGACCTAAAATAAGGAAAGTGGGTTAAGATGGTTAGAAGGTAACCCCTTGAGGAAGCTACATGAAAGTATAAATAAGAGGCAAAGGTCTCTCATTTAATCACTTATTGAATATCATTGAATATCTATTTTGTGAAAGGTTATTTGGGCAGGTATTATTGATAGAGAAAAGTGCGATAAGAAAAGTGTGGCAGAAAAAGTGCGGCAGAAAATTCACTGTAGAAAAATTGCGGCAAAAAAAGTGCGGCAAAAAAAGTGTGGCAGAAAAATCGTGGCAGCAACATGGTTGGGGTTTATTTATGAGAGATATGGCACATCTTGTTTGAGGTATGTTTTGTGATATAGGGTTTAGCTCTTGAGATGGTATTGGATGTACAATATTGCTGCATATATCAAATTTGTTGAGGGATATAGTTGGTATTTTTTTGTTGGTATTTGGCATATGGGTATTGGTCTTTTGGTTGTGATGTGTTGTTGAAGTTGTTGGTTTAGCTTGAGGCTACATAATAGTGAGGTTGTGGCACATGGCTTGATGCAAGGGTTTATGGTATTTGGTTTATGGATAGAGTGATGAATTGTTAGATAACTTTTGATGGTCATATTGGTGTATGTATTTGTTATATGGTAGAGGTACATGTTGGATACATGGTTGAGACAAGTAGTTGATGAGTTGGAACATACATAAGGTGTATGATGATGTTGGTACATATTGATGAGTCATAGTTGATGTGCAGTTGATGCATGGTACATGTTGGTTCAAGTTATTGGTACAGATTGTGTGGTGCAGGTTGATTGGTACAGGTTGTTATAGGTTATTGGTATAGGTTGATAGTGACAGGTTGACAGTGGCAGTGGTTGATTCAGTGACAGTGGCAGGTTGTCTACATTTGGAATTTATATTTCAAGGTGGTTGGACGGGGCAAGGATAGGTGGTTGTAGCCACCTTCCGGTTGTAGTTGGATAACATAGGGGGTTGCAACCTCCTTCTAGTTGTAGTCAAAGAATTGGGGAGTTGGAGCTTCCCTCGGGTTGTAGCCTGAGAAACTAGGGGGTTGGATCCTCCTTCCAGTTGCAGCTGGAAAACAAAGGAAGTGGGTGTTTCCAATGAATGTAACTCTTAAATACATATAAGAAAAAGGATTATGTGGTTTTCTCTCGCTTTGGGTTTCCACGTAAAACACTGGTCTACTGTGCATGTGTATGATTGTTCATTTGTTCATTGTTTATTTACTCTAAAACTATTGGATGATAATGCTACATTGATATAACACTTTCATTTTGTGGTTGAAAAAGATTTAATTTCTCTATTACCGATTCACCCCCCCTCTTAGTAATCCAACACTAGCTTGGCCAAAATTGTTAGAATATTTTGGTCGACTTGTTTAGACTTATCAATACCATAATATGCTAAGATAAATATCAAAGATTTAAACTTAGTAAAGAAATCTTGTATATTATCAAAACTTTTAGGATCAAAAGTATTTGAATCTACCTCAAGCATATGACCTCTCATCTCATCCTTCTTTCCAAACAAACTTTCCAAGGTGGTCCAGATCTCGTTTGGAGTCTTGCATGCAGCAACATAAAACCATAGATCAGTTAAAGTCAATTCAAGAAGAAGTCATGTGGATTCATCCTTTTGATTCACCCATCTCATCTTCTCAATTGTTGATGTAGGTTGTATTTTTGTCCCCATCGTCAAGGTGTACAGTCCTTTCCTTCTGAGTTGGAATTCTGCCTTGGGATTCCAATAAAAATAATTGTATGGTGTGAGGATTACCACCAAGTTTGATTGTATAATAGGTTTCCTATCCATCTCTCCCATTGTTTATGAAAACCCCTATAAATTTACTCTCAATCTGTAAGTGAAAAACTAAGAAATCACTACAGAAAGGGCACTTTAACTGAAAATTTGTATCAGTTTCAGGAGACTATCTTCCAACTTGCTTTATGAGAAAACGGTGAAGAATCTCGCCAAATGGTTGAAATACCACATGTAGAGTGGGTCGATTTACTTCTCTCGTGAGTCGTGTCCTCAAAAATTTAATATTTTGGGAGAAATCACTATAGAAAGGTACAACCATGGATTCATATCAGTTTCAATAGGTGATCTTCTGACTTACTTTCTGAGAAAACAGTGAGGAATATCGCCAAATGGTTGAAAACCCACTTGCAGAATGAGTCGATTTACTTCTAATGTGAGTCATTTCCTTAAAATGTTAATATTTTGGGAGAACTCACTACAGAAAGGTATGACCGCGGATTCGTATCAGTTTCAAGAGACGGTCTTCCAACTTCCTTTCTAAGCAAACGGTTGAAAACCCACTTGTGGAATAGGTAAATTTACTTCCCCAATGATCATTTTCCTCAAAAAGTTAATATTTTGAGAGAAAACACTGCCGAAAGTTACGACCATAGATTTTTCTTTTCGAAACTATGATTTTCCTTATTCCTTGGCTTGTTTGGCTTGCTCCAAGTAGTGTAACTATGATACCATGTCAATGTTTGATCGAAACCTACACAAGAAATCTAGCTAAAGCAAGTACAAACAAAACTTATCAATAAAGAAAGAGATATTCAATATGGAAGAATGAGAACATATATTCGCACTACTCCAATGAGTTGATGATTGATACATAGATGATGATCAATATGATACAATGAATGAGTGGAATACACTCATATATAAGACATAACATTTCATAATAGCAGGATGCATGCATGCATAATACCATAATATTAATGATCTAAATAGAAAGTCTAAAATAGAACTAGTTAGTTAACTCCCATCGAACTAGTGTATCGAAAATAGAAATTTCTCCAACATTAATAAGCATATGATGCAGACCCATTGTCTCTCATAAGGGTTGCATGACCTCCCGGTCAGGATCTTTGACTCAGGAGATGAAAACGACTCTCCTGGTTTTGAATTGGAACCCTTAACACTAAATCCACAGGTCCTTGTTTGTGTTATTCCCACACAAACCAGCACTAGGCGCGAGCCTCCGCTCCACGTGATCGCAGGCACGACCACAGACTTAGCCCAAAAGGGCACATCACATTTAGTGACTTCGAGGTTTCCAGTGAAACGATTCCTTGGCTTCTCCAAGTCCCGAATGTCGAAATCGTGATGACGCTAGATCTATGGCCCAGGTCTCCCCTTGTTCGATGACTGCGATCACTTCGGCGTTTCGCATTTTGTGACTTCACACTTCACGAAATTTGTTCACTCCTCCTCTCGATCTCCGAAATCGTGATGTATTTCCTTGCTGCAGATTAACGACTCTAAGCCTCCGTATATCTGACGATTCTGATCTTGTGCTCGTGAATCGTGATTTTGTGATTCGGGGTTTTGGAAGTCCAGGACCTCTATCCTCCCAACTCGCGATATCCGATATCATGAAATGGACCAATGGTCCAGATCTATTTAGGATCAATGACTCTTATCCCTCCTGAGATTTGAGAGCTGAAAGGCTCTCTCCATTATCCTCCTCACAACTTCACTTGATCCAACGGCTTGTGGGGTATCGACGTTCCTCCTCGAAAGCTCTCCATCGTGCGTTCAGGTCTTCGTGGGTTTTCCCTCCTGGAGGTACGCAACATTAAAGATTGCACACTTGTATTGAATCAAACGGTTACTGATTCTCCATAGCGATCTAATGGTCGATAACTCTCTTCCTCCTGAGGTTTTAGTCTCTCAGACTTATAAGATTTTCTAAGTCCCCGAAGGTATCGACCTTCGTTCCTCCCGGGAAATGAGGTTCCTGGACCTCGATAACACTTATCCGAAGTGTTATTCCTCTTGAGATTTGCCTTGTGCAGACTTCGATTTCCCACGCACTCCTTGCGTTTGAGGGATCTTGATAACTCAGATCCAATGGATTTCTTAAAGAGAAAATCCTTCCCCGATCTCTTGGCATTCCTCTCTGGCTCGATGCACACCTTGCAAAGCTTTAAATGAAGAGAAACAATTGAAACTAAAAAACTAACATTCACAGTTCCATTCTCTCCTACGGAGATTCATTCACTTGCTCATAAAAACAAAAATGACAGGAAATTGCAAACACTGTCCACACACCATTTAGTTGGATAAAATTTCCCTCTGTTATATTCACAAGTGCCAAAATGGCTACAAAACATATTCAAATTACAACATCTTGAAAGCTTGAAATCTTCTGCTAACTTGCAATTCTCTTACAACTAACTCCCCTCTGTATTGCATCTCACCCCATCTGGGTGTACAAACCTCTACTTAAATCAAAGGGATTTTTAGGGTTTTCCCTGCCTACTTATCTACTCTAAAACTTAATCTATTGGTTATCTTAGACTAGTCTCAATCCAGAGTCGTAGTGGAAACTCTTTCTCTTCTTGCGATTTCCAAAATGTGCCTCAAAAGGTAAATTTTGTTGTTGAGTTAAGGCGGATTCAAAATTTGTTGCAACTGCCAGCGTTGAAATTCTGGAAGAACTCCCACATGCTGAGTGGTCTTGCCTCTACATGCTTTCCAATGATGCTCTTGCATCACACTCCCCTTGACAAAAATTCATGGACTCCTATCCATGAGCTCCTGCACTGATTTTCCCTACTTCTGGATGGTAGCTTCATTTTCCCAACTAGCATATTCGATTGGGTGTCCCTTCCATTTGACCAGATATTCATAATAGGTCTTCCTTTTGGTCCTCTTACTAATCCTCCTATCCATAATTTTCTGCATTTGTAGCTTTTCTGCCACATGCATCTGTTTCTCCCACTAAATATTTTCTTGATTTTATGATCCCTCTCTGTCATCTTTCCTGTAAGGATACAGGTCTGAAACATTGAATATGGGTGAAATGCCCACACCATCTGGTAGCTCAATCTCATAGGCATTGGCATCAAACTTCCTCAAGATCTTATAGGGTCTTATCTTCTTCATTTTTATCTTGTTATATGTTCCCCTAGGGAACCTTTCCTTCCTGAGATGTGCCAAAACCTGATCTCCTACTTCAAATTGAAGTTCCCTATGATGTTGATCGGCTCTATGCTTGTATTTCTGGTTAGAACTCTGCAACTATTCTTTGATTTGGTTATGGAGTTTCTGTATCTCCATAGAAAAATATTCTGCTCCAATGCTCCTGATCTCACCCTGCTCCAAGTCTCTCAAATCAGACACTCCCCTCGGTTGCATTCCATACAATATTTGGAATGGGCTCTTTCCATTGCTCATGTTTGGTGAGTCATTGTATGCAAATTCCTCTTGTGGCAGAATCTAATCCGATTGGTTATGATGCTCAGTAACCAGACTCCTTAATAAATTTCCCAAACTTATGTTTACCACCTCAGTCTACCCATCTATATGAGGGTGATAAGTTGAGTTGAAGGACAGATTTGTCCCCAACTTCTTCCACAGTGTTCTCCAAAAGTGACCAACAAATTTTTTCTCTCTGTCCGAGACAATGCTCCTGGGTAAGCCATGAAGTCTTACCACTTCCTTGAAAAACAGATTTGAAACATGCGTTGTGTCACTGGTCTTCTAGAATGCGATAAAGTGTGCCATCTTTTAAAACCTATTCACCACCACAAATATGGAATCAAATCCCCTTTGTTTCCTTGGAAGTCCCAACACAAAATCCATGCTTATTGCATCCCGAGGCCTCTCTGTTATTGGCAATGGCTGATACAATCCAGTGTTCTGTCTTTTCCCCTTTACATGTTGGCAAATTCTACATTTGTTTACAAAATTTATCACCTCTATTCTCACACCTGGCCAATAGTATGAACTTCTCAACTGTGTAAACATTTTATCATGGCTGAAATGTCCGTCCAATCCTCCACTATGCTTTTCTTTCAAAATGTTATCCCTCATTGAGCATTTTGGTATGCATAGCTGATTTCCCCTTAACAACAATCCCTCTTGAACCATGTAATATGTCCACTGACTTCTATCTCTCAACACAAGGTTTGTACATGCTTCATACACTTCCTTGAAGACTGTATCATCACAATACATATCCTTAAGGTGTTCAAACCCCAAGGTCTTCACCTGGAATTCCTGCAGAATTAAACATCTCCTACTTAATGCATCAGCAACCTTGTTAGCATTCCCAACAATATGTTTTATGACAAAAGTGAAGTTTTGCATAAATTCAACCCATTTTGCATGCTCATGATTCAGTTTTTCTTGTCTGGTTATGAATTGTAAAGCTTGGTTATCGCTATACAAGACAAATTCCTGTGGGACAAGATAATGTCCCCACTTCTTCAAGGCTTGAATTACGACATAGAATTATTTATCATACGTGGAGTATTTTTTCTTGGTTTCATTCAGCTTCTCACTAAAATAGGCAACAAGTCAATTATCCTGACTCAAAACTGCTCCTATTGCAACTCCACTTGCATCACATCTTACTTGAAATGTCTTTTCAAAATTCAGCAAGACCAGAATTGGTTGTTCTATTATCTTCTTCTTCAATATATTGAAGCTCCTCTCAGTGTCCTCTATCCATTTAAATGACTTGTGCTTCTTCTTCATTGTATCCATCATTGGTGCACAAATCCCATTGAATTCTCTGATGAACTTCCTATAGAAACTTGCTAATCCATGAAATCTCCTTACCTCAAAGATGCTTCTTGGTGATGGCCATTCTATAATCGCTTTCACCTTCTCTGGATCCATCTTTAGTTCATTCGAAGAGATCACAAAACCCAAATAAATGAGTTCTATTTTCATAAAAGAGGACTTCTTCAAATTTATCAGCAAATTCTCTTGTTGTAGCCTCCTCATCACTAGCGTTGGGTGCCTCAAATGCTCCTCTTGAGTCCTGCTAAAAACCAGTATATCATCTAGATATACAACCACAAATTTTCCAATGAAATCTTTCATAATTCAATTCATCAGCCTCATAAAAGTGCTCAGGGAATTTGTTAAGCCAAATGGCATAACCAGCTACTCATATAGACCTTTTTTTTTCTTAAAGGTTGTTTTCCATTCATCACCTTCTCTCATCCATATCTGGTGATATGCACTTTTTAGATCTATATTAGAAAATAAATTTTCTCCACTTAAGCAATCCATTAAATCATCCATTCTCGGTAAAGGAAATATGTACTTGATGTTGATCTTGTTGATGGCTCTCGATTCTGTGCACATTCTCCATCCTCTATCTTTCTTTAGGCTCAACAAAGTTGATATTGCGCATGGACTCAAACTCTCTCTAAGAAAACCCTTGTCTAGAAACTCTTGGACTTGGCTCTTCACCTCCTCATTCTCTCGAGGTGTTATTCTGTATTTTTCTTTGTTCAACAGACTTTCTCCTGGTATCAAGTCAATATGATGACTGATACTCTTGATAGGTGGCAATGAGTTTGGCAGCTCATCCACCACTATATCAACAAAATTATCCACCAATTCTTGAACTTCTTCAGGAAAATCATCCATCAATGTACTTATAAGGACAACTTTTGGTTTCCTTGCCACAACAAACTGCATCTCCTATTCTTCCTTGACTTCTTTCAGGAGTTCCTTCCCACTCATGAGAAGCATGCTTGTGTTGGCTTCTTCTTTCACTTTCTTCTCTTTTATTGGTAGTAACATATGTGTTCTACCATTTTTCTCCAATGTATATGTATTTTCCATCCCATCATGAATGACATTTATGTCAAACTGCCACGGTCTTCCCAATAGAATATGGAATACGTCCATGGGAATTACATCACATAGGATTTCATATTTATAGCCTCCTATCTTAATTTCAACCAAGTATTGTTTAGTAATCATTACCTGGTGTCCTTTCTGCAACCATGAGACTGTGTATGGCCTTGGATGTGCAGTTGTCTTCAACTCTAATTTCTCCACCATCTTTGTGGATACTAGGTTGTCAGTGCTCCCACTGTCAATCATCACCTTGCATACTTTGTCCTTAGTCTTGCAAGTTGTCCTGAAGAGATTGTTTCTCTACATTGGATTTTCAATTTCTGCCTCTGGTTTTAAGAGAATTTTTCTCAACATCAGGGATGCTCCATCCTCTGCATCTTATACTTAAACATATCTTCGTTGTGCTTCTGAAATGTGAGCTTCTCCTCCTTCCTTCTTCTTCTCGGTACATTCCCAAGACACGTGCCATGTCTTTCCACGGGCATAGCATCTTATTCCTCCTCTACCTCTTCCTCTAGAAGAGTTTCTTCCACCATCCCGTCTTCCTCTAGAACTTTCTCCTCATTCCGAGTGATTGTTTGGTTGCTCAGCCTCGTCCTTAGACTTGTGCACTCTGTCATGGGTAAATCCCTTGTTTTTGGTTGGATCTAGACCCTTACCCCTTCCTCGTTGGTTCTTCTTTCTGGCCAGCTTTTCCTCTTCTTTCAGTGCAAACTGATAAGCATCCTCCATAGTCCTAACCTGACATCATGATAAGCTCATCCTGGATTTCATATATCAATCCATTTATATATCTGGCGAATTTTTATTCATCTCTCTCCCTTTGTCCAGTTATGATGTTCATCCAGTAGAACTCCTCAGTGTACTCCTTAGCTATCATCCCTTTTTGTCTCAAGTTTTGTAGCTTCCTGAACAGGTTGATATGATAGTCCTTGGGTATGAACTTAGCCTTTATCTTGGCTACCATTCTGTCCCAACTCTTTATCCTCTATTTTCCTTTAATTCTCCTCTCATCCTATAGTTCGTCCCACCACAGCGTTGCATGCCCTTTTAGCCTAGTGATTGCCTACTTCACCTTCTTCTCCTCATCGACATCTTCATAGTTGAAATGTTTGTCCATGGACCTTATCCAATCCAACAGTTCTTCAACATCTATATTTCCCTCATACATGGGAACCTCTATCTTAGATCTACCTCCCAATATGGAAATGCTCTCAACAAGTGTTCTTCTGCAACATCCTCTCCTACATCTTCTTCAACCTCAACCTCTTCATATTCTGCATCACTTATGTCTCTAGCATGAGGTGCTCTTCTCTATGCTACTTCCATTGTTTCCATCATGGCACAAAGCTCTCACATCTCCCTCTCTACAACACGGTTGGCTAAAGGTGCCCCTCCTCATCTCCTTGGAGGCATTGTGTCGATTTTCTGTCGCACACAGAGTACAACTTCAAGTTCTTTGTCTCCTCCTTTTCTCTTTCTCTTTCACCTGAAAACTATAGACACAAAATTCATCTCTGATAACACCTGATGCATACCCCTTGTCTCTCCTAAGGGTTGTGCGACCTCCCTGTCAATAGCTTTGACTCAGGAGACGAAAATGGCTCTCCCGGTTCCGAACTGGAACCTTTAACACTAAATCCATAGGTATTTGTCTGTGTTTTTCCTGCGCAAACCAGCACTAGGTGCGAGCCTCCACTCCATGTGACCGTAGGAATGACCATAGACTTAGCACAAAAGGGAGAGTCACATTTCGCAACTTCAGGGTTTCCAATGCAACGATTCCTTGGCTCCTCCAATTCCTAAACGCCAAAATTGTGATGATGTGAGATCTACGGCCCAAGTCTCCCCTTGGCCGACAGCTGCGATCACTTTGGTGTTTCGCGTTTCGCGAATTCTCACTTCATGAAGTTCGTTTGCTCCTCCTCCCGGTTGCCAAAATCGCTATGTATTTCCTTGCTGTAGATCAATGGCTCTAAGCCTCTGTAGATCTGACGGTACTGATGTTTTGCTCACGAATTGCGATTTCATGATTCGGGGTTTTGGAAGTCCAGGACCTCTGTCCTCCCAACTCGTGATATCTGATATCACAAAATGGACCAACGGTCCAGATCTATTTAGGATCGATGGCTCTTATCCCTCTTGAGATTTGAGAGCTAAAATACTCTCGTCATTATCCTCCTCACAACTTCACTTGATCCAACATCTTGCGGGGTATCAACATTCCTCCTTGAAATCTCTCCACCGTTCATTCAGGTCTTTGTGGGTTTTCCCTCCTGGAGGTACGCAACATTAAATCTTGTGAACTTGTCTTGAATCAGATGGTTACTAATTCTCCATAGTGATTCAACGGCCGATAACACTCTTCCTCCTGAGCTTTTAGTCTCTCAAACTTAGAAGATTTTCTAGGTCCCCGAAGGTTTCGACCTTCACTCCTCCCAGGAAATGGGGTTCCTAGACCTCGATAAGACTTATACTAATTGTTATTCCTCTTGAGCTTTGCCTTGTGCAAACTTCGATTTCCCGTGCACTCCTTGTGTCTGAGGGATATCGATAACTCATATCCAAGGGATTTCTTACAAAGAAATTCCTTCCTCGATCTCCTAGCATTCCTCTCTGGCTCGATGCACACCTTGTAAAGCTTCAAATGAAGAGAAACAATTGAAACTGAAAAACTAGCATTCATAGTTCCATTCTCTCCTATGGAGATTCATTCACTTTCTCATAAAAACAGAAATGACAGGAAATTGCAAACATTGTTCACACACCATGCAATTGGATCAAATTTCCCTCTGTTATATTCACAAGTGCCAAAATGGCTACAAAACATATTCAAATTACAACACCTTGAAAGTTTGAAATCTTCTGCTAACTTGCAGTTCTCTTACAACTAACTCCCCTCTGTATTGCAGCTCACCCCATCTGGGCGTACCAAAACTCTACTTAACTCAGAGGGATTTTTAGGGTTTCCCCTGCCTACTTATCTACTCTAAAACTTAATCTACTGGCTATCTTAGACCAATCTCAATCCAGAGCCATAGTGGAAACTCCTTCTCTACTTGCGATTTCCAAAATGTGCCTCAAAAGGTAAATTTCGGCACTAAGTTAAGGTGGATTCAAAATCTATTGTAGCTGCCAGTGTTGAAGTTCTGGAAGAACTCCCACGTGTCGAGTGGTCCTACCTCTGCGTGCTTGCCAACGACGCTCCTGCATCAACATATTAGTTTATTCTTGCTACACATATATTTTGACTTGTTGTTCAAACCTCAATCTTGAGCCACACATAGTTATGGTGGATTTCATTTATGGTATATTTGTTATTATTGTGGATAGTGGATAAGTTTTATGAGATAGAAATCATTCACTAGCAAGGAATGTGGGACATAACATGTTTTGGTGTTAAGTGTTGAGTATACGTTAAAGATTTATGAGTTTAATGTAGGGAGGAAAATTCAATTTTTGGATTGAAATGTTATGTGGCAAACATAGTGGAATATGTGTTGGAAGTATTGGGTGCGCTCATACTTGGTTCTATTTGATGGAAATTAATGTGGGAAACGACGTGCAATTATTGCACATATCTCTAACCCTACCTCAAGGTCACCACCTTCACTTTGTTTGCATTTGTGTTGGTGTCTTTGGCTGGTGTTGCCTCTGTATTGCTCCTTGGGAAGAATAGAGGTGCTTGTTGTTTTTTTGGCATTATCCTTACATGTATGTTGGATCTTACCTCTCCATTCATGAACTGTAGCTCTACTCTGAATAAATCATGATGTTGGTTCTTATATTTTCTTACAGACTGTGTTTGGTTTTTGAAGTTTATAATGGGTGTATGTGGGTATCACGGTTGTTAATATTGCATTTAAATGGAGGTTCCTCCCTATTGGAATTAAAATGTTTCAAGCTAAGAATAATGTTCGAAATTCCTTTATGTTTGAATTATGTGATTGTGTTGTGCCCAGAATGAGTGTTTCTTATCTTGTTATGGTTGTTGGAAAATAATTATGGCAAGTACTTTCGGGTTCACTCATCTTTGGTGATGAAAATTCAAGGGTTTTTCTCTGTGAAAAAAATGAACAATTTTTTTTTTCTTGCATAAAGCCATACCCTTTACCAATCTTTGGAAGACTTGCAGCTCCTTCAAATTATCTTTCCATTGTTTGTGAATATATGTGAGATAGGCGTATTTTCCTTGTGGCCACCAAGGGAGGTCTATGGAAGGTTTGTTGTGGAAATAAATGTTTAAATGGTTTTTACAAACCCCTTATGAATGTTTCATATCTTTATTTTTCTAGACCTTGGTTCTTTTAACTGATGTATGGAAATTAGTAGATTCGAACTATGGTCTTGATGTACGTTATAGTGTTGACCCGACAGTGGGAAACATTGTATATATTTATTAATTATTGGCTCATTTGTTATTTATCTATGGGGGTTTGGTCTATTTTGAAGTTATATGATAATTAAGTCAAACGATGAGAACCAGTTTCGCATGGGGTTTCGAACCCAGTCTGTTTATGAAAAAAGTATTGACGTTGTGATACAAGTGTAGAATAGCGAAAATTCGATGGATTTATGTTTTTGTTCTCAGCCTCCCATACGTGTTTGATGTAGTATGTTTTTAATTGCTTCGAATGACTTTGTAAACAATCTCTTATAAAAGTTATGTTAATTGAAAAGGACAAATTAAAGTTGTGAAGTTTGACAATCCTGAAACTTTCTTGGGGTTTTATATTTGGGTAATATAAAAACGGTTGTCTTGGATTTGAATTATTAAACAGAGAAATTTTTTGGCAAATGATGGTGTTGATGATTTTCAATAAATATTGTTGTTTATAATAGAACAATAATCATCTTTTTCCCTTTCATTATCTCACTTTTTTCTCATTATATTCCCATCACCTTCCCAAATACATTTAAAACATCCCCTGTTCTATTATTATGAATTTCAATTTTTTTTAAAGAAAAGAGAAATAATTAACAACAAAAGAAAGGGACTAGATGATCATTGTTGTTAGAAGTTTGGATATGGATAAATTTTATGTTACTTCTTCATTTGCTTGAACAATATTCGTTGGTTGTTTCCCATCCATGCTACCATTTTATGCTCATTATAAATCCCCTCATCTTCCCAATAGCCCTATCACTCCATGTTCAAATGGAAATTGATTGTTGAATTTAAAAATATTGATGGATGGATTGCATGTGTTCATGTTGTGAATAATAGAGCCAACCTTTTGATTTTATTTAGTTATAGTATTGATGCATGGATTGTTAAGAGTTTTTCATAACCTGCTCGGAATATTTCTTCAGGATGTGTTTCTTTAGCAGAGGCAATGATGATAGAGGTGCTAATAGAGTTAGAGGAAATAATTGGCAAAGAGGCCATAAAGGCCACGATTTTTTATACATTTTGACGTTGACTACAAGTATTGAATCAGCTTTTCCAAGCTAGGTTTTTTAATCTAGTTGGCCAAGTAATTATGCAACCTATACCTGAGAGGCCTCCTTACCAGCCACGTCAAAATGGCTCTGGTGTCCACGTACCCCCTCATGTGTCTATGCATCCATAACCACCTGTAAATGATGGTTGGAAAGATATTTTATATCAGCCTGTAGCTCATCACCATGGTTTTCCTACTGTGTTGTTTCCATTACCCCCTCCTCCACCACCAATAAATTTAAATGCCCAAGTTGATCATGTTGTCTCGCTAGTACAATCCTCTCTTGCAAGTAAGAGTTAGTTTCTATTACGCATAGTGTACATGTTGAGGTAGAGGCTCCATTGGGTATTTTTTATGAACACATCTTATTTAAATATGTATACTTTGATCAAAAGATTATATATACATTCTAATACTTGCACATGTTTTACTTCTTATAGGGTTTGTTTATCGTGCTCCTATTCTACCTTGTGATACAAGTAGAGGTCTTTGGGCACGTCAATATGCCCACAGTGAAATATATGACCCTCTCTACACTCATCCTAGGTATGTTCCCAATGAGATTCCTTGGGAAGACAAGATCAAAATGCTTACTATGGAAGAGATGAGAGATCATTCCGTGATATTGCATGGTGAACTTCAGAGTTCTACAATCTCTATCGTTTGTCGACAGAGTCTCCAAATTGTTTTGCACAATATGAAAATTTTGATTGAGACATATATTGGGCTTGGACCATCAACCCATTTTTTTTATGACATGATGCATACGAGGCAAATGACGGTGATGGGTTTCCACAATTTTGAAGAAATGAAAAAGCGTTGTCAAAAAATACATGGTCTTTTCATTATTTGACTTGTGGTCTAAGGACAAAAAACGTCTAAAGATTGTAAGATTCAATGATCCAAATATTGCACCACATATTTATTTGAGGTTCCTCTATGCATATGGGAAGTTACCAAATAATGATGAGGTCCCTCAATATTTTGTCAAGATTCTAATTGTAGAGTTTT
>ML780559.1:1804276-1866069 GCA_009831015.1 Picea engelmannii | reverse complement strand
ATTGTGAGAACATGATGGAAAACGGCCTTAGAAAGTGTATTTTCTTCCTCTAGATAAATCCAAAATGGTTCATCAACTTCGAGGAATGATTTGGCTGGATGGTATAGAGTGAATTTATTTAGAGCTTGATCATGAGAAATAGTGATATCTCTTGATCTACATCTGATGTAGGCATCAATTGTTTCCAACTAGGGTATGACTCCCTAGAATTAAGGGATATCCACCTATCCCGGAATTTGTCTACAACACCATGAAATTTGTGGGGTATTTCCATGACTCTATGGAGACTATAACATCCTCCAACATCCATTCTAGATTCATAGTGAACATGTCAGCCATTTGAAGGACCGTGGGAGTTTTTCTCAGTAGCTCTTGGAGTTGTAGTGTGCCCACGGTTTCATTATTCATGAAATTAATTGATTCCCTTAGTCAATCAGGATGAAGTTTTGTATCGGTTGATTATTGATGTGTATGTTTACCACATGTATACTTGGATATAACTATTGGGGAGTAAATACTTTCCCCATCATGAGATTAGCAAGTTGAACTATGACATGAATTGTTAGAAGATATTTTCTTTTTCTCCCAGATTTCCTTAGGAATAGTTCTTTAATATATTTTCTGTATATAGGAACATACTTTATTGCCTAGATTAAAGGGATTTTGACACACCAATTTTGAAGTTCTAAAAAACCAATTTATGGTTATGGAATTGTCTCGATTATCTCTAATCTTTCTAGAAAAGGTGGGTTATTTTTTTTGTATTGTTCTTGCCAAGGAGAAGTTTGTTCTAGTTTCATATTGAGGAGGTTTGTGTAACTTGTGTGGCTACTCTTCTTTGGTTGGTTCAGTAATAATGGGTGGAAAATGGTTTGTCACCATTTTTCCTTAATGAAGTTGGAGCTCATTGCAGTCAATGGGTTCTACAGAATAGGTAGGTTGTGTAATTATCTTGTTGTTGCAAACTAGTTGGATCATTTTCTTATTGTGTTGGGATTCAGTGTAGGTTGGGCATGAATTTGTGGTTCTCTTTTATGTTGGGGTATATGATTCTGCTAAGGAGGTGGAAGTAGTGCTTGTTGTTGGGGTTGTTGCCACTTCTACTGAGGTTTCTATGGATGTTGATGAGCATACCATTGGGTTTGTTGGGGTTTTTTATATGGAAATAAAGGTGGTTGCTTACCTTAAGGGTTTGGAAATTTCCACGGCTGTGGAGTTGGGAATTTATTTCTCTAAGGTGGAGGAGTGGGATAACACTAATTTGTAGAAGGACTTAATTGATTACCCTAAGTATAATAGATATATTGAGGGTGTTCATAAGGCATACCTTGAGGTAATTGGCAAGGTGGTTCTTTCCTTATTTGGTTGATGAAGAAAACAACTAGCTCGGTATTCTCCTCAGTCCCTTCATATAAGTATTTTAACCTAGTTGTGGACATTGATTTGTGCCATGACTATCCTTGCAAATTCTATAGATCTCCACATTGTTTAGTTGGCAGTCATGATGAGCATGATTTTTATTTCACCTTGGACAAAAGACTGCCAGAGATTTATCTACCTCATCTTGCTTCTTTTTTATCTGGAAGGTGTCGAATTCTACTACTAATGAGTGAAAAATATTTGTTTTCATATCCTCCAATAGGTTTCCAATATCCATTTTTGTTAATCCATTTGTAGCTTTGGGGTTGGGTGCAACAATGCCCCTTGGTCCCTTGCCCTTTTTTACAATATCTTTGGAAGACGTTTGCTAAATTTCCCTTATATCTTCATATGTGGATTATGATTTATCTATGGATGTGATTATATTGAGGGCTTCCATCCACTCATCGATTCATCTCTTATCCCACTCAAGAGTATTGTTTTCAGTGAGTTTTCATCTATTATGCAGTCAATGGATCTTTTGTAGCTAAAGTGAAACCTCTAAGAATAGTCCTTGTTATAGTGCAAGTTGTAGGTTGGGAAAATCCTGACCCAAGAACAAAGCAAGTTCTACAACTTGGGAATCCTACACCCAATGTCACCTCAATGTAGGTCTCCCACTTCAAGGGTGATTAGGTCACTGTAGGGAGGCGATCTCGGTAACCCTAGGGGAATTGATATGGGGATGGAGATCGAAGGAAGTGAATCCCCTAGAGGTCAATTCTAAGTGGGATGAAAGGTGGGAAGATATGCCTTTTAATTCAATTAATTTTTACCCCACAGGTATAGTACTTCTACATATGATTGTACCTACCCGAGACACAAGAAAAGACACTTTGCAATGATATATGTTAGTTGGATCAGCAAGACAAGATTGATGTCCCTAATTTGAATCAATAGATAACAATGTATATCAGAAATTAAATCGTATTATAAGTTTCTCAATAAATTCTACAGATCAAGTAGAAAATACAAGAGAAACACCAGTAAACGACTAGCTAAACTCAAGATCAGAAACCAATATTCTAGCATAAAAAGATAAGGTTGATGTAAACGATTGTTTGTAGAAAATTATATCGGTCTTATGGATTTAACATTCAATGTATTACAAAATGAAAATCAGCCATTGAAATCCCCTCAAATGTTTCCAAAAAGTGCGCTAGACTAAGGATAGCAAGTGTGCAAACTTTGAGCAAAATCTAGTGGTTGATAAGAGAGTTACTCAAGCAAATGAGTTAGGGTTTCTACAACCCTAATGGCTGAAGATGAAATTTTGTGAAAGCATCAATAAGTAACCCCTTTATGGGGACTCCCTAGTGGATGTGAGGTTCCCAAGGCACAAGGAGTACAATCCACTTTCCAAGAAGTAAAAATGATTGAAAATCATGTTTCCCAATGCAATATTTTATTTCTCTGATGCAATAATAAATGACTAGTGTCTTTACTATTGGGTTAATGGGGTCATGAAAATAAATAGATATAGAATCTACCTTCTTGGGGGTGTAATCCCTTTTACTTCTCAAGGCAAGTTTCTCTAGCTAGGGTTTAAGCTAAGAGCGTGTATGCCCTTATACTTCTCTTAGAAAACCCTTGTTAAAGCAATAAGATGAAGCATAAAGTGATTAAGACTATGGTGGGGGTGTATGCCTTTAGACTTCCCACCTATTTCCTAGCACAATTACCTTGAATTTAAACAAACGATAGCAAGAGAGTAAAAACCATAATAATTCAAGGGAAAATGCCAAGATAATTCACCACAATAGCAAGACATAAGCCTTCCAAGGCTAGGGAATAACTCCCATCAACCATAACATCAACAGATAACCATAAAAAAGTGATAAAAGAGACAATCTTCCAAAATATAGCGAAAATTTCAAACCAATACTTCTCACAATGAGGGAGAGTTATGTTAAATTGAGATCTTTGATCTCTTATTTATACAAATTTCACCAAGGTGACTTATCCATAATTTAAGGGGAAAACACAATATCATGGGTCAACGATCCTAATATTTCCGCCTTTACAAAGTAATTTATTTAAAATTCACTTTTGCACACAAGAAAACCCTAATTTTAGAAGGACGTCACCCTTTTAGGGGACGTTTTATCACTTTGAGGAAGTCGTTGGTGTTGGAGAAGCATAGCTAGGCCTCCAAAGGGAACATTTCAAGCATCTAGATGATATCATCATGGTGAAGACCCTCTTATCCTCAAAACATCAAAGTGTAAATGAGTGGCACCTCACCACCAAGCCCTAACCCCCCTAGGTGACATCATGTCTCTAGAAGTGATAGTTTGCCTCTCTTAGGAAAAACGTTTGGCATGTGGGGGCTGGGATATGTCACCTAAGTCATCATTAATTCCTTATAGATCCGATCTCTCTCATCTCGCATGTGAGCCCCTAGAATCCAACCTATGGACTTGTAGCCCCATGGAAGCCCAAGCTAGGCTTGTTCTCCCAAAACTATTCACCAGCTAGGTCTTGCAAAGACAAATGAGCACACCCTCCAATGATATCAAGTCATAACATCATGGTAAGTGAATCCAATCAATAAATAAGACATCTAATAATTGCATCAAAGATCACTATATTAAACAATTAAGTGCTCAAAGACATTATGCGACTTGTCAATATTGAATATGGGAGGGTTGACGAGGTGTCTTATTAGGTAGATATTACCCTAGGTCAAGGAGAGATTCCAGGAGATCCCTCTCTAATCCATATAAAGTGGATGAAGTTGTTGGGTTTGAGGCTCAATGGTCATAGTGCTCATGACATACAAAGGGTCGTAGTGTCTCAATCATGGGTTCCTTTGTAGAGGGTGTGTGGTACCTTCATCCACAATGTACTTTTTCCAATCCCATCAATTGCCTTTTATATTTCCTTCTTTGTATTTTCTTTCAAAATATCATGAGAGATTGAAGGTCACTGCCCTAGCGTGGTGACCAGATGATGGAAATGGCACCCCCAAACACGTAGTGGAAATGAGAAGGTTGTCTCATGATGAGATCCTCTTTCTCTCAGACATGCAACTAAGAATCATTAACCTAGTTTGGTGACCAGATGATGGTAGTGTCATACCACTAGATATTCATGGATGTGATAGGTTGAATCATGATGAAACCTCCTATCCTTCAACTAACCTTTTAATCATACTTTATTATATGTGGGTCCCATTTACTTAAAGAAAAGTGTTTCATTGCTTTCTTGGGTGATCTGTGGGTGAATCATTTGGAAGTTTTTTATAAGACTTTTATCTTTTACCTAACATCAACCCCTTTGGGCCTTCAACCCTTTCTTCCCCTAGAATGAGGGACAACCCCTTCTTGGGTCAATACACCCTAAAATCCCAATAGATAAGGAAATGGAGGGGAATAATGATGTAAAGTGGTAAGTATGGTCAGGAATGGTACGGTGGTTGATTGATGGAGTTCCTAGTAGTAAAACCATTCCCAAAGAAGACCACTTACTAGGGCACAATTTCAACCACCAAGGTGAAGCACGGAAAAAGGAATAATGTCCAAGAATATATCCTGAAATCTAGAGCAATATAAGATACAACATAATCAAATGGCTTGAATATTGAAATGATGCTCACCATAATACTGACTTGTACCTCATGGAGCAAGGCCCACTGCCTTTTGGAAGCCAACTGATGTGGTGGATGCCACGTGAAAAATTGTGACCATCTATGGTGGTGAGTGGGTTTTCCATCTGTGCAAAGGGTATTGATGGCCATGTAGTCTCTTCGAACTCCATATATGCAACCTAAGGGCCTAGAGACATAATCTCCTTAGTTATCCACAAAATGGGGATAACATCTGGCTCCTACTTGGGTACATGTGCTCATCGTAGAGTGCATGAGAAGCACAACATATCTGGGTAGACCTGTGCCTGTAAGGAAACATCAAACCATAAATTACATGATGGCCTACTCATCCTCATTCTCATATGATCATAATCAAAACCAACTAAGATAGAAAAAGAAAATTTTGACACTTTTTCAATAAATTCTAAACTAAGCAAGAAATCAATATGCAAGTGGAGAAAAATGAAAATGAAATGCATCTAAACTAATATGAGTACTCAATATGAAAATTCAAGAAATAAATATGACTTACCTACTTACTCGGGGTCTTGGGACCCTGAAGATTAAGCCCTGATTGTGTCAGGTGAAATTGTACAACTAGTGCAACCACCTTATCATCGGATGAATACATTTCCCCCTGTGCTTAATCATGTGAAACAAAAAAGACAAGTCCATCACATAGTAATCATGAGTATAAAAAGACATATAATAAATCATGAAATAAAACTCATGGAGATGGGTGGGAGGGAGGAAATCCTGCTAAAAAGAGAAACCACAATCTCTATCGTCCTAGAATTCTCACCTACAAGCATAGCCACAAGCTCGATCTATCCATTTCTAGAGTGGACTAGATGATGGCTCATCTTCATCCTCACTTAGAAGATCATTTCTCCTTGAAGGTTGAGAAATTACAAGAGATCCAAAGAAAACCCTATGATTTCCCAAACAAGAGGAAACGGGGTAAGGCACAACCTTAGAGAAAAACTCCTTCATCAGACTTAGGAAACGTCTCTTCTTTGTCTAAAAATACATGCCCAAAGTCTCAACATGAAAGTACTTTTGTTTGGTAGTATGTACCTCATATTGCTTTGGGCAGGCCATGACCTAGTGTCTATCAAAATCTGAGTATGGTGGTTGAAAATCATCCCAAAAATACTGCTTCAGGTCATCCTCGAATGGATGGAAAAAATATGTAACCACATCATCGAGTTGCCACATATATGGACCATATGCATGTAAAAACAAATCCTCTGAATAAATGATTTATGTATCCTTTATCTGGGATTATATGCCTTCAATGTCGTAGATAGGATCTACGTCAAAAATGAAACAACCCAAATCCCATCTGCATATCCTAGTCTATATGAAATCATTAATGTGATCATCAAATGTATTCGGGTGTTGTTCCATGATTTCATATGCATCATAGAAGTTGCTTACTTCTTCACAAGAATGGATAAATTCATCTTCTTCGAAAGGGACAGTAGAGGACAATGTCTCATTCAGACCTTCTACAAGAGAAACTTCATCAAGGTTTTGTTCATATATGGTCTCGTCATCGATCGCAAAACCTTCTCAAAAAAGAATTTGTTTGAGCTCTTGGAAATCATCTTGCAAAATTTGAGTAGTTGGTCGATATTGTCGGAGAAATTCTTCAATGAGATTTGTAGAAAAAGGGATGCTCTTTGGATCATATGGGTGTACAAGCCAATCCTTTTGACTAGATTCCAGTGAAGACACAGAAATTTCCATCATCACATCTACATGTAGCACATTTAAGCTCGATGCATACTTCATATAATTCATGACATGGGTGACTTCTAGAGCTGGATCACCATTAAATTTGGGGCAACTTGCTCTCCAATCTTTTGGACAATGATTTGGATAGCCAAGGACATTTTGAACATCAAGAGAAGGATACACATTATGGAATGCCCATGGTAATTCTAGTGAGGCCATGTTTCCATCACTTAGGGAAATACCTCAATGGAGTTGCCAGATGAGCTCAAGGCTCATCTAGGAATGAAAAGGGGAAAAGGGAAAAGTGGGTTCGTGGAAGCTAGAGTCACCAGATGAAATTCAAGGTGAGCTCATCAAGGAAAATGGAAAGGGAATTTCCCTTGGGTGGATTCTTCAGGTAAGCTAAGGGAAAGGCTTTGGGATAGCTTACCAAAGTGTCATTAGGGTACGGAGAAGATTCAAAATCTTCCCCGACAATGATTCCAAAATGTTATAGCACAATTTTTGGTTGGTAAAAGCCTAACCCAACCACAAATCAAGTGATACAATTGGGAATAATACACCCAATGTCACCTCGATGTAGGTCCCGCACTTCAAGGGTGACTAGGTCACTTTAGGGAGGCAATACCAGTGACCCTAGGGGGATTGAGACGGGGATGGAGATGGAAGGAAATAAATCCCCTATAGGTCAAGTCTAAGTGGGATAAAAGGTGGTAATATATGCCTTGTAAGTCAATTAATTGTTTCCCCACAAGTATAGTATTTGTTTGGATGATTGTACCTACCCGAGACACAAGAAAAGACACTTTGCAATGATATATGTTAGTTGGATCCGAAAGTTAAGATTTTTGTACCTAATTTGAAGAAATATATAAAAGTGTATAATATAAATTAAATGGTATTATAATCTGCTCAATAAATACTATATATCAAATATAAAATACAAGAGAAAGACTAGTAAATGACTAGCTAAACTCAAGATTAGAAACCAATATTCTAGCATAAAAAGATAAGGTTGTTGTAAACACTTGTATACAGAAAATTATATCATCCTTATGGTTGTAACATTCAATTTATTACATCAATAAAATCGTTTATTGAAATTCCGTCAAAATTTTCCAAAAAGTGTGCTAGACCAAGGAGAGTAAGTGTGCAAACTTTGAGCAAAATCCAATGGTTGATAAGAGAGTTATTCAATGAAATGAGTTAGGGTTCCTGCATCCGTAATGGCTGAAGATGAAAATTTGTAACATAAGAAATAAGTATCCCCTTGATGGGGATTCCCTAGTGGTTTTGAGGTTCCCAAGGCACAAGGAATACAATCCACTTTCCAAGAAGTAAAAATGACCGAAAATCGCGTTTCCCAATGCAATATTTTATTTCTCCAATGCAATAATAAATGACTAGTGTATTTACTATTGGGTTAATGGGGTCATGAAACTAAAGAGATATATAATATACCTCCTTGGGGGTGTAAGTCCTTTTACTTCCCAAGGAAAGTTTCTCTAGCTAGGGTTTAAGCTAAGAGGGTGTATGCCCTTATACTTCTCTTACAAAACCCTTGTCAAAGAAATAGGATGAAACATAAAGTGATGAAGACTATGGTGGGGGTGTATACCCTTATACTTCGAACCTAGTTCCTAGAACAATAACCTTGATTTGAAACAAATGATAGCAAGAGAGTAAAAACCATACCAATTCAAGGGAAAATGCCAAGATAATTCACCACAATCGAAAGAGATAAGCCTTCCAAGGCTAGCGCATCACTCCCATCAACCATAACATCAAGAGATAACCATAAAAAAGTGCTAAAAGAGACAATCTTCCCAAATATAGAGAAAATTTCATACCAATACTTCTCACAATGAGGGAGAGTTATGTTCAAATGAGATCTTATGATCTCTTATTTATACAAATGTCACCAAGGTGATTTATCAATAATTTAATGGGTAAAACAAAATATTAGGGGTCAAAAGCCGTAATATTTCCACCTTTACAAAGTAATTCATTTAAAATTCACTTTTTCACATAAGAAAACCCTAATTTTAGAAGGATGCCACCCCTTTAGGGGACGTTTTATCACTTTAAGGAAGTCGTTGGTGTTGGAGAAGCATAGCTAGGCCTCCAAAGGCCACATGTCAAGCATCTAGATGATCTCATCATGGTGAAGACCCTCTTCTCCTCAAAATTTCCAATTGTAAATGAGTGGCACCTCACCACCAAGCCCCAACCCCCCTAGGTGACGTCATGTCTCTAGAAGTGACATTTTTCCTCTCCTAGGCAAAACTTTTGGCATGTGGGGGATAGGTTATATTGTCCAAGTCATCATTAAGGCCTTCCAAGTCTTATCTCTCTCATCTGACATGTGTTCCTCTGGCATCCAACCTATGGGCTTTATAGCCCCATGGAAGCCCAAGATAGGCTTGTTCTCCCAAAACTATCCACCAGCTAGGTCCTACAAAGACAAATGAGCACGCCCTCCAAGGATCTCAAGTCATAAAATCATGATAAGTTAATCCAATCAATAAATAATCCATCTAAGCATGTACATCAAATATCACTATATCAAACAATTAACTACTCAAAGACACTATGCGACTTGTCAAGCTTGAATATGGGAGGGTTGACGAGGTGTCCTATTGGGTATATGTTACCCTAGGTCAAGGAGAGATTCCAAGAGATCCCTCTCTAAGCCATGTAAAGTGGATGAAGTGGTTGGGGTTGAGGCTCAATGGGCATAGGGATCATGACATACAAGGGGTTGTAGTGTCTCATTCATGGGTGCCTTTGTAGAGGGTGTGTGGTACCTTCATCCACAATGTAATTTTTCCAAGCCCATCAATTTTCTTTCATCTTTCTTTCTTTTTATTTTCTTTCATAATAACATAAAAAGAGATTGAAGGTCACTACCCTAGTGTGGTGACTAGATGATGACAATGTCACCCAGAACACCTAGTGGATATGAGAAGGCTGGCTCGTGATGAGACCCCCTTTCTCTTAGCCATGCAACTGAGAGTCATTACCCTAGTTTGGTGACCAGATGATGGTAATGTCATACCACTAGATATTCATGGAAGTGATAGGTCGACTCATGATAAGACCTCCTATCCTTCAACTAACCTTTTAAGCATTCTTTATTATATGTGGGTCCCCTTTACTTAAAGATAAGTGTTTCATTGCTTTCTTGGGTGATCCCTAGGAAAATCATCTGGAAGGTTTATATAAGGATTTTGTCTTTTACCCAACATCAACCCCTCTAGGCCTTCATTCCATTTTTCCCATAGAATGAGGGGCAACCCCTTCTTGGGTCAATACACCCTAAAATCACAAGAGATAAGGAAATGGAGAGGAATAATGATGTAAAGTGATAAGTATGGTCGGGAACGATATGATGGCTCATTGAGAGATTTCCTAATAGAGACCCCATTCCAAAATAATACCACTTGCTAGGGCATAGTGTCAACCACCAAGGTGAAGCAGGGAAAAAGGCATAATGTCCAAGCATATATCATGAAATCTAGAGCAATATAAGATACTGTTGGATTACTGAAAGGGGGGGGTGAATTAGTAATAGAGCAATTTAATCATTTTTAACCATATAATCCAAGTGTTATATCAATGGAGCATTATCATCCAATAACTACATAGTAAATAAGAAATGAACAAATGAACAAACATACACATACACAGTACACCAGTGTTTTACGTGGAAACCCAAATCGAGAGAAAACCACGGAATGCTTTTTCTTATATGTCTTGAAGAATTGTATTCACTGGAAGCACCAACTTCCTTTGTTTTCCATATGCAAGTGGAAGGAGGCTCCAACCCCCTATTTTATCAGGCTACAACCTGAGGGAATCTCCAACTCCCCAATTCTCTAGCTACAACCAGAAGGAGGCTACAACCCCCTATGTTCTCTGGATACAACCGGAAGGTGGCTAAAACCACCTGTCCTTGCCTCATCCTGCCACCCTAAAGTAGAAGTAGAATGATGGAACCACTGTCAACCTGTCACTATGAGATATATCGTTGTAAAACTGTACCAATAAATCTGAACCATGCATCAACCTATACCTCAACCTGTAATCAACCTGTACCATAAACAAGTGCATCAACCATGAACCAACCTCTACCAAATAACCTATAATCAACCTGTACCATAAACAAGTGAATCCAACCATGTACCAAGTACGTACCAATCATGTGTCAACTACTCATCAACTATGACTCATCAATATGTACTAACATCATCAACTATACACCTCATGTATGTGCCAACTCATCAACTACTTGTCTCAACCATGTACTCAACATGTACCTCAACCAAAATCCCTCATCACTTTCATCATCAAAATCTGATTTGCAGATATGTAATAGACCTGGTGTATATGATCACATTCCTACAAACCTTCCTTAACTTCAACAACAAGAGACTAGCATTTTCATCAAACTTTTCTTTAGTCTCATATGAATAGTTTTGGATTAGTCAACAACCCTAACTTGAAGTAATCATAAATTTGTACATGTAATGTATAAAGATATTAAATTGATACACAATGTTCTTCAGTGTGTTTTATGCAATTCCTCCAGGTTTCACTACTTGTAACCTCTCAGAAAAGGAGTTATAACAAAAATGGCATACCTTGTTGAATTCTACATTATTCTAGAGAGTGACCTTGTAGAGCGTGCCCCTCATAGAATATTTGTTGAATTGATATGAAAATATTACAAATAATACTAAAGAATGTACCCTAACCAACACATTTGGTTTCACTAAATTGGGATCTGTTATGAAGAAGTTATGACATTTTTACCTAAAACACCTATTTTTGACTAGTTTTAGGACTAGCCACAAACCCCATTTTCCACGAAGTGTAACTCCAAAAATACAATGACCCACAAGATGATTTTTTTACCATAGATACTTGGATATTCTTTCTCAATGGAATAGAAATTTCATGGTATGAATCATTATAGAAAAAAATTTATAGTGAAAATGGTGAGATGACCTGTAAATAACATACCTTAGAAAGCACCATCAAAAGAATTTATCCTTCATTGCATTTCGGCCCTCTTTTCTTCACCTTCCCTCGGAATTTCGGCTTGTATATCCTTGGTTACCTCATAAACCTATAGATATTCAATATTCTAAAGTGTGATTAAAATGAGAGATCCTTGCCTCTTATTTATACTTTCCAAGTAGCTTCCTTAAAAACATCTTCTAGGTCACTTGGCCCCACTTTCCTTACTTTAGGGTTAACCCACTTCTAATTTCTCCATTAAATTTATTATTGAAATAATTTATTTTTTATTCACTTTGAATTATAATACACTCACTACTTCACTTAAATGCGTTGTTCTCAGGTGTGTGCGGATTTTAGCATCCACAGTCGTGCATCGTGTGCATGTGCGCTTTTCCTACATTTCTGGATGGCCCATGTGTGCGCGCGCCCTGTGTAGTCATATCGCATCTTGATTTTATAACTAGTTGTATAGTTTTGGACCTTTTGGAAATGCGTTTTTGGTAATTTTGGTCCATGGGTGGACTCATATCTATTTGAAGATGTTGGATTCCTGTAACCGTTTGTGGATGAAATTTTAGTGATAACAGATGCCCCCTAATGGATGAGGTTAGGAGCATTCGGATAGCCGAAATCCATCAATGATTTTTCTACTGAGAGTATCATTGTAAGAAAGAGAAATAGTGAGAGTATCAAGAGTGACCCATTGGAGGGATAAGGGAACCTGTAGGACCCAACCTTCCACAAGGTGTGTAAAATAAATTGTGTACAAACGAGGCGGGCATGCCCCATGCTCGTGTCATGTAACTCAAAAAAGGGTGTTGCACAGTAATTGAAATTGTGTGTTGATGTAGACAACTGCAACGCCATTGGGGGTGGTTTTGATAAAGGCAGAGGACAATTCTGATGAGAAACATACTCTGAACAGTAGGCAATGACACCTGTAATAAGTATCACGGATTTTGTGAGCATTGATAGCCCAGCCAAGTTCAGAGGTCTTCAGAAAATATAAGAAACAACTGCAATAGTTGCAAAGTAAGACCCACCGTAACATGAGAAAGTGTTGAAGTTGAATGTTATGGGGGTCAACGACAATAGGGAGAAATTATGGGTCTCCCTGTGTCGTCCGATACTGTCGCCCTTCTGGAAACTGTGCTGATGTCGATAAAAAAGGGAGATGTGACTCCAAGAAGCAAAGGGCTTCATGAAATCTACTAGGTGAGGTCAGGGACTGAGGAGGTACATGGACAAAGTCGAGGTGTGTGGAGACTCAATACTGCCCTTGGTTGGGGATATATGCGAAGTATAAGTGGTTGCAACTGTTTTTAATGAGGTCAAGTGTCAGGGGAGACAACAAGACGTGGGATAAGTTGTGCCAGAGGTGGGACAAAGTGAAAAAACTCAGAGAGTAGAGGTATGTGGCATGTAGGATACTCGGAGTGTATGGACGATGTCAACAAGAGTAGATGATAAGGAGTGCCCCAACCAAGGGCGACATGGGTTGCATTTTCCAAGAAGGTCGCCAAAGGTGACGACAAAAATCTATGTAAAATGCTAGAAACAACGGCTTAATTACAAAAAGAATTAAAAAATCAGTGGGGATAATATTGTAGATACAGAAATGGGTGCCCTAGTGTAGGATGGCTTGGACTGGGGATGGCGCAAGTTGGTGGAAAAAACAAGTGGAGGCTTGGGGCCCCATAGGCTGGTTTCTGTAGTAGGGCAATGTATGGAGGGAAATCTGAGGATAGGTAGACTGATGATGGGTGAAATGGATGGTAAATGATGTTGCGGGAGTGCATTCAAAAGAATCTGTGAGGAAGTGCCCTGGGAGTCCATTGGGTAGGCTAGCAAAATGAGGAGAAGGAATATGTGTCTGATTCATGACATGATGTAAGACTATCAAGACTCCCATCCCTAAAGGTTGAAAACAACATGAGTGTCGAAGTGCCAAGGGTTTCTATAAATGGGACAACTCATGTGGGGGAGAGTGCTACAGGGTGACAATACCCAAAATGCAGTGGAGGTGGCGGTACTGCAGAGCCGGATATGGGGACCCTAAAGGAAAATTTCAGAGGGTGTGACTGGAGATGCAATTGAGATTTAGATGGAATGATTACATGCCAGTGTTGATTATATACCTGAAGGGGTTGCACTGGTGTATGATGACCAAGTACCTGCACACATGAAAACCAAATACCCGACGTGAACAATATCTGAAGAGAACCGAACATACAATCATTTATTTGATAATTTTGAACATGAGCATGTGTACCTAGATGGGGTATGGACAAATGGCCCCCCAACGGCTAAGGATGAAAAATGGCCCGAGGACTGTATTGATGTAGAGGACGGGGTGTTGATCCCGTGGATGAAGACGGATCAAAAAATGAGCACCTGGACCTCCCGTAGTGGGGTCTGAAAGTTTGGAAAAAAGGATTATATATAGTTGTAGGGCCCACATTGCCACCTCATTTGTACTTGCTATCAGAGTGATTGGACGAGAGATATTTAGAGGAGATTTGGAGATTCCAAGAGAAAGAGGCATTCGATTCAGGACCAACGAGCTCCAGGTTAGTGGTCTTATCGTCTTGCATAGAATTAGGTTTTCTATTTGTGGGAAAGGCCTGTACGGAGGGTCGTACAGGGGGTTTTGTGGGTGTGGGCCCCCCAGTACGCGGGCAATCAATAAATATGCATGCATGGGTGCATGCTTGTTATCTAGATATCCACACGTGGGGGTGCCCGAATGAGGGACATAGGCGCGCAAGGTATGTGTGCCTGTAAGATAAACAGTTGTGCATGGGTGCACAGCTATGTAGTGGACAGGCATGCTATGATGTGGGCTGGTGTACGTGACAGTTGTGCATGAAGGCACCTATGTATGGCCGACAGGTGCACACACATGCGCGCCTGTGGGCTGAACATGTGCACATGTGTGCGCATCTGTGGGGTTAAACAACCGCACTTTGGGGGAAAAGCTGACGGGTGTGAAACTGTTCATTTAGGTTTCTGTGGTGAGAAATATGTTCAGAGATTGTCGGAAGAACCACAGTATTTAAGACATCTTGTCGTCGACGTTTTGGATCCATAATAGGATCCATCATCAGAACCAAAAAAGTCTGAGAAATGTCGTGAGAGAAGAGCCTTTATTAAATAGTGATGAGGTGGGTGAAAGAACTACGTTTTGGCTGGGTGAAACCCTCTTTTTTAGGAGAAATTTAGGGTTGACCGGGAGTTTTAGTAAAAACTATATTAATTTTATGTTGATTAAGGTTTAATAATGAGGAAACCCTAGTATTAATTGTACCTCCTTAATACTAGGGTTTCCTCATTATTAAACCTTAATCAACATAAAATTAATATAGTTTTTACTAAAACTCCCGGTCAACCCTAAATTTCTCCTAAAAAAGAGGGTTTCACCCAGCCAAAACATAGTTCTTTCACCCGCCTCATCACTATTTAATAAAGGCTCTTCTCTCACGATCTATCTCAGACTTTTTTGGTCCTGATGATGGATCCTGTTATGGATCCGAAACGTCGATGACAAGATTTCTTAAATACTGTGGTTCTTCCGACAATCTCTAAACTTATCTCTTTTTAGAGATTTTAATGTGTTTATGTTTGATATGGTTGATAGAGAACTAGATTATGTGATTGCAGGTGATCATTTTGGACGATGTCGGTTCACTAGAGAGAGAGGGATTGGTCGTAGCTCAGGGAGGTTGTGGCCATTGAGGAGCCAGTTGTTCGTGACACTTTGGCAGCTTGTGGGCTGTTGAAGTTCTTTGAGTGTCCCTTGATATGGTCCCAGGAGTACCTCCTTCAGTTCTTGATCTGGATGTGGAATCTGGATCTGCATTGTTTTATGGTGCGGGGTGAGCAGTTGGCCTTCACTATGGTGGAGGATGTGTATTTTCTGACTGGGCTCCCTTTTCGAGGAACACCCTTACTAGCGGAGCCCGTATTACCTGGGGATGGGCAGTTGGCTACCTTAGGCCAGAGGTATTGTTCGAGGGAGGATTTTATGTTGGCCTCCATGGTGAGTATCGGGGCTATGGATGCCCTGGTTCATCGCTATGTAGCAGCGATGGTTGTGAGGGTTTATGGGTCCCTCGCGACACAGTGGATTAGTGGTGGTTAGCTGAGGATTATGGGGAGGGCATTGGCAGGAGAAAATTTTTCCTGGGGCTTGATGTTGCATGCCAAGATGGTAGGGAAGCTCAACAAGTGTCGAGTTGTAGACTCATGGGATTTTGCCTTTGGCTTTATCTTGGTTGCATGGTTTTTGGAGAGGGTGTCGATGTTGCACCCTGGAGTGTTATTGGGTGCACCTGGTGTGTGAGAGCTGCGACTGATGCAGTGGTCGAGGATTTTGATTCACCAGAGTGGTGGGGAGGGTGGCCATTTTTTCACGACCGAGGCTGCACAGGTGTGGTGGAAGATGCCACAGATCCTACTACAATATCTGTATTGTGGGGTGGACTTTCGGGGTGATCCGGATATGGTGTTACCTCCAGGAGAGGTGTTTGATCACCGAGGTATGATGTGATTTTTTATTTTTTGATATTTTAGATAGTATATCATGTGTATTATGTATAGATCAATGTTGATGTTATCCTTTGTTTGTTTGTATGTGCAGATGTGGGACCTTGCGGGCGTGAGGTTGAGTGGGTTAGAGTGTCGGCTCATTAGGGGTCGGTGAGGCCTCCGCGGGCAGATTCACGGGTGGGAGAGAGATGACGACACGAGGATGTTCAGGCGATACTAGTTGGCGATGAGAGAGCGGCTAGGAGACGCCATTTTGACGACCCTGGTGTAGGGCCATCACATGCTCCTCCGATCGAGGCCGGGGAATATTTTGAGGATATTCGTTGTCGATCGGAGGCGGTGCTACAAGGTGTGCCTAAGGGCATGTGGTCACACATCCAGGACAAGGACATCCTAGAGCAGCGTGTGTGGGTTTCATTGATATGGCAGATCATGGTTCGGCGAGCAACAGTAGCAGGTGCTGTGATGACTGGGTGGTTACCTCCTGGGCCGAAGAGACTGATAGCGGGTGGGGCACCACCTCCTGAGGAAGGGCTAGGTGGTGGTGCTCTAGAGGCACCATGAGTGTCTCTGTGTGTATTTTTGTATATTATATAGGCTGGTGAGCCCATTTGGTGTGGTGACACCAGTTTTGTATCGAGGTGGTTCACTAGCCTACTGATTTTGTACAGGATGTACTCTATTTGTATGTAAACATTTTGATGGCACTTTTGACTGATATATATATATATATACGTTTTGGGGTCTTTGTGATGTTCACATGTGTGTGAGAATTTTTTAATGTTGTGTATGATGTCTAATCTATATGTTGTGATAGAATTTTGATGGTTTATGTGTGTGTAAAGGTGTCTTGATGTGATATATGCCAATCTAGTACAATGTTAGCCAGGTTATCTGTAATTTGATTAAATTGTCTTGGAATATGTGTAAATGTAATGAAATCAAAATGTTGAGATAAAATTCTAACTTGCATGTATTTGTGAAAGAGGCAAGGATCGCGGACACGGTACACATTGTTGAGTTGGAGGACGACCAGTTGAGAATCAAGTAAGACGCTAAGGTGACGAATACGATGATGTATGGCATCAACAAGGAGACCAATGACGGTAGTGTACTTGGCTTGGTTGTTGGTTGCTAAACCCAAACATATGCCACTGGAGTGGAGCAGTTCATGTGAGGGGGAATAGAGGGCCCAAGCAGTCGAAACAAGATTCTATGTCCAATGGATGGCACCATCGGCGTAACCGATGTGGTAGGCTGATGGAGGAGGCAATTGTCAATAACACAAATGATAGTTTAGGCATGAGGTATGGAAAAAAGATTAAAAACACTATAAAAGAAAAAAAAAACCTAATGTAGAATGTCTACACTCAGGCGTAAAATTTCTTTAAGTACAACCCGTTGACGGGTTCTTTGAGAGAGAGGCCCTCGGGGGAAGCCAGGATGTATGCACCTTTGGTGAGGCAATGTTGGATAATGTAAGAGCCATGCCACAATGACTTGAATTTTCCATGACCGAGGGTATAGTAATCAAGGACGAGGTCGCCTTCGTGAAATGAGCAGAGGTTTACATGACGATCAAAGGTGGCTTTTGACCTTTTTTTGGCTTCCTCATTGTTCTGTAATGATGTTCAACGATCTTCATCCAGGGAATCTAAATTCAGAAAATGCTACTCCATTGGAGCAGTGTCGAGTAATAGCTCAATTGTGGTGCGTAAGGTGGGGATTTTGCACTTGATAGGAAGAGTGGCCTTGACCCCGTGGACTAGATGAAATGGTGTGAAACCCGTGGTCATTTTCACGGTCGTACGGTAAGCCCATAGCGCAGAAAATAACATATGATGCCAATTGGTCTTATGTTTGTTAACCATGCGTTGTAACATGGTCTTGAGGACCTTGTTAACTGATTCAACCTATCCATTGGACTGAGGGTAATATGGTGAGGCAAACTCATGGGAGAATCCTAACCGAGATGAGAGTTCAATGAAAATCTCATTCTCGAAATGTTTCCTATGATCAGAGACTAGTTGGAGTGGTACTCCAAAGAGGGATATGACATGATTAAAGAAGCAACACACTGCAGTGTTAGCGGTGTTGTCAAAGGTAGGCATGGCTTCAGCCCACTTTGTAAAGTAATCGACTGCGACAATGATGTATTTGTGTCCATTGCTGGATGGAGGGTTGCAAGTCATGAAGTCAATACCCCATTTACAAAAGGGGTCTACAGTAATGATTGGGTGTAGAAGAGCAGGTGGTGCTCATGATTTGTTGGCATAAAGCTAACATTTATTGCATCGCTTCATGGAATGAATGCAATCGTGAAACAATATAGGCCAAAAGTAACCTGCACGGATGATTTTTTGGGTGGTGGAAATCCCCAAAAGATGGCCCCCGCACACGCCACTATGGCAGTCATTCAAGACTCTATCAACCTCATCAATAGTCAAGCATCGATGGAGTATGGTTTCGACCCCTCGCCGATATAAGATATCTCTGATGAGGAGATAGTGGGGGGCCTGATGGAGGATACAGTGACGATCATCTCATGAGAGGTGGTTACCAAACTTTTGGGTTCAGAGGTAGACGAGGAGGTCGCCATACCAAGGATCATCTGAAGTAATGTAAAAGAGATGTTCATCGGGGAAGTCAGTATTGACGAGGGCATTGGTAGTATCGGAGGGGAAGGTTGTGATGAGTTCGGCAAGGATGAGAGCATTCTTTCTCTTGGGTGTTGAAAATTTGAGATTGTACTCCTAAAGGATAACAATCCATCGGGAAAATTTACCATTAATTTGTCGACGACTGAGCAAGTATTGCATGGGGTTGGAATCTGCTATGACTTTGTTTGTGCGAAGAAAAATGTAATGGCACAGTTTCTGGACTGCGAGAACAACTGCAAGGGCTAGTTTCTCTTTGTGATTATACTTCAAAGGTGGCCCTGAGAGGTTTTTACTAATGTAGTAAATGGCATGCTCACGATCATCATATCTTATTTGAACGAGAACTGCTGCTACTGAGACGGCTGACGCTAATATGTAGAGGATATAGTCGCGATTATAGTCGGGTGAACTAATTAAAGGGTTGTTGGAGAGTTCCATTTTAATATCGTCGAAATCTTTTTGGGCATGTTCATCCCAGTGGAATGGGATGTCGTGGCGTAGTAAGCGAAGGAAACCGTGTGCTTGAGTAGCATAGTCTGGGACAAATCACCTTAAAAGGTTAGCTTTTCCTTGTAGGCTCTAGAGTTGGCATAAATTTTGGGGGGGTGGAATTTCTGTGATGGCCTGGACTTTGAGGGGATCCATGGTAATACCACTTTGGGAAACGATGAACCCTAGGAGGCACCTAGCAGTGACGCAGAACACACACTTAAGGGGGTTCAAGAAAATGTTGTACTGACGACACCTTTGGAAGATGATTTGTAAACCATCAAGATACTGAGTGCGTTTTTTGGATTCAGTTGTGAGGTCATCCAAGTATGCGAGGATGATATGAGCCAAATCATGAAAAATGCATGTCATAGCCCATTGGAAAGTTGCACCAGCGTTTTTTAGGCCAAAAGGCATGACACGATATGAAAAAGTACCCCAAGGGGTGGTGAATGCGGTTTTGTATTGATCAGTTGGGAGGATTTGGATTTGGTTATAGCCAGAGACACCGTCCATGAAGGATAAAGTCTTGTGACCTGCGCAGTCATCAATAATTTGATCGATAAAAGGCATTGGAAAGTTGTCTTTGGGACAGGCATGATTGAGATTGTGAAAGTCCGTGCATACACGGATAATGCCCTGTTTTTTGTTAACGGGTACAGGGTTGGAAACCCATGAGGTATAGGCAATGGGGTAGATGAACCCAGCATCACGTAATCTGTCAATATTGGCTTTGATAGCTGTTGCTTTGGATGGGTGTAGCGGTCTTTGTTTTTCGCGAACCGGTGTGATATCAAGCCAGGTGTCTATGTAATGTTCGATAATAGAGGGATCAAGGCCAGGCATCTCGGTGTATGACCAGGTAAAAATATCCTGGTATTATTAGAAGAGGGATTTGTAGGCAGTGATTTCTTGAGGAGTGCATGCGGCGCCAATGGTGATTTCCTCGATGACTCCATTTTTTATGGAAATATCGATTTTGATGGTGGGGGAAATGTTGGCCATATTTCCTTCTTCAAAAGCGTCGGGGGCAGGGATGGGGTTGTTGAACTAGTCGATATGCCCTGATGGGATAAAATCCTTGGTTTCGACTGCGTATATGGGGTGTTGATTAGGAGGTGTGAAGGATTCCTGTGAAAGGAAGAGTGCTCTGTGGTGTAGCGCATCCCATGGGTAGTCGAGGGTGGTTAATTCCTTGAGTATGTCCTTGTCACAGTGGAAGTGTCAAGAATACAAGGGATCTAAAAGAGTGATATCAGTGACTGTCACTGTGTGGTTATCTTCTAGTGGTGAAGAAGCAAGAAGGATGACGCAATGATATTACAATGGTTCGCTCGTCATAAACCAAATATCGAGATACTAGGGGTTATAACTGGTAGTTGGGCGTAAAATTTCCATGGGGAAATGAATGGGATAATTTGGGGTATTTGGGGGTAAATCCTCGTATAAGTCATCCAAGAACCATGGAGGAATATGGAGTGCTTCTAGTTCAGGAGAAATAATATGAAGAATCTCTAGTGATGGGGTAAGGTTAATCATTGATTCTATAGGGGGTGTAGGAGTTTGAATCAGGGTCACTTGGCATTGCATGTAGTCAATGATCATAGGACATTGACATGTGAAATGATCTAGGGATTCATAGAGAGAGAAAGGGCATCTCATATGTTCCTTCACGGAGGTTGTGACATAATGTATGTCGGTGACAGGGGTTGGGGTGAGTGTTTGCTGAAATCTCTGGCGTACAGTTGTTAATGTCTGTCAAAATTGAGGTAACCTTAGACAGTGGTGTGTGTAATGGCCATATTCTGAACAGATGGTGCATGCGAATTTTGTTCGCAGTCCTTTGTTACTTGTGTTCTATGAGATAGCAGAAATACTGGAGGAAGCGATGAGTGGTGGTGGTTCTCGAGGGAGTTGGATGAGATTATGTAACTCGAGGAGAGATGGGAATTTGTTGGTGGGGTGTCTGTCCTTCTCACATAGTGCACATTGAGGTTGGAAGCGTGAGGGAAGTGAGGCTATGGGCTCCTTCTTCTTTCACCTGCCCCAGCTGTGGCAGGGAGGTTAGTGAGTGGGGGTGTAGGGGGTATGGTGGGAGTGAGTATGGGAATCTGCATCGGGATTCCTTCTGTTTGGGGAGGGAGGGATGGTTGAGGAACCATCTTTGGTGGATGTAAATACCAAACTGGGATTTCTGGAACCATATTAGGGAGGGTAAGTGTTGCGGCTACTTGGAAACCTTGTATGCCTGGTGGAGGGTAAAAGAAGGGGATTTGAGTGATGGCTTGGGGAATTGTCTCCCAAACTGGGATATGGCCTTGGGGTGATGTGAAATCTTGAACTAGTGGAGTTGACGAGTTTGCAAGAGGCTCGTGAGGGAGGGGCTCTACGACTAGTGGGACGTCAGATATGAGAGAAGCCTCACTAGGAGGAAGGGTATCCTCAATGTCATTTCTTTTGGACGAGATGACACATACCTGATTGGAAGGATGAATGAGTGGTGGTGCACCATGGTAAGTTCCTAACAAGGATGGGTCTTTGAAAATTCTAGGCCCCATTTCGATGAGTGGGTATGCCTCATGATTAGTATGGATGAAAGGGAGAATGTTATCTATGTTGGTAGAAGGATTAGGCTCGTAATGTGAAACTTGATCAATGGTAATGATTTTCTCGTTATAGGGGAACATCATGGTTCGAAAGACGAAAGAGGAAACTACCTTCATAGCGTACATGTAGCTATGACCGAACAAGATATTGTAATCGAGTGGGGCGTCGATAACTTCAATGCCGATGAGAATGGTCTTGCCCCCGAGTTTGACAAGGACATTTTGGAATATCCCTTCAGGAGAATATGGTCATCCGTCATAAGCTCTTAAGGTAATGGCAGATGGTATGAGTTCAGGGGAACCAATTTTCTTCCATACCAACTTGGACATGATGCATGTGGACACGCCTTCATCAATGATGCACTGATGAACTATAATGTTCTGAATTTTAACTGGGATTTGAAAAATGATTAGAGCAGAGAGACGAGGATCTCCAAGATCAAATGTGATGAGTTGAGTATTCACAGGGTCGATTGCCCCCATGGTGGAAAGTAATGATTTTCACTTAGTAGGACAAGTTTGAAGTACTTCTAAGACTGACATTGCAGTCAGGGACTGTGCTAAGTCATCAACCAACTGTAATTATGAGCCACCCTAAATTGCAGGTTGTGGACATTCCTGTGCAATGGGATGTGAGGGATGCGAAGAGGTGTTTTTGTGTTAGGGTGAGGAATCATCAACATGGGTCTCGTTGGTGCTAGGATTGTTTCTGGGGGAATGGGAGGAGACGCAGCGGGTGCATGATATTGACAACTATGTGTCTATAGAAGGACCTCTTCCTCACTAGTGAGGAGGATAGTACGATCTGGGGGATTGCTCGAGTTGAGATATTGTCCCAACTTTGGTGGGGTAGGTTGCATGTCATGTTGGGTGTTCATTATTCCTTGGTGTGGAATGGGGTTCTGTAGCATGGTTGGGGGTGTTTGTTGTACGTATTGTTGTGGGGCCTGCTGAGAGGCAAGCGGTGCTGGAGGAGGTGGTCCATTTACTGAGTCTTTCATCTATTTAAAATCAGTGATTTGGGGGCAATGATGAGTATAATGACCGAACTCACCACAAAGGGAACAGGGGAAGTTGGTTCGAAGGTTATTGTTACTTTTTCCTTAACGCTTGTTGTTGTTTCCCCCCTAGGGGTTCTGCATCCCTTGGTTCTGGTGGCCCCTAGTAGGTTGGTTCTGTTGGGGGTGATTTCCGCCTTGGCCTGGGTTGTTATTGTTTTGGGTTTTTCCTTTGTTTTTGGAATTATTCGATTGATGGGTTGGATTTTCCGTATTCAGCTGTTGAAAATTTTGATATTTTTGAATGGGAGAGGGTTGAACAAAATTAACCCCAGCATGAGGGTGTCCTTGTGGTGGAGCTATGGGCTGTGGAAGGCCAGGAAATGGAAAGTATGGATTATTTTGTGGCAATGATCTGTAAGGTACATAGGAAGGTGTGGCTCTTTTGCTAGTACTTAGAGTATAAGTTGAGGTAGAGGGAGTACCATAACTTGTTTGGATAGGTGGGTGTATTGTGGGTGTTGGTGGTGGCCCATTGATGGGTGGAGAAAGGGCAACAGGGTATGGTTGTTGATAAGGGGGTGGAGGATAATAAGGGGTTCCTCCATATGCCGAAGGATATTGAGGTGTGCAGTAAATTGGTGGTTGTTGGGGTTGTGGTGCGTGTTGCATGGTGTTACCAATCAATCTGTCTACTAAGTGAGACATCCCGGATTTATCTTGGCCAAATGGCACAGGTTTTGGGAGATCAGGAAGTACTGTGTACAAGTACCCTGATTGTGAATAGATGAGGTCATATTGTTGAGCCTTATTGATGGATTTTTCTTCTGATTGAGGGAAGGTGGAAGCTACATCTTTACCGAGGAGAGAGACAAGTGATCTGAGAAACCAATCAAGACATTGTTGTTTGGTGGTTTTTTCATGGCACAAACTATGTCATCGACGCCACTCGTGAATGTGATCAGTGATATGTGTGGTTGAGGTTTGTTTAAAGTTAGAGAGTAGTTCAATACCATTGTCATGGCGGATTGGTAATTGGAAGAAGGTCAAAAATTCTTTGGCCAAGGACTCGAAAGTTACATGGGATCCTGATTTTTCATCTACGTACCATTTGGTTGATGGGCCAGTGAGTGTGCGTTGAAATAATCGTAGTCGGATGGAATCATCCATAATGTTGTTGGAAAAGAACCATAAGTGGAAAGTCATGACATGGTTGGCAAGGTCATCTCCTGCCTTTCCTTCAAACTTGGGGATATCTGAAGGTAGTTTGGTAGGCATTACAGGCCATGTGGGGTCATGCAATATAGGATCATCTATGAGTTTGCTTAGATCTGGTATGTTGAGAGAGGCCAAGTATGGCATCGAGAGTGGTGGTGGAGGATTAGTTCTGTCCATGGTGTGAGTGGTTTGTGAACCTGACCCTTGGGGGGGACTAGGTGGGTTTATACTTCCCCCTTGAGAGGAAGTTTCTCCCCCACTTCCGTGTAAAGGAGAGATAGTGGATGGTGGACCTTGAGAATTGGACCCAAGTAAGGTGGAACCAAGCAAAGATGATCCTAAGATAGTGGCACTCACCAAAGTGTGAGAAGGTGGAGCCGATGAGTTGGCAAGACTTGGAACTCCCCCTAGAATAGGAGGGAGGTTGTGCAAGCGTCTGGAACGATGGGGGTTTTGTGGGTCCCCTATGATTTCCGACTAGTTGAGTAGATGTGTGCGAATGGTGGTGAGAGTAATAAATAAACAAGATCCTTTGTTTCAATTCTTAAACTTTACACAATATATATCTAAATCAAATGTAATCAGAAGTGCATCATACATAAAGTGTTTTGATTAAAGAAACATATATGTGGATAGGTGGGTTTTGTCCACGTGGGGGATCAAAGAAAAAAAATGCTCGTGTCCTAAAATACGTAACGTCCTTCTTCTCAAATACAACTGGACCTTCCAATAGTACTCAATAGTGGGGTATGAATTCATCGAAAGAGAAACTAGTGAAGGATGAAGCAATCAGTTATAATGAGGGGTAGAAGGGGCATATCCCGAAAGAACTAGCGATATTTCCCAATAGCCACACAAAATTCGATCAAGGTGCAATTGCAGCCCACAATTGCCACCTGGGTAGATGTCCTAAAATTTGGTCACTGGGTACCTCGGTCAAAGTGAGGCATTTAGATTTTCGACCTAAGAAATGGGTCACAGGATGGATCCCGTCCAAGAGGTGGGTTCCTCAAGGGGGGACACACAGAACAACCAGACCTCGGCCTTCAACCCTTCACAGGTATTTCCCTGCCTTATAGTGTTAGGAACACTTGACTTGGAGGATTTAAAGTTCCCTATTTGATAACTTCCATTGTTTTGAAAATGTGAGAACCAGATAACGGGGAGTTACTTGTATGCCTATCCCCAAAATCCTACCTAGACTAAAAGATTTCTTTTGGCACCTCCTGTGGAGGAAAACTTAGTGAGTTTTTTAGAAAAAATTTAGATGTGGTTGTTTGAGAGATTGGGGGTGTGAGCCAATCTCGTTGAAATTAAGTGGGAGTGGATAGTTTCGTCAAGAAAAGGGTGGGGTGTTTCGGAATCCCTTTGGAGGAAACTTACTTCAACCTCCACATTTCAAGATGAAAACTATGTGAGTGAGAAGTGACTTTTGTGTGTGAATGAGTGAAAGTGTGCCAATTTTTTAATGAATTAGGTGTCACCTTGTTGCATGTGGACTTCGCTTGGTCCTTACAAGTCTTTGATTACCTATTTAACTAAATGTCATTGGTACAACCTTGCGGAATTCAAAAGTCCCTAGGAAGCTAGCATGTGGACATGTGGGTCTTTTACTATTCCTTTAACTCCCTAATGTGATTTGATCTAATAAATCTTTGAAACTATCCTAGGTTGTGATCATGTGGGCATGTATGGGTCTGTTACAAAACCTTTAAACTTCCCTAGTGATTTAATCTAATAAAGTAAATTTCAACACTATCCTATCTTTGTAGCATGTGGGCATGTATGGGACCATTACAATCTTGAGATGTGTTTGAAAAATAAACTAAGAGGAGTCTCGCAGGGGCTGTTGTCCTCTCCTAAAGGTTTAGTCTTTTTAAGGGAGATGAAGTTGTCCTACGACCCTTTTTTGATTCTCAAGATCTCTTTGAAGCACGAGAGAAGAGCATACTCAACGATTGATATCCAATTCTAGTCCCAATGTAAGTTTTATGTGATTACAAATTATTCCAACTTATACTCTTAGTCAAAGCTATCCATCCATGTGGAAAAATGAAAACAAAAGAGGAAATAATAATTTTAAACCCCCTAAGTGCCTACGTGTTTTGACTAATACCTTTATATGGAGAGGGAACTAAGTGTGGTGCATATTACAACATGCATGGAATCATTTTTTAAGAAGGCTAGGGGCCTTCCACAAATCACAAAAAGGTTTACAATGTGTATTTTTCTGCACAGGTGCATGGATCTCAGAGTAGACAGAGGCACACTGAGCACCAATGCGTGAACTGAAAAAGAATTTTAGGCGTTGGTGCGTAGAAGGCATTGAGTAACACAATAATTTTGGTGCACGTGCGCACAATGCGTGACTGTGGGCCAATAAACCCGCGCACACCTGTCACATGGCCGTGAAGAAAATTTTGAATGGAATTCTCTCAACTCAACTTTGAATTGGATGTTTTACAGGTCGGCTTGGGTCGATTATGGTACCTACAGGTTAAATAAACCAAAAGAAAAGCCAGAATGTCCCAAATGGGGTAGGAAATTGATACCACTCCCTAGCGGAGTTGCCAATCTATTGTGCCTCTTTTGTCACCTGAATGAGAAAAATAGAGGTGCTTACAAGCTTGGTTAGGTTAGCTAAGAAAGACAGCAGTGAAGGAAAGGGTTATTAAAATAAACATAAAAGACTAAGCTAAGAATTAAACTAAGAAAGGAAAGAACAACTAAACTATTGAGCATAAGGACATAAGAACAAGAAAAAAACAAGACTCATGTCACCAATGGAAAGGATTGTATTAGTGAAAAGAAAACACTACGAAGAAAGAGGAATTTGGGTCCCTTCTTCCTCCAAGGGAGAGCTCTTGGACCCCCACAATTGAGCTCTTCTTACAAATTTGAAACTTGAAAGAAATGGTGAAAGAATCCCAAGAAAACCCACTCAAAAGGTGATGTGGATTGCCCAAATGGAATGGTGCTAGTATGCTCTTGATGAGAAAAGAGGATTCCCCAAGGGAATAGCAGCAGCATAACCTTGCAAATGAATTCCTTGAAAATGTAGTGCACCCATGGCCTTGTTTTATAGCACCACTTTGAGGTATTGTGCTACCATATTTTAGTTTGAAAAGGAGTTGTTTAGGGCACCTTTAGGTCTTTGACCAGCCACCCAGCTGGATCCAACCGAGATTTGGATGTCAAATTGACTTGGAAGATGAACCAAAAGTGGGTGGGAGGCCGACCAACCTCATAAATGTGTCGTTCTCAGGTGTGCGTGGCTTTTAGCATCCACAATCGTGCATCATGTGCATGTGCACTTTTCCTGCGTTTCTCGATGGTGCATGTGCACGCGTGCCCTGTATAGACATAGTGCATCTTGATTTTATAACTGGTTGTATATTTTTGGACCTTTTGGAGATTCTTTTTTGGTAATTTTGGTCCATGGGTGGACTCATAGTTGTTTGAAGATGTTGGATTCTTATAACTATTTGCGGATGAAATTTCAGTGATAACAAATGTCAACATACCAACCGTGTTTCTTCTGCTTAGCTTGTAGAGAGACTGTGCATTCTTCATTGTTATATTGATCTTTCTTTCTTATCCATGTCATTTTTTGAGGTCTGTGATTGTTGTTATTATCTTGAGGTTCTTTAGGAGGGATTGTCATTCTGCAATCCTTGGTCATGTGTCCAAAATTGTTACATTTTTAAAATTCCACTTCAATGCTCAAAGATTCAAACCTATTGTAACTTCTTCTTTGTGTGTCACTAGATCTCCTTGAATAATCCCTTTGTGTATAACTCTCAAAGTTGTTACTATTTATGTTGTTAGATCTGCAATTCACAACTTTATGTCCAAAATTATTACATGCATAACATAAACCAAAAAATATAGTTTGATACCTAGGAGTTGAAGATCTTCTGAAAGGAGGTGCTCTTATGAATCCTTCCTCTTCTTGAGGCCTATCTGTCTGTTGTTGATTATGAAATCTGAATCTTCTTGGTGGAGGAGTGTCACTTTAATCTTCCTTGTATATCTTCCTATCCTCTTTGATTGTTTCTGCATAGCTCTTTGGATTTGTTTCTTGCTCTGTTGTTTTGGAGCTTGATCCCTTTTCTGTCTGATTTTATCCAAGTCCGAACTTGTCAAGATGAAATTTTTGACTGCTGATAATGTCATTCAGAACTTTTGAGCTATTCTGCATATTTTTCTTTTGAATATCCTTTCTTAGTGTGGCAACCTCTGCTTCCAAGTTTCCAATGATCTTGTCATTTTCTTCTAGTTGTTTTTTGAGTGCTTCTTCAATTATTTTATCTTCTTCTACTTGAACCTTCAATTTTGTGATCATTTGTTCTAGTTCTCAAATGTCCTTTTTCTTGTCTAGTTATTCTTGTAGTTTCTTGTTTTTCTTCTTTTCTCTCCTGATAACTTCTATGGCACACATTAATTCTTCTCGATAGTCAACTTCTTCCTCTTCAATTTATTCTTCGACTTCTTCACATTATTCTTCAGCTTCTTCATATTCTTCTTCGGAGTCCTCTTTGTCAGATTCTTTTACTTCCATGAATAGAACTATTCCTGTCTCATTGTCACTGACTTCATCTTCATATGATGATGAGATGTCTTCTTTGGTGTATAATCTTTTCTTGAAAACTTTCTTTGTAGTTATTTTGCCTTTATATGTGTGTTTTCCTTTTGAGCAACCTTCATCATTTATCTTTTTCTTATGAGGACATTTGTTAACAAAATGACCAATACCATCATAATTAAAACAAATTAAAGGGAGCTTACCTTTATACCTACCATTGGTTCCCTTGTTCAATCTTTTGACAAAGTTGACCACTTCTTCATCATCTTCCAAGGCATCACCATTGTTGATATATTCTTCTTGTTCCTTTTTCTTTTGCTTTTATCTTTTGGATGCATTTCGTCCATGCTTATTGAGTCCAGATCCGGTCTTTCTTCTAGTGTTGATATCTTAGGGTTGAATCTCATAGGAAGAGATCTTAGTATCTTTTGAACAATTAAATATTCTTCAATTTCTTCTACAAATCCTATGATTGCATTCACTATTTCATCGAATCATAAGAAGTAGGCTGCGATATCTTCATCTTCCTTCATTTTTTGTTGTTCGAACTGACCTCTATAAGTCTGAAGCTTTGCTTCTTTGACTTTTGTATCTCCTTCATAAATATTTTGAAGCTTGTCCCAAATCTCTTTACCGGATTTACAATGTGCAACTTTGGTGAATACTATATCACTAAGACCATTCAAAAGTGCATTTGTGGCTATGGAATTATTCTCACCAATTTTTACTTATTTTTCATTTGTTGGTGGAACTGTTGGTGTTGTGTATCCATCTACAATTGATTGCCAAACTTGAAATCCATGTGCCTATATATATGTCCTCATCCTTATGAACCAAAAAGCATACTTTTGTCCATCAAACTATGGTATTCAATTTTTATATGAGTTGGTACTCTCCATGATCTACCTTTCAGTGGTTAAACTGATTTCTGAAGGAACCTGCTATGATACCAATTGTTGGATTACTTAGAGGGGGGGATGAATCAGTAATAGAGAAATTTAATCCTTTTTAACCATATACTCCAAGTGTTATATCAATGAAGCATTATCATCCAATAACTACAGAGTAAATAAGCAATGAACAAATAAACAAACATATACATACATAGTACACCAGTGTTTTACGTGGAAACCCAAATTGAGAGAAAACCACAGAATGCTTTTTCTTATATGTATTGAAGAATTAGATCCATTGGAAGCACCAACTTCCTTTGTTTTCCAACTACAACTGGAAGGAGGCTCCAACCCCCTAGTTTCTCAAGATACAACATGAGGGAAGCTCAAACTCCCCAATTCTCTAGCTACAACCAGAAGGAGGCTACAACCCCCTATGTTCTTTGGCTATAACTGAAAGGTGGCTACAACCACCTGTCCTTGCCCCGTCCTTCCATCCTGAAGTAGAAGTAGAATGATGGAAACACTGTCAACCTGTCACTATGAGATATACTGCTATAAACCTGTACCAATAAATATTAACCATGCATCAACCTGTACCTCAACCTGTAATCAACCTGTACCATAAACAAGTGCATCAACCATGCACCAACCTCTACCAAATAACCTGTAATCAACCTGTACCATAAACAAGTGCATCCAACCATGTACCAAGTATGTACCAATCATGTGTCAACTACTCATCAACTATGACTCATAAATATGTACTAACATCATCAACTATACACCTCATGTATGTGCCAACTCATCAACTACTTGTCTCAACCATGTACTCAACATCTACCTCAACCAAAATCCCTCATCACTTTCATCATCCAAATATGATTTGTAGATTTGTAATAGACCTAGTGTATATGATCACATTCCTGCAAACCTTCCTTAACTTGAACAACAAGAGACTACCATTTTCATCAAACTTTTCTTTAGTCTCACATGCCTGGTTTTGGATTAGTCAACAACCCTAACTTGAAGTAATCATAACTTTGTACCTGTATTGTATAAAGATCTGAAACTGATACACAATGTTTTTCAGTGTGTTTTATGCAATTCCTCCAACTTTCACTACTTTGAGCCTCTCGGAAAATGAGTTATAGCAAAAATGGCATACCTTGATGAATTCTGGCTTATTCTAGAGAGAAACCTTGTAGAGCGTGCCCTGCATAGAATATTTGTTGAATTGATCTAAAACTATTACAAGGAATACTAAAAACTATAAACTAACCAAAAAATTTAGTTTCACTGAATTTGGATATCTTATGAAGAAGTTATGACGTTTTTACCGGAAACACTTGTTTTTGACTAGTTTCAAGACTATCCACAAACGGTATTTTCCACGGACTGTAGCTCCAAAAATACATTGACCCACAAGCTAAATTTTTTACCACGGATACTTGGATATGTTTTTTCAATGGCATATAAATTTCACGATTTGAATCATTATAGAAAAAAAATTATAGCGAAAATGGTGAGATGACCTGTAAATAACATACCTTAGAAAACACCATCAAAAGAATTTATCCTTCCTTGCATTTCGGCCTTCTTTTCTTCACCTTCCCTCAGAATTTCAGCTTAGATATCCTTGGTTACCTCGGACACCTATAGATATTCAATATGCTCAAGTTTCATTAAAATGAGAGAGCCTTTCCTCTTATTTATACTCTCCAAGTAGCTTCCTTAAAAACATCTTCTAGGTCACTTGGCCCCACCTTCCTTATTTTAGGGTTAACCCACTTGTAATTTCTCCATTAAATTTATTATTGAAATAATTTATTTTGTATTCACTTTGAATTATAATAAACTCATTATTTCACTTTATTATTTACCTTTTAAAATCTCTTAAACCACTTTGACTACTTTGACCTTTTTGGGCTTCTAGATGACATATGAGGGTCCTCCAACTTTGTAAGGCCATACCTCTCAAACCGTGAGGAGTTATGTGACGTTCCACATACCACTATAAATTGAATGACATGTACTATCCATATAGAATAGTATTATCTGAAAATATATCATAACTCATATTGTTATCCATCAAACAAACTTCAGTCCATTACCCAAACCTGGGGTCTCCAACTTCTCATGGCCATAACTCTCTAACCGTGAGGAGTTATGTGATGTTCCACATACCACCGAAAATGGAATGACAAGAAATATCCATATAGGATAGTTTACCTAACAAATTCATTTTCCTTTGTCTCATTATTCCACAATTAAGCATGGGTTCTCTTACTCCGCAAAGCATATTCCCGTGAGGGATTTCACCATAAGGGGACCACTTTGGAGTTCATCCATATTTACTTATTATCAACCATGAAAAGACAATAATGTCATATTTACATCAAAAAATCATTGGTCCATTACCCAAACCTTTGTGTTGCTAGGCTTTCTTTAAGGGTTGACATCAATGACAACCAACCTTAATCAACAGATACAACATAATCAAATGGCTTGAATATTTAAATGATTATCAACATAATACTGACTTTTACCTCATGGAGCAAGATCCGTTGCCTTCTGGAATCCAACTGATGTGGTGGATTCCATGTGAAAAATTGTGACCATCTATGGTGGTGAGTGGTTTTTCCATCTTTGCAAAGGGTATTGTTGTCCATGTAGTCTCCTGACACTCCATATCTGCAACCTGAGGGCCTTAAGACATAATCTCCTTATTTATCCACAAATGAGGATAACATTCCTCTAAGGACTCATCTTTTATTTGATTCATTCAGAATATTTCATCTCTTGTGTCTCTTGCTTTAGAGTTAGTATTCGTGATAATTTATTATAAATAGATTATTCATTTGTTCCCAAGTGTGAATGTTGTTTCCATAAAGGCTCATGAACCACCTAAGTAACACCTCTTCAAAGTGGAAGGGAAAATTATAAGATTTTGAGCATCATTATTGTACTCATAGGTTCTATATAAGGGGCTTCAAATTCAAAAATAAACGTGTCGGGGTCCTCCATATCCATCCCATGGAAATGAGGAAGAATGGATGGATTGATATTCATCATTCTTACTTCTTCCTATATTTCCATAATGGGAAACTAAAACATCACTTGTTCTTTTGTTTCTCTCTCTTCTTCCATGTTTAATAGGGAGGGAGGCCCATAAAATGAAGGTAAAGAAGATTCAAAATATCTTGATTCCACAACACTTCCTTCTATCATTTTGGATGCCTGATTTGAACTTTTTTCAGTAGTTGGTTTACTAATTCCTTCAAGAAATTATTGGTTCCCAAATTACTGATTTCCAGTAGTTGACTCTCAAACTTCCCCCTATTCTTTCCTATTTACTTGTGCTTTATCTGCACTGAGGTTATTGGATTTTGGTTAAAATTGTCCAAACTTATCCCTATGCATATTCATGCATTCTTCTCGAAACGAACTACCGAATCAAAAAAAGTAAAAATATTATGGAGGGAAACACTCGGGAGATCTGTAGTTTGTCTATGATTATCTCCACTCCACTAGATGGGATATACTAGTGGTGGTTTAAGAAAGCATGGTCTGGGTATTGTTCACCCCATTGAGGTTGTGTCTTGGCCATTTTTTCAAGGAAATTTTTTTATGGTTCTCCTACTTCTCCTTGTTTTCAGGAACACGCTAAGGTTTCTACTCCTCCATCTACATCCACATGTTTCTCTAATGAAGAGAAATTCAACCTAGTGTTTTAGGGGCAATTAAGCTCTCTTTTTAGGGATCTTAAACCAATTTATAGATAATATATTCACCCACCTTTTGTGAAAAAAAAGAAGTGGCTATGTGTGATATTGTTACTATAGTAATGCATCATTTTATATAGAATTAAAACCAGAATTAATTATCTTTTGATTCACATTTTGACAAATGTCTTAAAATCTGATTGAATACTAAAAATTTAAAATGCGTTTTTTTTTTTTTTTTTGTTATTAGTTATTTGAACACTATGTTTGAGAAGTATACTTCTGTATTTTACTTGTACTATGTATTTGTATCTGTATTCATACTTGAATTATGCTACTATGGTTTAAATGAAGATTAGTGCCTTAGGGGTGGATATGAGTCCTAATTATATGTTGTATTGTTATAGTGAAGAGAAACAATGATCACTAGGTTGATGAGTCATATTAAGAGCAACATGGATAATACCACTTTAGAAAATGTACTTGAGGATGTTATTAGGATCACAGATGTAGTGTGTTAGCAATGAAATTTACATCATCGAAATTTCAGCTAAATCATCCACTTTTGTAGCGCCAGTAAACTAGATCATTTTGTAGCACTCATTTTGTATCACCTACGAGTTTCATAGTGATACGCATCCCCTTGTCAATGCTAGTTTCTCCAACGAAAAAAAGTTGGAATTTGGGGGAAAAATCTACAAATTTTGGAAAATAAAAAAATGGTTTTTCATAGCCAATTTAGCTCTCGGGTTTATAGCAGCATTATTATGAATTTTGAAAAACAAATATTGAGCCTGAGGCCCTATCTCCAAGCAATGAGCTAAGTCACATGCCAACTACACACAACATAAGTCAACGGACAAAGAAGCAAGCATAGTGCCAAGTGTAAGGGTAAGATTTTAGATGTTAAGGCGGGTGCCTAACTGCATGTTCTTTGTTAAATAGTAGTCGATCAAATGTTAAAGGGGGAATTCATCTTACACATTCATGTAGTCGTATCAAGATAAACCCAAGACCTTTCTGGTCATGTGTAGCAAGTCCAATACACAATGGATTTTGAGGGTGTTTTTTGGGTTGAACATGAGATTTTATTATCTACTTGATTGAATGCATTTGTGCTTGCAGTTATGGATGTCAAATCTCTGCAATAGATACTATTTGATATTCATTTCAATCATTTTAATTGTCCTCACTAAATTATTCATTGAAGGCTCTGATGGGCATTTTATTGACCATATTGCAAATTCTATTGGAAGTATAAAATTATTTACCAGTTTGTGATGATCTTATGAGTCAACTTTGCATGAGGAGTATTTTTCAAGGAAATTGTCTATTGGGGCACCAGGGAGAAAAAAGTGGTGTGACAAAGAAGGTTAAAACACTCATAGCATATTGGTGGAAAATTTGATGTCTAGATTTGGTGGAAAGACTTTTAGGAAATATAGCATTCAAGGGATCATTTAAACATTTCCAGGAACTAGATCAGCAAGTGGAGCACATATCCCTAAATTTTAGGCATCTAATTAGCAATCAAATGACCAAGTGGAAACTAGTTGGCAAGATTTTCAACAAATTCTCGGGTCGATACCTTTTGGCAAGGTTTTTGGTGGAAGTTGAGGAAGTAGTTTTGAATTTCTAACAAAAAAATCCACATATCAAGAAAATGATCATATCTAATCCAAGGCAATTTGACTAGCAACATCAACTATTCGACAACTTTTGCAACCAAATTTATTTTAGTAATTTTTATTTCCAGCAAATCAACAAACAATTAGTTTATTGTAATTGTTATTTAAACCATGATTTGTAATAAACAAAGGGTTGGATTATGAGAAAAGGAATGGGTGTATTTGTACTCTTTTGATATTAATGAAAAGTTTTTCAGATGGAAGTACTTGAGTTATCATCTCAGAGATTTATGTGTTCATCTATTGTGGTCAGTTTCTTAGTGCTTGTTTTCCTTCTTTTTTTATCATTGAATGTATGTCTTCCTTATTTCAATGAGTAAATTGTAGGTTTTGAATTCATCACAGAATGCTTTGTACCTCTCTTGTTCAAATATTCACCCCTTCAGTCTGATAAGTCTCTACAACATTCATCTTATTCGGTGCTATGTGTGGCTTTGGGTGTTTTCTCATTCATCTATTCATGCTTTGAAAGATCATATGTCTAGCAATAGTTGGTTGTCTTTCCTTTGATATTGATTGCTCTTCAACCAATTCTGAAGACCTAAAATTGATATCATTTATGACTCCATTCCCAATGGTTCTTTCCTCAACCCTACCAGCTACATTTTAAAAACCATCTTCCATTGAAGATCTAGCCACTGTGACTAAATTCCATTAAGGGATCCCCCTCTGGTTCGAAAGGCTAGTTTCCAGCCTAAAGATTGGTTTGAAAAGGTTACCTTGGGGATTTTCTGTCATAGCCTAGGAAAATTACCAAGTGATAACATAGTGTATGATAATATACCTGAGCAAATAGATTTCAACTAGTCAGGGTTACCTCTTTTGTTTATTGACATAAACCACTTCATATCTAGCTTCCCAGCTATAATTTCCAATGCATAGATGAATGTATTTTAAGCTTTGGGACCACAATGAAAAGTATACCAATACAACTTGCACTTTAACAACACTCTAGCAAATTAACAGTTTTGGAATGTTGATGAGTTAAAGATAAATATATGTATGTACACCAACTGTAAGTATACCAATTCAAGTTCTAAATAGTGAGACTTATCAAATAAATCAGATTTTAAATGTTTGTTGCAACTTAGCAATATTGTGTTACATCAGTTTTGCAAGCATTAGGGAGTCCTCACTTCAGTCCTTGCAATAATAAAATGACCAATTGTAAGCATACAATATCTTCACTCAGATTTAAATGCATGATCCAACATTGTATTTTTGTTTGTTTTCCTTGAAATTTTGGTTGATTCAAGTGATTCTTAGTGGCGACTTGCAATCATATACTTCAAATTAGTGATGGTGCTTTTATACTCAGGCTACTGTAGAAATTGTAGGTTGTTAATGTATAAGGGGAATAAATATTAGAAATGAAGAATATAAGGTTTATTTAAGAAGTGTTGGGGATGTGAGATAGAACAAGGCATAGGAAGAAATATTTGATGATGGAAGAAATGAAAGATAAGCTATACATGGTAATCCTAGAACCTGAGAATATCAACCAGCATTGAAATGAGAACTCTGTGATCTTTACTAGGGTTGCCAAGGACTTAGGCTTAGGATGTTGAGGTAGGTATAAGGAGAAGGTGACAAGGAATTTGTTATATGGGAGTATAAACGAGGCTATAAAAGGGTAGTAAAGGTTGTTTTCAAGGCTGGTATAGGGCTGCAAAATTATAAAACTAACAACTATTGTAGACCTTGTGACAAACGTAAGGAATATGGAAGAATAGGAGATACCAAAGCTAGGGTTAAAGGTGATAGGAAAATGGGTGGTGAAATAGGAGGTGGCCTAAACAAGGGTAAGGGAAGGTCCTAAATGAGATGATGAATGACTGTTATGGTCCTGCAATCAACCAACATTAGTACACAAACCCAGATACATTTCACTAGGCCAATATGAGTCTCAAGAATTCAACATTAGTTTGTTTAAGGAGTGAAAAGGAGAGGGAGAAGTGATTTAAGGGTTAAGAGAAGGTAGTAAATGGAGGTAAATGTCAAACATTGATGATATCATGCCTAAAGAGGTATGGAAAGAAGATAGCGAGGTTAGGGTTTAAGCTTGTAAGCTAGAGTTTGGGGAATTGCTATTAATTTTGGTATTTTGTTTTATGATTTTATTTTTATTTTTTTGGAATATAGTTTAGGGTTTTACCCTGGATAAATTTAGCAGTAGAAGTTAGAGTTTTGTAGTATTTTTTTCCCTAGAAACAATGACCAATGCTTAATGAATTTGGGAAAATTGAGTATCTCGCTCAAGGCATCTCATGCAGAATTGGAGGAGTCGATCCGTAGGAAAAAATATATCCTCGGTTTAGAGAGGCAAGATGAAGCTCAAGAGGGACTTCCAATTACATTTTGGTCCAAGTGATCCATAGGAAACTTCATGAACAATCAAACATGCAAAAGAAAAACCCCAATATATTGTATATAAACCAAGATGACTCATAGGGAACATGTATCGATTTACATACAATGAACATAAAAGTACATACCTCAAAAGAACCCAAGAAAAATGTGCATAAGATAAACCTTAAACCAATATGAAGCTCGAAAAAGATCCCACGTTGAAGTATAAGAGGCCAAATAGGCACTAGAGTCACATAGTGATCATGAATGAATCGTAATACAAATGAAGAGTTAGGTCCTTTATTTATAAGGACCTAACTTGAAATATCCCCAGGTAGAACCCTAGTTGTAATTATGAATTGTAAACATGTTTGATAGGCTGGTGAGTTGAGTTATAATAAGGTAGAAGGCTTATGTGTTTATTAGGCCGAAGAGCCTAGATGCTAAGGCCATTAAGCCTAATTTTGTATATGTAAATACTCACATCATTAAATATAATTACATCGTCGCGTGTAGACCGACTGATCTGGATTTTATGAGCAGGACGAAATGACTACAGATTATTAACAGTTTCTTAACACAAAATAACAGAGATACAGTAAAATTGGTTTTTTATTCAATAAGTAAATAAGTTGAAACTGTAAAATGCAGTGGAAACAAGCTTGTTGGAATGGTGGCGGCTTATCTCTGAGAAGAGATGTGTCGGTTGCGCTCATTCGCTAGAAGATTATTACCATGAGGCTTTGAAGGCATTTTTACAACAAACAGGAATGCCAAAAACCCTATACATCCAAAAAACTAACCCTAGAAGATGAAGTGCCAAAAGTCATGTGGGCCCTGTCTGGGTAAGTTAGTACATCAACTTCCCAGGGTCGTAACTTTTGCATACGATCTCCGTTTTAGGCGTATGATAGCCCGTTGGAAAGGTATCGTCGAGGAGATTTATTTTGGGGGATCAATAATTCCTTTGGCTATTATTGAAAATATCAATCCCAAAAAACCTTCATTTAGGCCCTCAAAATGGCCCGGGAAGTTAAAACTGCTAAAAATAGTAAATTGTCAAAATTGCCAAAAAATTGTTTTGAGCTAGTTGGAAAAGGTGGGTGGCCACCGATATCCACCTGGATCACCAACCATGAAGAAATATTTATGGGGGACTAAGATCCACTAGGTAGGGAAAGGGAAGGGGATAATAGTCTAGGAAAAGGGGCTAAGCTAGAGGGCTTACCTCTAAGGGAATAATATTATATTATTATTTCCTAGAGGCTAAGTGTTGGGGCTCAGAAATGTCCTATTTTCATCCACCTTTCCCTTCATCATTCTTCACATTTCATCGCCCATTAACCTTTCATGACATCATTTCCATAAATACATTTGGGTTTCACTTTATTATTTTTCCACTTTATTCATTTTAGTATTAAAAAGGAATTTGTGATTAAATGTTAGAAAATTCACATGTTTTCATATATATCTTGAAAATGTGTGATCTTTCTAGTGTGTAGGAATATATGAAGTATTAATTCAAAAAGAATTCTCGAATACTTCCTCCACCATTTCAAGATTTGAGGAGATAATTCAAGCCCATTCCAAGGAGAATATCATGGAGATTTGGTTGGAATATCTTATCCAAGATATATGAGAGATATGTGTGAGGATTTGAAGGGATTATATTTTGTAATAATGGGAAATAGGTTGAGAGAAAAGTGGATCTGTAATAATGAGATGGTTATCTTATCTTCAAGGCCCTCATGTATAAAAGAGAGTGCTCTCTCTTCATGAGAATTCAGTTAGATTATGTAATTAGAATTAGAATAGTCATTAATGGTAGTCATTAGGATTTGAAAAAGAAAGGGATTCTTAGCTTTGATTCATGGTTTTGGTTTTCATGCTTTCATTATTCTGTTATGAATATTGATTTGATTATTGAATGTAAGATTGCTTCATTGGTGAGAGCTCTCATTCGTTGTTGTGACATTCAACTCTTCACTTGTTGTATCTGCTTTTCCTTCATGTAGTTCTCCATTTCTAGATTAAATTCATTTACGCAATTTCCCATTCCTAGATTAATTTCATTTACGCAACTAGATTAATTCAATTCTAAGTCGTGTGTTAGATTAATGATTCTATTTCAATCATGTATTATATTAATGATTCAATTTCAATTGTAGTTTAAACATTAGATTAGATTAGTCTCGCTTCAATCTTGCATATACTTTGCATGTGCTTCGTCAGTTTACGAACCCTGGGTTGACAAATTAGATAGTTGGGCAAGTACTACAACTCAATTAATACAACATTAGTTCAGCCCAATATAATGACTGTCGTTCCCTTGTCACGATTCATGTTCCTTTTGTTGCTCATTTGAATGGAACAATAGTCATTCATTTTGTTACGATTGTTGTCCCTTTGCAAGGGTTGCATCTCTGGAGGATGGGTATTGAAAATGGAAGGTAAGAACCTACGTAGGCGACAAGTAAAACGCTTGTGTCAGCGCCTACCTTTGGATGATGCATAGAGGTTATATTTTAGGACATATTTAGAGCCCAACACTAAGGTTTGGACATAACCTATGTTTTCCCAGGTTCCTATGGGAAGGGAATGAATGTTAAGTGGAGCTCATGCAGCTTCAGGAAGACATGTGTAAGCCTAGGCGCATGCATTTTTAGGTGGGAAAGTCAGTTCATTGGGATTCCCTCGCCATGGTGGGAAGACTCCCAACACTTGCACACAAGCAGACAAGGAGAGATCCTTCATGTATCCAACTTTTGTTTTCTCATTTTTTTCACCTCTAGAACTTGGGGGGGGAACCGGCACACCGTGTTATGAAGTTAACATTTTTTTCCTGTGAAGCACAACATGACTGCGTAGTGTCTGAGCCAGATTGCACCTTAGACATTTTTTGTTGCTACCCACGTCCTCTCTGGACCGGTGTGGCTTGATTCCATTGCCAAATCCCATCCCCAATTTTGTTGTTGTGGTTACCGTCTGGACTTAGGAGCTGGATAGAAGAAGCGGGTTGTCAGGAATGCGAGCAACTCTCTCCATGTGAGAGAGTATGTTGAGGAAGTGATCTCTCCTCGAGTAAGTACAATAGCAGCTACAGAGCTCTGAGAATTTTTTATCCAACTTGTTTTTGAAGCCTTGAAAAGGTAGGTGTAGCAACTAATGGACTGTGTGATAGTGAAGGTGTACACTCCTCAGGTGGAACATGCATGTGGGGAATTAGAGTTTGTGAGTTGTGGTAATAACTGGATCCTTGGAGGAATCCCTTCCTATTGAACTGTGAAACTTCTTTGTGGACCTTGCCTAGCCTAGGAATCCCTTTCCCGATGGATTTTAGTCCCATCTCAGGGGTGACCCACTGCTGAGAGTGATGAGAAGCATGGTCTATGGCTGGGAGGTTCGTGGAAGGTTTGCACACAGTTGGTGTACTTCAATTAAAATATAAGTGTCACTTTTATGTTCATTTACATGCTATGTAAGTGTACATGTGATATAATTGATGACTAATGACTGGATATATTGTATATGGTGTATGTGTAGGATTAATGTTATTTCCGCATTAATCTGTGTATTATTAGAATATGTCATTATTGGCACAAGGGAAAAACCCAGGGTTCAATGCTCAAGAGCACACCAACAAAGCCCTAACTATCGGCCCTTTCAGCAACACCTGCGAAGAATATGATGTCTCACCCGAGGTAGAGGCAGGGGTGGTTGCAGGACTTAGATGTCTGCAACCTTATCTAGGACACAGATCTGTGATTATAGCACTTAGAAATTATCTAGCAAGGTGTATCTATCAATATTCAACCCTTATAGTATTTCACAGATAGCACAGAGCATCACAGTATATACTTAGATTCAAGAAGACTTAGCACTTAGATATAGCAAGATAGATTGGATTCACCAGTGCAAACACTAAGCATCTTATATATCAGATCTAACATTCATTCCTATCTGAGAAGCACAAAGCATAACTAAATCTTCTTAATCACATCAAGCACTTAGCCAATAAGAAGATAAACACATTAGGTCAAAGAAAAGAGAACAATACACACAGTTACCATGGTTCACCCCCACCCTGGGGCTACATCCGCAAAGTCTTCTTATTTATACTATCTCGGTCAAGTGGTTACAACACAGAGCTTTAATGACCCTTACTTCACATAGGACATAAGATCTGCGCAGCTCGCTAGATCCTTCTTCCTTGCACTTCAGCACAAAACTACAACAACTTTCACTTAGCTTTTCAAACTCCTTACAATCATGCACAGAGCACTTGCAATATACATCCGATCACACAAATCCAGTTACTAGCACTAAGCCTTTAGCTATACATCACATAGATGTACTACTCCTCCTTTCTTACATTTCCTAAGTATCTATTTATAGATTACAAAATGGGCCTAAGCATGGGTAAACCCATGGTCCGACATCCCTTTCCTGTTACATTAACCCAAAACCCTAAAGGGTCCCAAAAATAGGTTTTACTTCCCTAATTTCCACTTCGCGTTGCGCTCCATATTTGGCTAGTTGTCACAGTCACAAAAATGGTCAAATATGACCAAGTATTCTTCAAAAATTGATCAAGGTCCAATAGGCCCACAACACTCACCTGTGACTCATCCTAAGTCACTCTGGTCTGATCAATTTTGCCTCGAATGCCTTGAGCTTGGCTCGAGCTACTTTGACCTATTGCAATGCGACAGCCTCTTGCTCAGTGAATTTCTGGATCACTGTGTCATTGAGCGGTCCTTCTAGGCGTTATTCTGCAGTGATGACAATCTGTTCGAGTTCAGCTCCCTAGCTTTCAAGTTCAGCAAATAGTTGGCATGTTGTTGGCCCTTGACCTAGTATTGAAGAATACTTGGTCATATTTGACCATTTTTGGGACTGCGACAGCTTGCCAAAGATGGAGCGCAATGCGAAGCGAAAATTAGGGAAACTAGACCTATTTTTCAGTCCCTTTAGGGTTTTGGTTTGATGTAATGGGAAAGTGATGTTGGCCCGTGGGATTACCCATGCTTAAGCCCATTTTGTAATCTATAAATAGATACTTAGGCAATGTAAGTAGTAGACGGTAGTGCATCTATGTGATGTATAGCTAAAGGCTTAGTGCTAGTAACTGGATCTATGTGATTGGATGTATATTTCAAGTGCTCTATGCATGATTGTAAGGAGTTTGAAAAGATAAGTGCAATTTGTTGTAGTTTTGTGCTGAAGTGAAAGGAAGAAGGATCTAGTGAGCTGCAAAGATATTTTGTCCTGTGCGAAGTAAGGGTCATTGAAGCTTTGTGTTGTAACCGCTTGACCAAGATAATATAAAGAAGAAGACTTTGTGGATGTAGCCCTAGGGTGGGGGTGAACCACGGCAACTGTTTGTATTGTGCTATGTGCTTTAACCTAATGTGTTTATCTCCTTCTTGGCTAAGTGCTTGATGTGATTAAGTAGATTTAGTTATGCTTTGTGCTTATGAAATAGGAATGAATGTTAGATCTAATATATAAGATGCTTAGTGTCTGATCTGATGAATCCAATCTATCTTGTTGTATATAAGTGCTAAGTCTTTTTGAATTTAAGTATATACTGCGATGATTTGTTCTATCTGTGAAGTGTTGTAAGGGTTGAATATTGATAGATAAACCTTGCTAGATAATTGTTAAGTGCTATAATCATAGATCTATGTCCCAGTTAAGGTTGCAGACATCTGAGTCCTATAATCACCCTTGCCTCTACCTCAGGTGAGACTTCATCTGCTTCGCAGGTGTTGCCAAAAGGGTTGATAGTTAGGGTTTTGTTGGTGCGCTCTTGAGTGTTGAACATCAGGTCTTCCCCTGTGCCAACAAATGGCTCTGTTGTCGAGACCTGAAACTCTGATTGCTGGGAACTAAAGAAGAAAAATCTTTGTGCAAAATAAGCTCTGTACATAGATCTATTGCCCTAGTGCACAGTATTCTACTTGACCTGTGAAGCTTTGTACCGAGAAAGAAAGGTCAGATCTAAAGGAAAGAGGTCAGATCTACAAGAAAAGAGGTTGATACTGAAGAAAAGAAGTGAGATCTAAACACTTGTGCCCTAAGAAAGAAATTTCTATAGAAAAGAGGTAAGATCTGTAAGCTCTAGCCTCTAGTAAAGGTAAGAATAGTTCAAGTTTTAGATCTGAAATCTTTGTTCCCTGTGGAAGCAAATAAGTGAAAATTTTTACTTCTAACATATGGATTTAGGTATGCTTGATTGTCTTAGCTTAAAATCTAGAGCATTGTTAGTTAAAAGAAAGTTTGATATGAATAGAAATAGTGAAAAATATGTTATACATATGCATAGAAAGATTTTTTGGACTAACCAATGGATGCAGGACCCTAGAAAGAAACTTTTGCAGGCTAGCCCTTATGATCCTAGCACGCAGTACAAAAATAGTTGGGGATCATTGAAGAGAAAGAGAGGATTAATTCTTTGCTACAATTGCAGAAGACCAGGACATCTTACTAAGGAATGCCCTGGGAGAAACCCTAGTTGCCTCTTTTGTAGAGCTATGGACCATGAAGTATTGGATTGCCCTAGAATGATTTCTAGACTTGAAAAGCTTAATATGGAACAAGCAAACTCTCAACAAGATCAAGAGATGAAAATTATAGAAGAACCCTAGAAAGAATCAGAGATCATGTTACTGAAAATAAAAGAAACCCTAGATGACCATAAGGATGTCATTTTGTCAGAGATATTCAAAGAAAAGGAGAAAATCGAAGTAAGAATAGGAGACTTTGACATTGACTATGCTCTGGATGAGGAACACCAATGAATATTATGACAAAAAGCACTTGGGAAACCCTAGGAAGGCTTTCTCTGGTCCCCTCACTAGGAACCATCGGATTGTTTAAAGGAAAAATGGTAACCCTATGTGGAAAAATTACCCAGATAGCTATGAGTACCCATGGAACGCCCCATTTCCATCTTTTTTAGGTAGGATCTGGATTGAAAAAGAACAAATCTAGCGAACAGAAGAAAAGGACACTCTAGAACTGAAGAATCAAGACCTCATGGAATTTATGTCTAGAAGGATCTCCTACTTGATGAAAGAACAAGAGGACAGGCCTAAGCCATTGAACACCAGGGACTTGGGTATCGAAGTTATAAGATCATTAGAGGAACCACAGAAGACTGAAATACCTAATCCATATGATGAAGGAGTATTACCTTTGGATCTGAAGAAAAAACCTACGCAGCGCGAAGTGACTATGTCAAGAGAAGATAAGAATCAGAATGGAAAAAGGATGACCAAGATGAAGCTTATTGGGAAAAAGGCTAGGAAGCTAAGTAAAAAGAGGGTCAAAATCAGAAAGTTACAAAAGACTCCAGAGGAAACTTCGCAGATGGAAAAATCACAGGAATCGAGCTTCGTCGGGATATCAGAACAGCGACCTATGGCACTTCGCCATGGCACAGAAATATAGCCATTGGAAGCCAATATAACCATTCAACTTCCACTCTGAATGGGTCGAAACACCTTTATGGCTCACCACTAGATTGATATACCATGCCATATGGACAGAACATCAGTTAATGCAGCCTCTTATCCGTTGCAAGCCGACCATTGCTAAGTTTCCCTACTTAGTTCGTCGCACCACGCATCAAAAATACTTTTGCTAAAAGAGAATTTGAGCCCAAAATTTGAGATTACTTCACCCTGCGATCATTGCCTTGTTCCCATATTGTTCATCATAGTCTCTGAATTCGTTTTCACACCTGAGCTAGTGGACCCAAGCTTGTATGTCGGACGAGCTAAGCGTTGTTGAGAAATTAGTTGAAAAAATTTTGATTGACTTAATGGCTAAGAGAGTCATGTCAGAAAGAAGGATGTATGCAGGCATGCAAGCATCATCAACAGGAGGAGTCCAAGATTCTCCCTCCACTACTCGTGGAGCAAGACCTTCCAAAACCACGACCGAGACAAGAATAAAGAAGAGAGACGATATTGCAAATACCAAGTTGATCCCACGCATTCTGTCAGTTTACATACCCCCTTTCAGCGGCAAGATTAACCAAAATAGTGTACCCGGAGACTTTGAGTACACCTTGATCACCACATATCTTCCGAAAGTAAGTGCTAACCAGGATAAGCTCGCAGCACTGAAATTTAATGATTTTAACCTTGGAGATCGCAAAACCTACAACATGTTAGCTCCGCACAAGTACTTAACCAAGACCAAAGGAAGAAATCCTAATATTGTCTCACAGTCCTAGACCCAGAACCTCACGCATTCCACACTGCTCAATGTAATGAAGATCCCTCACTTCGTCATAAACCAGGAAGTCAACGCATGTGTCAAGTTGTTGTTGTCTTGCTACCATGGCAGATACTTATGGTTAGACCGCCACATCACTATGGATATGACTCTGATCAATTGGATCATAGGGATTAGCATACAAGGCCTTGAACCAAAAGACTTTTACCCAGGAAATACCTCAAATCGAGCATTAGCATAGTGGATAAAAGAAACTTATGGCGATGTAGAGAAGGGTACGCAAGGCTACAAGGTAGCCTCTATCCAGACTGGCGTAGTGCGCCTTGCCTGTCATTTGATCATGGACAAGTTATTTCGTAATAATAGACCAACACAAGTGACTCGCTTCGTAGTTGACCTCGCAAGGAAGTGCACTGAGGGATTACAGATGAATTGAGCACAGTATCTTGTAAACCAATTAGAGCTAGATTGCAGATGAGTGCAAGACCAAAGGTATGAGTTCCACTTTAGTTGGTTACTCATACTCATCGCTTTCATCACTTGGGAACTTCCATAGGCAACTACTTTTTCAGAGATCGAACCTTTCGAACCACTAGCCGCAAAGTTTTGTACGATGTGGTACTCCAACAACATGAACAAGCAGTAGCAGTCCAATGTCGTCTTCCACGCCTATTTCAACCAACTAAAGAATGCAATTCAGTCTACACCACGAATCACCCCAAACGTACTTCATAGGTTTAGACCTTTGATGAAATTCAGTGTGGACCGCCAATTCACCTATATTACAGTGTGCAGTGATGAGCATAAATAATAGCTCCAATCCTACTACAAGCTGACAGAAGATGACTTGGAGGAGATTACCAAGGAATGGTTGGTGGACCTCCTTGTTGCAGCGGACCCCGCAGACATGTCCGATGAGGAAAGCCCTGAAGCTATGTCGGATACACCTGCGCCAAGCAAGACTAAGAAGGATGAAGAAGTTGAAGATATACCTAGCATGTCCACGAAGACTACTTTGATCTCACCTACACAGGGAGGTGATGGTGACATGCTAGGCAGCACATAAGTTGAGAAAAATCGAGGCGAGGTTACTCCACCTAGAGAGAAGGAGGATCCCTCCATGAAAAGAAATATTACTCCACCAAAACCTTCCTCCCGAAAGAAATCTAAGGCCACATGGACCATGCTTAAAACTACCCTTACCCTGGATGACTTCGACTTATTAATTTCTGCGTTGAATGATGTTTCACTAGAGCTCGCAGAAAATCAAGAAGAAAAGCAGGAGGAGATATTCAACCAAATCAAGGGAGAACTCCAAGAAGTGTAGTAGGAACTCCAATCCATCCGAGCAGTTTCTACAGTTCCCTTGATAAGAGAAACATCAGGAATAGGTGATGAGCCCACTCATCTACACTAGTTCGCTGATCAAGTCAAAGATCGCCTTCGACGAGCTCAAGAAGAGACACCAGGAGCCACCCATCCTTTGATGCAAGTACAGAAATCACTTCTAGAACAACGAAGTGAGGCAGAACGGGGAAACCTTGCCCTAAAAGCAAAGTGGGACGAGGAAAAGGCACAGTTGCTAGGAGAGAAACTTGAAGTACAGAAAAGGGTTCACAAATCACTTCACTCTGTGACGGTCATAGAAGTGAAGATGGAAGACCGTCTCCCATAGAAAGTGACCCAACTGGAAGAAGTAATCCAGTAACTCCAACAGTGCATCACAGATATGGAGCTCTGCACTATGCCCGAAACCCCCCAAGAAATAAGAGATCTAAGAGAGGTCACTGCTCGAAGCACAGTTGGTCGATTAAAAACCTTTTCCCTGGAATGCAAGCAGTTGAGCGCTAGAAGCGCTCAAAATTATGAAACCCTCACAGAGAATCCAGAATTGCATAAATTAGAGGCACAGCTCCAAGAAGAAAAGTAGCATGCATACATGCTACAGGCACAGATAAAGACTTTGACCCCAGTCAAAAGAATGAAGAGGTTCGAAGAACAACTCACAGCCCAACAATAGGTACATACGTTGCAAAGTAAAGTGATAGAAGTTTCCCAACAACTTCATCCAATCCAAGAAAAGGCATGCCAGCTGTTTGTTGAAATTGAAATCCAGTGAGCTAAACTCAAACTGGTTGTCATCACTGCAGAACAACGTCTGGAAGGACCGCTCAATGAAACAGTGATCCAGGAATTCACTGAGCAAGAGGTTGTCGCACTGCAACAAGTCGAAGCAACTCGAGGCATTCGAGGCAGAATTGATCAGACCTGAGTGAATCGGGATGAGTCAGAGGTGAGTGTTGGGGGCATGTTGGTCCTTGACAAAGTTTTGAAGAATACTTGGTCATATTTGACCATTTTTGGGACTACAATAGCTTGCCAAAGATGGAGCACAATGCGAAGAAAAAATTAGGGAAACTAGACCTATTTTTGGGTCCCTTTAAGGTTTTGGGTTGATGTAATGGGAAAGGGATGTCGGCTCATGGGTTTACCCACGCTTAGGCCCATTTTGTAATCTATAAATAGATACTTAGGCAATGTAAGTAGTAGATGGTAGTACATCTATGTGATGTATAGCTAAAGGCTTAGTGCTAGTAACTGGATTTGTGTGATTAGATGTATATTGCAAGTGCTCTGTGCATAATTGTAAGGAGTTTAAAAAGATAAGTGCAAGTTGTTGTAGTTTTGTGTTGAATTGCAAGGAAAAAGGATCTAGCAAGCTGCACAGATCTTGTGTCCTATGTGAAGTAAGGGTCATTGAATCTCTGTGTTGTAGCCGCTTGACTGAGATAATATAAAGAAGAAGACTTTGTGGACGTAGCCCCAGGGTGGGGGTGAACCACGACAACTGTGTGTATTGTGCCCTGTGATTTGACCTAAGGTTTTTATCTCCTTCTTGGCTAAGTACGTGATGTGATTAAGTAGATTTAGTTATGCTTTGTGCTTTTGAAATAGGGATGAATATTAGATCTGATATACAAGATGCTTAGTGTCTGATATGATGAATCCAATCTATCTTGTTGTATCTAAGTGATAAGTCTTATTGAATCTAAGTATATACTGCGATGCTCTGTGTTATCTATGAAGTGTTGTAAGGGTTGAATATTGTCAGATAAACCTTGCTAGATAATTGTTAAGTGCTATAATCGTAGATCTGTGTCCCAACTAAGGTTGCAAACATCTGAGTCCTACAACCACCCCTGCTTCTACCTCGAGTGAGACTTCATCTGCTTCACAGGTGTTTCCAAAAGGGCTAGTAGTTAGGGTCTTGTTGGTGTGTTCTTGAGCGTTGAACCCTGGGTCTAACCCTATGCCAACACATGTCTTTTCTTGGATTGGCTGAAGTTGTTGGGAAACTTCCATCACTTTACTTTGCAGTGTATGTACCTATTGTTTGGTTGTGCGTTGTTCTGCAAACCTCTTCATTTTTTCAACTGGGGTCAAAGTCTTTATCTGCGCCTGTAGTATGTTTGCATGTTGCTTTGCCTCTTGGAGTTGTGCCTCTAATGTCTGCAATTTTGGATTCTCTACGAGGGTTTCATAAGTCTGGGCGCTTCTAGCACTCAGCTGCTTGCATTCCAGGGCAAAGGTTTTTAATCAGCCAACTGCGCTTCGAGTAGTGGCCTCTCTTAGATCTCTTATTTCTTGGGGGGTCTCAGGAACTGTGCGAAGCTCCAGATCTGTGATGCGCTATTGTAGTTGCTATATTACTTCTTCCAATTGGCTCACCTGCTATGGGAGATGATCTTCCATCTTCACTCCTATGATCGTCACAAAGTGAAGTGCTTTGTGAACCCTTTCCTGTACTTCAAGTTTCTCTTCTAGCAACTATTCCTTTTCCTCATCCCACTTTGTGTTCAGGGAAATATTTTCCCATTCTTCCTCACTCTGTTGTTCTAGAAGTGATTTATGTTCTTGCATCAAAGCCTGGGTGGCTCATATTGTGTCTTCTTGAGCTCATCGAAGGTGAGCTTCGACTTGATCAACGATCTGGTGTAGATGAGTGGGCTCATCGCCTGTTCCTAATGTTCCGCTTATCAAGGGCATTGTAGAAACTGCTCAGATGGACTGGAGTGTCTGCTTCACTTATTAGAGTTCTCCCTTGATTCAGTTGAATATCTACTCTTGCTTTGCTTCTTTCTTTTCTGAGAGCTCTAGTGAAACATCATTCAGTGCAACAATTAAGAATTCAAAGTCATCCAGGGTAAGGGTAGTTTTAAGCGTGGTCCAGGTGGCCTTAGCTTTCTTTCAAGATGAAGGTTTTGGTGGTGTAATATTTCTTTTCATGGAGGGATCCTCCTCCTCTCTAGGTGGAGTAACCTCGCCTCTATTTTTCTCAACTTATGTGTCGCCTAGCATGTCACCATCACCTCCATATGCAGGTGAGATCAAAGTAGTCTTCGTGGACGTGCTATGGATATATTCAACTTCCTCATCCTTCTTAGTATTGCTTGGCCCAAGTGTATCCGGCATAGCTTCAGGGCTTTCCTCATCGGACATGTTTGTGGGGTCCACTAGAACAAAGAGGTCTACTAACCATTCCTTGGTAATCTCCTCCAAGTCATCTTTTGCCAGCTTGTAGTAGGATCGGAGTTGTTGTTTATGCTCATCACCACGCATTGTAATATAGGTGAAGTGGCAGTGTGCACTAAATTTCATCAAAGGTCTAAACCTATAAAGTATGTTTCGGGTGATTCGTGGTGTAGACTGAATTGCATTCTTTAGTTGGTTGAAATAGGTGTGGAAGACAGCATTTGACTTCCACTGCTTGTTCATGTCACTGGAGTACCACAACGTATAAAACTTCATGGCTAGTGGTTTGAAAGGTTCGATCTCCGAAAGATTGGCTCCCTCTGGAAGTTCCCAAGAAATGAAAGTGATGAGTATGAGCAACGAACTAAAGTGGAACTCATACCCTTGGTCTTGCACTCTCTACAATCCATCTCTAACTGGTTTACAAGATATTGTGCCCAATTCATCTATAGTCCCTTGGCGCACTTCCCTATGAGGTCAACTACGAAGTGAGTCACCTGTGTTGGTCTGTTCTTATGAACTAAATTGCCCACGATCAACTAACAGGAAAGGCACACTGCACCACTCTGGATAGATGCTACCTTGTAGCCTCGCATACCCTTCTCTAGATCGCCATAAGTTTCTTTTATCCATTGTGTTAGTGCTCGGTCTGAGGTCCTTCCTGGGTAAAATTCATGTGGGTTAGGGCCTTGCATGCTAATCCCTATGATCCGATTGATCAAAGTTGGATCCACAATGATGCGGTAGTCCAACCATAAGTATCCATCGTGGTAGCAAGACAGCAACAACTTGACACATACATTGACTTCCTGGTGTCTGCTAAAGTGAGGGATCTTCATTACATTGAGCAGTGTGGATTGTGCGAGGTTTTGGGTCCAGGAATGCGAGACAAACTTAGGATTTCTTTCTTTGGTCTTGGTTAAGTGCTTGTGCGGAGATAACATGTTGTAGGTTTTGCGATCTCCAAGGTTAAAATCATTAAATTTCAATGTTGTGAGCTTATCCTGGTCAACACGTACTACGCGCACCCCTTTCAGAAGATACACGATGATCAAGGTGTACTCAAAGACTTTGGGTACACTGTCGCAGTTAATCTTGCCACTCAAAGGTGGTATGTAAACCGACAAAATGTGTGGGATCATCTTGGCATTTGCAATATCGTCTCTATGCTTTGTTCTTGTCTCGCTCATGGTTCTGGAAGGTCCTGTTCTGCGAGCAATGGAGCGAGAAGCTTTGAATCCTCCTGTTGATGATGCTTTCACACCTACAGACATCCTTCTTTCTGACATGATTCTCTCATCCATTAAGTCAATCAAAACTTCTTCAACTACTTTCTCAAAAGCGTTGAGCTCGTCCGACATACAAGCTTGGGTCCACTAGCTCAGGTGTGAAAATGAATTTAGAGACTACGATGAACAGTATGGGAACAAGGCAATGATTGCAGGGTGAAGTAATCTCAAGTTTCAGGCTCAAATTCTCATTTAGAAAAAGTATTTTCGATGCGTGGTGCGACGAACTAAGTAGGGAAACTTAGCAACAGTCGGCTTGCAATGGATAATAGGTTGCATTTGTCCATATGGCGCAGTCTAACGGTCTAGTGGTGAGCCATAAAGGAATTTCGACCCATTCGGAGTGAAATTTGAACGGTTATATTGGCTTCCAACGGCTATATATTTGTGCCATGGCGAAGTGCCATAGGTCGTTGTTTTGATATCCTGGTGAAGCTCGATTCTTGTGATTTTTTCTTCTGTGAAATTTCCTCTGGAGTCTTCTATAACTTTCTGATTTTAGCCCTCCTCTTACTTAGCTTCCTAGATTTTTTCCCAGTAAGCTTCATCTTGGTCATCCTTTTTCCATTTTGATTCTTATCTTCTCTTGATATAGTCACTTCCTGCTGCTTAGGTTCTTTCTTCAGATCCAAAGGTAATATTCATTCATCATATGGATTAGGTATTTCAGTATTTTGTGGTTCCTCTAATGCTCCTATAACTTCAATACCCAAGTCCTTGGTGTTCAATGGCTTAGTTTTCTCCTCTTGTTCTTTCATCAAGTAGGAGATCCTTCTAGACATAAATTCCATGAGTTCTTGCTTCTTCTGTTCTAGAGTGTCCTTTTCTTCTGTTCACCGGATCTAGTATTTTTCAATCCAGATCCTGCCTAACAAAGTTGGAAATGGGGCGTGGTCCTCAATAAATTTAATAACTTTGAATTCTTCCTCTGTCGAAGTTCCATGGGTACTCATAACTATCTGGGTAACTCTGCCACATAGGGTTACTATTTTTCCTTTAAACAATTCGATGGTTCCTAGGGAAGGGACCAGAGAAAGCCTTCCTAGGGCTTCCCAAGTGATTTCTATCATAATATTCATTGGCGTTCCCTCATCCAGATCACAGTCAATGTCGAAGAGTGCACCAAAAAAACCCTAACTACCGGACCTTTCGGCAACACCTGTGAAGCAGATGAAGTCTCACCCGAGGTAGAGGAAGGGGTGGTTGTAGGACTCAGATGTATGCAACCTTAGCTAGGACACAGATCTGTGATTATAGCACTTAGCAATTATCTAGCAAGGTTTATCTATCAATACTCAACCCTTACAACATTTCGCAGATAGCACAGAGCATCGTAGTATATACTTAGATTCAAGAAGACTTAGCACTTAGATACAACAAGATAGATTGGATTCACTAGATCATACACTAAGCATATTATATATCAGATATAACATTCATTCCTATCTTAGAAGCACAAAGAATAACTAAATATACTTAATCACATCAAGAACTTAGCCAAGAAGGAGATAAACACATTAGGTCAAAGCACAGATCACAGACCACCCTGGGGCTATTTCCACAAAGTCTTCTTCTTTATATTATCTCGGTCAAGTGGTTACAGCACAGAGCTTTAATGACCCTTACTTCGCACAAGACAAAATATCTACGCAGCTCGCTAGATCCTTCTTCCTTGCACTTCAACACAAAACTACAACAACTTGCACTTAGATTTTCAAACTCCTTACAATCATGCATAGAGCACTTGCAATATACATCCGATCACAAAAATCCAGTTACTAGCACTAAGTCTTTAGCTATACATCACATAGATGTACTACTCCTCCTTTCTTACATTGCCTAGGTATCTATTTATAGATTACAAAATGGGCCTAAGCGTGGGTAAACCCATGGGTCAACATCCCTTTCCTATTACATTAACCCAAAACCCTAAAGGGTCCCAAAAATAGGTTTTGCTTCCCTACTTTCCGCTTTGTGTTGCGCTCCATCTTTGAATAGTTGTCGCAGTCCCAAAAACGGTCAACTATGACCAATTATTCTTCAAAACTTGGTCAAGGGCCAACAGTCATCTTTATATGGTTATATATAGGTAGATGATAATTGTCATTTCTATGTTTATATGGATGTGTATGATGTTTCTGCAAGTGATTCTCTATGTGGCATAGCCCAGTAGATTAAGGTTGGGGCCGTTACAGAATGGTATCAAAGCATGAAAGTTTATTTTGGTGGCATGGCCCAACCTGTTGTCTATGGTTGGGGATGCACAAATTCACATCAGGGCCATGGTTTCAACACTGAGCTTGGATGGGCCAGGAAAGTAGAATTTGAAGAAAAGGTTTTGGAAAGGAATTGTTGTCGAAATGGACAAAATTGAATTTCAGAGCCCAGTTTTCGACATTGAGCCTGAATTGGACCATATAATTGGTTATGGAATCAAAAGATCAGAGCAAATTGTTGTCGAGAGGGACAAAATTTTAATTTCAGAGCGTCCCAGAGTGCCAAGAGAACACATTGGCCATGTTTGGAAGCTCAGGAGGTATAGCGGTTCAAGAAAGACAACAAAGAAAAGAGACTACAATAACCGTGGGATTGGAACCACAAGGTTTGAAGTTGGGTCGTAAGATCTACGCAAGGGAAAGGCCAAGGTTTTCCAGCTGTCAGATATGGAAAATGTGCATGAGAGTTAACCTCCAAAGTCCTTAGGAATTCGTAACTTCGGTGAAGTTTATGAGTTAGAGATCCAAAGGGGACGAAGCATCAAAGCTCTGAAGTTTCGGAATGGATCTACACCGCAGATCTAGAGAGAAGTTCTTGACTGTTGGATCGGTCGAAGATAGATCAGAACCATTAGATCAATCCAAGAGAAAGAGGTAAGGCCCAGTGGTGAAAAATAGATCTCATTCGTCAGATATGCATGCAAGTGATTATGAGTCGTATATCTCACAACAGTTCGAGAGTTCATCGTTCAGGAGAAACAAAGTATGCTATTGTGAAAACTCTTGAATCCCAAAGTCCCAAAGTCTGGAGTTAATCAGGACCGTTCATAAAAAAAGGGGCACATGTCGACAGATCAACGTATTCAAGAGTTCGTCGTTCGGGAGAAACAAATTATGCTGAGGTGAAAAATCTTGAAGTCCCGAAGTCTTGAATTCCAAAGTTGATCTAGACCGTCCATAAAAAGGGATGCATGTCAGAAGATCATCTTGTTCGGGAGTTCAGCATTTAGGAGAATTGGAGTGTGCTAGTGTGAAAATTCCTAAAGCCCAAAGTATCAAAGCCAAAGAATAGAAGTGGTGTGGCATGATGACGTCTCCAGTGGTGATGTGAACCCTTCCTAGGCATGCCACGTGACACCACCTTAATTTTTTATAGTTGTACCATGAATACCCCGGAAATTAAAGAAGTTTGGGAGTTCGACATTCAGGAGAATTGGAGTGTGTTAGTGTGGAATCTCTCGAAGCCTAAAGTCCCGAAGCCAAAGAGTTGAAGTGATGTGGCATGCTAATGTCACCAATGATGATGTGGACACATGGGATATGTGCCATGTTTCAATGAGTTAAGAACCTTTGGAATATAGAAACGTCAGTTAGAACGTGACACATGTCACCCGTCATATTGGGCCACATGTCTGCTTCTAGTATTCTTCCACGTGGCACTCTTATTTAGCATGGTTAGTGGGGGACCTGATGGTCACAGGGGATGTGTGGCGTTAGATCCCAAGGTCCAGAGACTTGACACTCCAGAAGAAATGGTTCGTGATGGAATGGGAGGAATAAATCCCCAAAGTTTTTTAGCACTGAAATAACGTAATGTGATGATGTCCCGGGGGTGACGTGGAAGTATTCGAAGATTCACAGTTCGGGATTTTTGGGGTGTGCAGATGTGAAATCCTATGAAGTCCCAGAACCCGAAAGCTTCTAAGTCTCAAAGACCAGAGGGTCAGATTTAATCTCGACCATTGATCGGGAGAAGGTACATGGCATAGATGCAGAAGTTCAAAGACTTGGTACTCTGGAAGGTTTCAGAGTGTGTACAGTCCAGAACTCCCGAAGACCAAAGTCCTGGAGTTTATCATGGTCATTGGTTAGAAGGAAGGCTCAGTCCGTTGATTTGTTGTTTGTGAGTTCGTCGGCCTGGGACTCCGATGGACTTGTAGATCAATGCTTCGAAAACTACCGGAGTCGGAGTTCTGTAATAGATATTTGTCTTTGGATGCTAAGAATTCGTGGACCATCGATCCACCATTCTTCGTGATTTCTCCAAATTTGGCACTCCCAGGAATTAGAGGTTTGGAGTTGTGAGAACCCCTGAAGCCTGAATTTCTGGAGCCCCAAGGTCCCAAATCTTCAGATAAGCACCTATCAGACTAGCACTTGGTCACAACCGATGGTCACATGAGATTAGGGGCCAAAGAAAGAGGGCCAATGCCTAGATTTTTTTTTTAGAACAGACAATGGCCTAGAGATAGAGCCCGTGGGGTCCATGATTGAATATACCTACATCAAAAGAAGTAAAGAAGGTATGTAAACCTGAAGAGAGGATCCAACAAGGATCCAAGAGCCAATTCAACTGTGTGAAATAAAAATAGTTGTACAAAGATCTCCTTCCAGAAAGAACCATTGTGAAAACAGTTATAACTTTTTGCTCAGGATTCTGAATTGAGAAAGGAGGCATATGTACATCCTTACAGTATGTTAGAGATTGGCTAGGCAAGTCAAGTTTGAGGCTAAATGGAAAACAGAAGAAAAGAGTACAAGAAAACCTCAAGTACTAAAGTATTCAGTCAGGAAAGGGCTGAAGGAGTTCAGTTACGAAGAGTAATTGGATATTGAAGATCCAAAGTCTATAAGACAACATGTTTGGAATTATAATTCATCCAAATATGAGTTAGGATAGTAGGATCCAGGGAATAAATGAAAGTTGAAGGTTAATAGTTGGGTATTGGCTATAAGTGCAAAGGGAGGCCAATGGTGATTGGCTAGAAAGTTCTCAGGATAAAAATAATCATGTACAGTGGCTACAATGAGAGCACAAGAAGATTCAGGAATCTGGGAAGAACTAAATACTTTTGTGATCAACGAGAAAAAAATTTATAGGGAGAAAGAAATTGTTGCAATTTATGTGGCAACAAGTATGTTATGGCTTGTTAGGACAACTGAAGAAAAAAATGCTCGCATGTTTGCAAAGTGTTGTTGATGATGTTGCATATGGAAGGAAGAAACATAAATCTAAAGTGTTGGTTATAAGTATGATAAAAGAAGCATGAAAGATTCTATTGTCATCAGTTAATCATGTAACATCAAATTTGTTTAATGGCATCTATCTAGGTAAGTATTCTCTTTTGAAATTATGCTACATAATTGCCAAAGGGAAATTCAAGTAAGAATTTTCCCCGATTGAATTTTTATGATACACATGATAGTATTATTTGAATGTATTGACATGAATAAGATACCACTAGATGTGGTAAAGGCTAGAGGCATGTCATAGTTATCAAAGCTTTTTAACTTTTGAATGCAAACACTGACATAGTAGAATGTCATGTTAATTTGGTTATGAGATAATAACCAAAGAAATAAAAGATAAGAACTTGATATAGGAATGAATGCCAGTAAATCTAGTCATGTATGAGACCAAGACATGGTTGGATATGAAAAAGTATGGATATGGAAAGGTTATGAACCACACAGGTACTAAAATCTTCCTACCTTTAAATAAAAATTGGACTGTAACATTTTTTCTAACACTAATGAACACCACAGAATTATATTCTTGGTGTAGTGTTTGGGTCGAAAAGGAAGGCATCCAATTAATTGGGAGAACAATAGGATGCGTGTGGGGAATGTGTCAGGACATTCGACAGAATTCCAACTTATGGATGTTGAGATACATGACTGAGATAAAGAGCATTATGTAATTCAATGCAAGATGCATTGAATAAATATGCATTGAGAATTGCACTCGTGCATAGTAAGTGATAGAATTGTATACTTGAATACATTTGTTGAATGTGTTTTGTAAGTATATGCATATATATTATTGCATGGAAATAATTTTTACTACCAATTGTAATGTTTTTAACTCATGAAGTTAAGGACATTTCAGGATTTGTTATATATTGCAACATAAAAGTTGCAAGTCAAGTAGTCACGTAAGCATTGACTACAGAAAATTTTTATGTTCAAAACAAAAACAAAGAGAAGTAATGAACTTACAGATATTAATTATGAACATGCATATGCATAGAATTATGAGTCATTCTATTTTATTAAATTGTTTGGTAATTATGATTGAATTTCTAGGTGTGGACAATTCTAAGATCATTGCATATGGTTTTGTACATATTACAATTGAATTCTGATGTACAGGAAATACTGACAATTGTTGGTTGTATGCAAGAGGAAGCATTTCAGGAAAAATGGTATGCAGTTTGGTTCTTGTGGAAAACCACCAGGAAGGTTGCACCCCTAATATGGAAACAACCAAGAAGAATTATGAAATAGATTATCATGTTTTGTGGAAAAGTTGAATTCCCTTTTTAACTAAGTTTGAGTTCCTAAATGAATTCTTTTATGTTTTCTCATGATAACTGCATGTGGGTGATGTAGATGAAATGATATTGATTAAAGTTGGAATGTTGACTACAAAGAGTAGCTCTAGGAAGATGTTTATTGGAGACAACAGATCTTACCCTGTGGATCTGGGTGTGTGTACACTTCTCCTTGGTTTTCCTTGGAGAAGGATGGAGCCATGGAGAGAGAAGTGTGGGGATAGGTTCCTCGGTATGAGGCCTGGAGGGTACCTGGAGACCTCTAAGGGCAGTTGGAACTCCTAGAGCCATGGTTCTCTGAGACTTCATGTTCATCTTGTGTTGGAGCCATGGAAGGAAAGATACTACCTTGGGTTGCACAGGCATGTGGGGAATGAGAGACTGTTGGTTGGAGTGTTGTTGCGGTTTGGTACCTTGGCCTAGACCATGTTGATATGGATTGTGGACCATGGCTATCATGGGAATCCATTGCCCTGATGGAGTCATAGCCCTGCTCAGGGGTGGAAGGTCTTCTCAATAAAAATATAAGTATCAATTCTCTATTCATTGTATGTTGTGTATCTTGTATACATGTTATAATGTTATTAGAATTGCCTGTATATATATTGCATGTATGTTCTAATGTTTCTTCTGAATGAATAGGTGTATGAGCAGAGTGTTTACTCTTGTGGAGTCATAGCCACTATTGAGAGTCTATCAATAGTGAGATCTAAGGCTGGGTGGAACGTCGTGGATCTACAGCCAGTTGGTGCTTTCAATAAGGTTTAATTGAAGCATGTAATAAGGAAAAATGAGTTGAATTCTTTCCTGAAGTAACTCTATGGAATAGAGCAATTGAATTTCAGTTGCAGTATGAACACCATAATTGGTGCTTGAAAGTAGAGCACCATGTGGATAACAGGCTTCCAATAACTAAATCTTGGAGCTTTTTGAAGAATTTTTTAATTTTATATATATAAACAAGTTGCACTGAGGACAACGCCAAAACAAGGGGACGGGATTGTAATATCCCCAGGTAGAACCCCAATTGTAATTATGAATTGTAAACATGTTTGATAGGTTGGTGAGCCGAGTTATAATAATCTAGAAGTTTTATGTGTTTATTAGGCCATAGAGCCTAGAAGCTAAGGCCATTAAGCCTGATTTTGTATATGTAAATACTCAGATCATTAAATATAATTACGTCATTGTCTGTAGACCAACCACAAAGAAAGATTTATGGCGGACTAAGCTCTACTAGGTAGGGAAAGGGAAGGTGTAATATCCCCAAGGACGAGCCCTATTGTAATCATGTTTATGAATTGTAAATCATGTTTTATAGGCTGGTGAGCCAAGTTAATATAAGATGGTAAATATTATGATTTTATTAGGCTGGAGAGCCTAAGTGTTAAGGCCAGGAGCTTGTTTTTGTATATGTAATTATGCAGAACATTAATAAAATTATAAACACCATTGTGTGTAGACCAACCACGATGAATGAGTGATGGGGGACTAAGATTCCACAGGGTGGGTAAGGGATTGGGGGCTGGAAGGTTGGAAAGAGAGGCTAAGTGTTGAGCCTAGTGGCTAAGACTAGGAGCTTAAGTCCTTGGGAATAATATTTTAATATTATTCCAAAAGACATGTGAAATATATGTTTTGTCCTAAGTTCCTGGAGAGGAACGCATGCCGATGGATCGCATGCAACTTCATGGACGACATGTGTCGACCCAGGCACATGTAGTTAAAAAAATGCAGAAGTCAGTCGTGGAGGGGGTTCACTCCTCATTATTTCATCCTTTGCATCTGATTTCGGATACCCTCATGCAGCTTTGAAAACCAGAAAACTGAGACGTCTTCCTGGAAAACCAAAATATCATCCGTCTGATCTCGTTTTTGTTTTGTGTTTATCCTTGGCATACCTATACACCATTCAGAGAACTGGTCAGGAGGGGAAAGTTGACCTGTGAGTTCATGAACCCAGTCTATCTGCCATTGTAGAGCTGAATCTGTACTCGTGTTGTCTATGGGTTGCTTCTTTATGTTTTCCTAAGTGAGATTGTGTTGTGGTTATCCTCATCATGCGGGAATTGAGTCGAAAGAGGCTAAAGAACTGGGTTTTCAGGCCTGTGGTTGAAGAGGAAGGTACTTAGGCCTGTGAGTGACACTTTCTAGGTGAGAGAGTCTGTTGGGAAGTGGTTCCTCCCAGAGAGAGTCCAGCACCAGCTACAGAGCTCTAAGATTTCTTGATCTGGCTTGTTGTTGAGACCCAGCTAGGGAGGTGAAGCACTGATGGACTATGCTTGTGAAGGTGTATACTCCTGGGTGGAGCAGGCATGTGGGGAATGAGAGTCCATGAGTAGTGGGCGTAAGAAGGCTTCTGGAGAGAATCATTTTGGTTTCTCTGTGCAGTTTCCCTGTAACCTCATCCTAGTCTAGGATTCCCTTGCCTTGGGTGGAGCTTAGTCCCAGCTCTGGGGTGACCCACTACTGAGCGTGATGAGCAATGTGGTCTAAGGCTGGGAGGTTCGTGGAAGGTTTGCACGTGGTTGGTGGAGTTACACCAGTTTAAAAGATAAGTGCTAATTCTGTACTTAATTTATATGTGGTGTTAGTCTATGATGCTTACTATATTATCATGCATTCTGTTGTGATGATGTTTATTGTTAATTTCATTAATTTTGTATCATAGCAGTAATTATATGTTTACTCTGTTAAGCCATTTAACTTCATTTAAATGCATATTACATAAGCTTGATATTGTTTCTGCGCAGTAGTGTTTTATCGACCGTGGGGTTGATGGTCGGGGATGCTACAATATGGTATCAAAACCATAGTTTCAATGATGATCCTAGATGGGCCGGATAGGTGGTATTTGGACCCAAGTTTTCCAGAGGAAATTGTGTTTGGAGGACTAACTTTGAACCTTAGATTATCTCTGAGTGCCAAGGAGTTACTTGGTTGTGTCACGAAGCTCAGAGGAATAGCGGTAGAATAGAACTGCAGTCGTAGATCAGTGGTGCGGAGAAGATCTGGACTGTCCAATCCACATCTAGACACTTAAGAGAGTGCACAAAAGAGATCATATCTGGGCCATCAGATCTGATCTTGTGGACCAACAACTGTTGGATCCAGGGAACATGCACAAGGTTTAAAACCCTTTGGAGTTGCATAGGAGTGTGAAAATCATGATACATGGATCCTCGACATCATTAGAATTGTCCATCAGGAGGGATGCGTGTAGAGCGATCATCCTTTCACTGACTCATGACTTGAAATGGTTAAAGGGCGAGTCTGTGATAATTCATGAATTCGCGATTGGATCACAACCATTGATCAAGGAGAGATTTGGATCGTTAATTGTCCAGGAGGAATCACGGCATTTCTGGGATCGAAAGAAAGAAAGTGGTAGGTATTTCAACCTCATGACACATGAAATCCCGATACGCAAAATCCCCACGAGATCTGAGTCGTCATATCGTGGGGAAGTCAGTACCGTCAGACTAGGAGCTCTGAAATGTCGGCATTTCGAAAGTTCAGTCATCGGGAGAATGGGAGGTTCTGATGCACAAACTCTCAAGGCCTAGAATTGAAAAATCCCAATGAGCCAAAGTATTGGTTCGGGATGACATCATTGGGATTGATGAGGACACAGGGGATGTG